>CM062808.1:137404604-137802104 GCA_031772625.1 Pinus tabuliformis
TCACACTCATTAAATTACACTGTGCATCTTGGAGAACATCACCATTATCAGTTGTCTTCTTCGTGTCTATTAACGGTCTCCATTATTTACTGGTAATCAGATGATTTCATGCATGTTTGACATCAACGCATATTTTTCACATGTATCGATCTATGTTGTTCGGTGAAGCAGAAATGAAGACCTTGGATAGAGGCTTGCATCATTCAGCCTGTTTCCTCTCCCAAGCTGCAGATATTTTTTTTTGGAGACAATTGTTTCAGGATGATCCTATTATGGAACTGGACCCGCATTGTGCTTATCGGCGACCAGCATGGTCATATCTCTGTAGATAAAATCACTCTAACATAGCTACTGAGCATGGGTATACCCGACTCAGGACATGATTTTAGCAATTTATATATATATGTGTTGTATCAGGTTTTCCTTGCCGCCCAAAGCTTCTCTCTATCTCATTTCGATAGAAAAATTACAGTTTTAGTAAATTATTTTGGCCATCGTCTCTACCTCTAATCCCATACTTTAGGGGGCATCTGTTATACAACAAAATGACCTCTTCATCAACTCAGAGGTGAAGAACAGCATGACTGAAGAAAAGACCACAATTGCAGGCCTTGATTCCACACTAACGCTGGTTGCACACTGAAAACATGCTTTATAAAGCTTGTTACCAAGCCTAAGGGTGCGTTAGTGACCCTACTAACTCAAGTTGTTAGACCAGGGGCAGCGTTAGTGAAACTAAGGGAAGTTCCAAGGGTCAAACCAACGAATTGACTCATAAATATATAGATATTTGTCCCTAAATTTGCTCAAGAAAAGCAAGGAAACATCCAAAAATCAAACTATTTGGAGAAATTCCAATCTGAAAAAGAAGGCAAAAGGGAAAGAGCTGAAAAGCAGACCAAGTTCATTTCTTTTGTCCTAGTGAACTCTATTAGGAGCTTGGCAACCCTAACTTGATTGCTACATAAGCAGTGAGAGGGTCATTGTGAAAGGGGTCAGAGCATTTGAAAGGATAGCCTACTAAGCTGTTGAGATCCATCTCATATCTGAAGAAGTTGTTATAGACATTTTTGTGCCTTACAGCATTGAGCATGAAATGTCCATAATCCAAGGGATCCAAAGTCCCTAAAAGATTTGTTCCTACCCCTAAAGGAACAAGGTCAACCAATGACAGCTTATCCCAGAAGTTCTCCACCAAAAACCACTCAGAAACAATCAATTCAGGATCAATTCAGAAGCTCTTCTAGCTTCCTGCATTGCAATGCACCCCAGTACACTAGCTAGGTGCGTTGAAACGCACCTAAATGCACTACCAGGGTGCACTGAGTGGGAAATGACAAATGGCAAGCTCATTCAACGAGGTGGAAAGACCCTGGAAGCTTCCAGAATATTCCTCAATGACACTTGCCTCAATGAATTCGACCAGTGATGAGTAAGAGGCTCTCAGCCTCCAAGTGGAAGCAAGAACTGACAGAGAGAAGCCACAAGTTAAAACATAAGCTGACTCGTCCTCTCTGCTTACATCTATATATGGATCCCTCATCCAAGAGATCCAAAGGCTGGAATTTTGTACTTTGCAGAGAATTGTTGTTGATTTGAGATTGATATTAGTACATTGGGTGATTTATGCTTTGTTGGAGGAGAGGAAGGGATTCCTTTGCTGGGAGGTAGATGCTGGATCGGGACTCACTTGGTTGTATTTCTTCTTGGACTTTCTTATCATATCAATAAAGCTATTTGAGTTTCTCCTATATGCTTGTATATCAGTGATGTTTTGTTATATTTGCATATTTAGTTTATATCTGATCCTAAACTAGTTATGAATGTAGATCTATGTCTTTTGTGTAGTTTTCCTCTCTTGTGATCTTACAGGAACTTGATGAAGCTGGACCAGTGAAGGAGCAGGCAGTGGGAAACAAGCAAAAGAGGAGAGTGATTGGATCGACAAGCTAGCGAAAGACACAAGTTAGTTACATCCTTCTTCTCCATTTACATTTCGTAAAGAAGAATACTCAGATAGTTTTCCTTGTTTGTTGCTAAGGCACTATCACACCTTAGAGTGGGATAGGGGCATTCTGAATTGGATACTTTTCCCAAAAACAAATTGGCGACTCCGCTGGGGATCGTATCTTGTTAGTTTATTTGTGTTTCTATTGTTGTTCATCTCATAAACTCAAGAGCGCCGAATCGAACTGCATTTTCCATTTACAAATGCAAAGTAGAGATCTGCTACTCTAGTCCATTCACTGGGCCTGTTTATGATCTGAACAGCTGATCCACAAGTGCTCTAACAGCCCTTTGTGATAGATCTTAGTCCTCCTTTAAATCATCCCTCTAATTGTACCTAATTGATAGCTTTTATCCGGCCAAAAACCGTAGATTAAACTGCAAACTGTGACCCAGAACCCAGAAACAATTCTCGTTTCTGCTTCAGCGTAGACTCTGTGAAGAGGTTATGCATTTCAACGCAGGTCCTGAGAAGGCTACCTGCGCTGAAGTTTAGTTTCTCTGTGTTGAGGGTGCACTGATCAGCCCTTGCCTTGTGCAGTTGTGGTTCCCTGCTTCCTTTTGCTCAGTTTTAGCTATGTTTTTGCAGCCTGTTATCAGTGTGTGTACCTATCTGAAACCCCTTTTCTTTGCCTCAATTCCGCCTCAGTTGTATAAAGAAACTATAATTGTTCTTTGTGTATTTCTTACATCATTTGCAGTTTCCCATTACAAAAGTAAACTAGTCATAATGTCGCCCTTAGATCTAGACCTGTCGTAAGTGTCGTTTTGATCTTAGGAGTGAGTTTGTTTGTTGTTCACAGTTGATTTAGCTTTTACTTTTGTCTTTTGGTTTGAATTTATGCATTTCTAGTGTCGAAACAAGTATTTGATTCAAAATCATAAAGTGTCGTAATCATCTTTTTGGATTTCGAAAGAAGCTTGTTTTTGTTTTTCACTTGAAATCGAATTCAAATTTGTACAACAGCTTTCTTTTTAGGCATCAATATTAAGAAAGTGAAAACAAATACATGCATATGTGCATTTGCATTTTGACAGTTTGTATGTTGATTTAGGAAAAGTGCATTACTGTGTGCTCTATGCTCTTTGAGAAAAGATGGTGCCTTTCTTTTCCCCTTGTAGCTAGGATTTTCATTGTTGAAAAGATATAAAAGCTTTCTTATCATCTTTAGACTGCATTTAGGAATTGTATCATACATCTCGTGGTGATCCAAAAAGGCAAACTTCTAAGAAAGATCAACCTAAAATAAATTGAATGAACTTAACAACGCTTTGTAACTTAACGCACAACATAAAGGTCTAGGCTAGAGACGTGTTCCGACGTCGTAAAACCTGGTCACTGGTCGCCTCACTGATGGTTGGGTGATTCCTCCTGAGAGACGATAAGTGCCAGTACGGATTGTGCTCCCACGTACCGTCGAGTATATATTGGGAGACCCCTATAGGCATAAAACCTTTATCCATAGGAAGTCGTGTCGGCCGCCCTACTGATCACAATGCACTGAACACAACATTCGGGAAGATTGACCGCTCGTACCTTAAAAAGTATTCTGCGGTTTTGCGAAAAGTTTGGCACACCCTCTACCTAGAAATCTAGAGTAGTCCCTTTAGTTCCTTTTCAAACTCCTTAACAGAAAAGGTCCATCTGAGCACTTGTCACTTCAGGCTCATTAAAAATCGAAGGATACTAGAGTCATCTTTTGCTTTTTCTCGACTCTTTAAAATTGAAAAAAGCAAGTTGTGTCTAAGCGTCGTTAAAATTTATTTTAAACAGAACAATCACCCCTTTTCCTGCGTTGATCTTTAGGTTGAGAAAATGGAGCCCACCAACCAAGGAATTCCCCTTGGTGGAAATCCTAGTCCCTTCTCCTCTTGGGGAGATGTTGGTGCGCCCCATATGGCCACATTGTCGCTTCTAGGACTGACAATTGGCCTGCCGGTCTGGCTCTTCTCAACCAATGTCATTCAGAACACCACTATTCCTGAACAGTCGAATCAACAATTAGACGAGTCCAGGATTTCCCACCAACCTTCTACTTCCTATAATTCTTCCTCTCTTCCTTCCTCTTCGCGTGACGGAACTGGTAAAGCTAAAAACCAAGTTCCTAAGGAGAAGAAGGAAAAGAAGAAGAAGGAGAAAAAGAAGAAGGAGCCAAAGGAAAATAAGGGAAAACAAGTGTCGTCTGATGAAAATCCACACACAGCACTGACCAGGCCTAAATCGCCATGTGTCATTTGCAAGGGAGACCACTTTCACAGAGATTGTCCCTGCATCCCTCGGATACTAAGGGACTGGTCTCCCCGTTTGCACAATCCGGTGTCATCAACCTCTGATAGCCATGTTGAAAGCACACCGTCAACTAGAAAAAGCGAAGTTCCAGGACAAAAAGGGAAGGCTAGACCTCCATGTAGACTGTGCGAAGGCAACCATGCCCTCCACCGTTGTCCCTTCTTAGACGAGGCTAAAAGAGTCTTGGAAGATCGTCCGGTTTCACCGTTACGACTTCCTCCTGGATATAAAAAACTCTTGCCAAGTCCTTCGTTAGTTGAGAATCCAGCTGGCCCGCTCAAGTGGTCAGCTGAAGCGTCTATCGTTGAGGATAAATCAACTGAATCCATACCAAACGAAAGTCAAAAGGTCGAGGCGGCAGTTGACCCGGTCTTGCCTTCAGAGTTTTTATCTTCGAATGATACAGTCACTGAAGAGGATAAGGATGACACCATCCAGATTCTTTTCATCAACACAGACTCCGATGAACACGGGGGCAATCCACCCATTCCTTTATCGTAGGAAGGAAGTTCGTCAGAGCGATACCCGGCCATCTACTCGGTCCCACCACCAAGCAACCTAGTTGTATCCTTCGACTGGAACCAACTAGGCAGACCCCGTTTGCCAGCAAGCATACCATTCTGAATTATCGTTCAAATATACAGAATGGTCATGGCTGGCACCATCATTGATGAGGGGGCATCTGTGAGTATCCTTTCCTCTATTGCTTGGAAAGCGCTTGGTTCGCCATCGCTTTTTCCTGAGATGAGAAATCTGACAGGCTTCGATAAAGGAACCAGTCGACCTTTAGGGATCCTCCCCAATGTGCCCATAACATTGAAAGGGAAGACCGTTCAAATGAACGTGATGGTCGTTCAAGGACCCTTGGATTATAACCTACTCCTTGGACGAGACTATATATATTGCATGGGAGCCATCGTCTCCTCACTCTTTAGAGTAATGTGTTTTCCACACGAAGGAAGAGTGGTCAAGCTCGTGGACCAGCTTTCATTTCCCGGATCACGCATAGCAAATAGTCATATACCATCCCTAAATGGTCTCTTCACGCAAGAAATGTCTCAACCCACGGTCCGTCCTCCCGATGAGCGCGAGTAATTCGGAAGGATATGACTGGAACCCAGGGGGCATGCGTCCTGGTCTGCTTCGGCAGGAAAACTTTGGGTATAGGGTAGGTTTCCGCGGGAGAATATGACTAGTCTATACCCCGCCCATGCTGGAAGAGGGTTATTCTAGAATAAGATTCTTTTGTCAAAGTTATGTAAGCTGGGTCGGCGCCGCTTACCTTTGTTTATCTCGGTAGACATCACCGAAGAAGTGTCTTGTTTGCTGCGCAAATGAGACAATCTTTGGATAACCTGAAAGAGGTAGGCATTTCCTGGTAGAACAAATGTTTTATCTGCAAATTGAGGGGTAACCTTGAAATCGTACTTTATACCTGGGGGCATGCAAACCTTTTGGAGTGCAAGCAAGGGGCGGCTATTTATTTTTTAAATTTTTAGGTCCTCCCTTTAAACCTGTAGGTCTAACCCTTTAAACTCATAGGATTAGTCGTTTCCGAGCTTGCATAAAGAAAGGATTCCGGAGCAAAGCTTTATAAGGTGCAAGCTCCATAAAAATGGCATCTTAAATGAGACATTCTTATCATATGACTGGATTAATCGAGCAGTTTTAGCACATAGTTCATGCTCGTTAAAAAATAAACATAAGACCGAGCAAGTGTTTCAATCCGCGTTTAAGCTCGTTAAAAAATGAATTATCCTCCGGTAAATAACCACCGTGAATGCAAATTTATCAGCCATTAAAGCCTTGGTCGTGTTTGCACCGTCACCTCCACTTTTCCATTGGCCGATCATTCACCTCCATTTGATTGTTTACCCATTTTGAGGAACAGCTGCGAAGAGTGATTTCACTAGCCATCCTTGTGACACTGCCGTGATTGGAAAATTCCAACCCTTACCTGGAATCAGCTGCTAACCTGTTTTATCACTCGTTCCTCAAAAGACGAGTCTTCTTTAAGCTCTTTTAATCTGACTCGTAAAATATGAAAAGATTGCCGAGTTTTGGCCTTCCAGCTCGTTAAAGCGACCGGAAGTGTTATCCCTCCTCTAGATTTTAATCTTTTTGGACCTAAGGGATTATTGCACAAAAATATCGAGCGCTTGTTTTGTTCGGCTCGTTAAAACTATCGAAAATTCATCCCTTCTGTATTATTTTATACTTTTTCGGACTTAAGGGATTAGATGACGAAAAAGGAACTTTGGAGTTATCTTTACGTACCTTTTCAGACTCTCTAAAAATGAAAAGGACCGAGTTATCTTTGTCGTTAGACTCGTTAAAAAACATTAATAGTGACAAACTTGTCTTTAGACGAGAACGAGTTTCACTATCGCTAGGCTCGTTAACACATAGCGATGGGTTTGCCCGAAGGGAAAATTATAGAACAAGCATATGTTATCCTCCTCAAGCTTGACAAAAATAAAGAGGTACTGGTCAGAAATGACTGGGGAAAATTGGGAAGAAACTCAAAGAACTTTTATTGGTACCAAGTCGCTCTTGAACATGACACTTCCACTCCGTGCCTGAGTCGGGTTGGGTTGTTTCATTCACCGGTCACATCGCCATGGTCTCGCCATACCATCCATATTTGGCGTAAATGCTACCAATCCATCACCTAAGTGTCGCCGATATGTTCAAGAGAAGTCATCCAGAGAAGTCAACCGTGTCCCATCCACTACCATACATTATCCTTCATTCTTTCATGACCGCCACCCTGAACCATATATCATCAGATCGTTTTCACCTCCATCAAAATCATTTGCTCCGTTCCGTGTCACTGATGTGGGATACATCAAGGCCCTCCTTTGACGGATCGCTTCTTGTCGACATCAGCTCATTATCCAAGAAGTTGATCTAGGAACACCCCCTTCAGTACTTTGAAGCTTGCATGCCTCAATGGCAAGTTTCTCACTTCCGGCGACAGGTATACATCAATGACCTTCGACCGAAAGATTTTGCATGGTGTTCGATGCCGAGTCCTTTATTCACACCACGTGAATTGTACTGCAGTACCTTGAGGGTCATTATCATTATCGGTGATTCCTCTCGCGCTTGTTAACAGTTTACATCATTGACTGGTAATCAAGCGATGTCTTTCCATGTTCGACTTCAGAACATTTCTCACATGGATCGACTTGTACTTAGAGTGAAGATCAGACGAGATTGAAGACCCCGGATCTAGTTTCATCCATCCGAGCTGCGATATATATTCAGGAAAAATAAAGACATTGACATGTACAACATTGCAGCGGATAATCATCCTACCAAAAGGATGATGATTTCATTAAAATCATCAGTCTACCATCAGACGATTGTCTGTTCTATGTACAGAAAAATGAATTTATAAAGCTGAGCATGGGAATGCCCGCCTCAGCTAGATCATGAAAACAATATGAAAAATAATGTATTGTATTGTATCTTATTACAGGTCTCCTCCCAGCATTGAAAGAACTTCGGATCCTCCTAATAAAGCATTTCACTCGATAAACGGCCTCATACTTTAGGGGGCAACTGTTATAGACATTTTTGTGCCTTACAGCATTGAGCATGAAATGTCCATAATCCAAGGGATCCAAAGTCCCTAAAAGAGTTGTTCCTACCCCAAAAGGAACAAGGTCAACCAATGACAGCTTCTCCTAGAAGTTCTCCACCAAAAACCACTCAGAAACAGTCAATTCAGGATCAATTCAGAAGCTCTTCTAGCTGCCTGCGTTGCAATGCACCCCAGTACACTAGCTAGGTGCATTGCAACGCACCTAAATGCACTACCAGGGTGCGCTGAGCGGGAAATGACAAATGGCAAGCTCATTCGACGAGGTGGAAAGACCCTGGAAGCTTCCAGAATCTTCCTCAATGACACTTGCCTCAATGAATTCGACTAGTGATGAGTAAGAGGCTCTCAGCCTCCAAGTGGAAGCAAGAACTGACAGAGAGAAGCCACAAGTCAAAACATAAGCTGACTCATCCTCTCTCCTTACATCTATATATGGATCCCTCATCCAAGAGATCCAAAGGCTGGAATTTTGTACTTTGCAGAAAATTGTTGTTGGTTTGAGATTGAGATTAGTACATTTGGTGATTTATGCTTTGTTGGAGGAGAGGAAGGGATTCCTTTGCTGGGAGGTAGATGCTGGATCAGGACTCACTTGGTTGTATCTCTTCTTGGACTTTCTTATCATATCAATAAAGCTATTTGAGTTTCTCCTATATGCTTGTATATCAATGATGTTTTGTAATATTTGCATATTTAGTTTATATATGATCCTAAACTAGTTATGAATGTAGATCTATGTATTTTGTGTAGTTTTCCTCTCTTGTGATCTTGCAGGAACTTGATGAAGCTGGACCAGTGAAGGAGCAGGCAGTGGGAAACAAGCAAAAGAGGAGAGTGATTGGATCGACAAGCTAGCGAAAGACACAGGTTAGTTACATCCTTCTTCTCCATTTACATTTCGTAAAGAAGAATACTCAGATAGTTTTCCTTGTTTGTTGCTAAGGCACTATCACACCTTAGAGTGGGATAGGGGCATTCCGAATTGGATACTTTTCCCAACAACAATTATGCTACTAATTTCCCAAAGAAGAAGTCCAAGAAGGGATCTGGGGAAGGATCTGAAGGTGAGGCAGCCTCACTTGCTTCACAGTTTGAGTTGGACTTCACACTCTTCGCATGCATGGTTTCATCCATGGTGGGAAGTGGTTGGTTTCTTGACAGTGGAGCTTCTTTCCACATGACCGGTGACAAAAGTTTGTTCAGTACTTTGGAGGAGAAAGATCTCCAGATACTCATAGGGATGGGTAATGATGAGAAGTATAGTGTCTCAGGTGTAGGCACGGTTATTTTTCAGAGGGAGCATGGAGCTCGCCTTACCTTGACCGATGTCAAGTATGTACCAGGACTGAAGAGAAACTTGGTGTCGATCGCGATGTTGGAAGACAGAGGCTATGATGTGGTCTTTAGTAAGGGAAAGGTTTTCCTTAGACACATCATCTACTCCTTGGACGCGACTATGTTTACAACATGGAAGCTATTGTCTCAACGCTCTTTCAAGTGATGTGTTTCCCACATGAAGGCAAGATTGTCACTGTTGACCAGCTTTCATTTCCCGGATCAAGCACAGCTTCAAGACAAACATCATCCCTAAATGGTCCTATTACATCAAGAGTGTCTCTTCAACCTTCTTTCCGTCCACCTAATTACCGCGAGTAGTTTAGTGAATGTAACGAAGCTTAGGGGGCATGCACCCTTTTCTATTTTGAGATGAACCCAATTGAAAAGATAACTTTTCCCTGATTGCAGCAAGTAGTCCGGTGAAAAAATAGGTTTCCCTATAGGTTATGTGATTGGTCTGAAACACCATTCACTTTTGTCTGCACTACGGACAAAGCCAAGGAAGTGTTCTTGTCTAACCGCTGCATAGAAAATTTTAGGGGCGAATGTTCGCCCTTTGGCGAAATTAAGGGGTTTTAAATTTTTAGTGGGCAAATATTTTGTATCATAGTACATTTTTACAAATCACCTCAAATAGCCCACCTTATTTTAAGGGAGAAGGTAAAAAAGGTAAATTTATCCCTTTAAATTAGGAGTTACAACCTTCCATTCCCCCATTTTCAAAAATAGGTTTTATTTAAGTGAATCTATTCGCCCATTTTCAAGAATAGGTTTTACTTAAGTGAATCCTATGGGCCAAAGGCCCAAATACGATATTTATAAAAGAGGTATGGTAAAATTAATAAAAATATAAATAAATGAGAGGTATGGTAAATAATTAAAACATTTTTTATATTTACTCCATAAGTCACCTTATATACATGCAAGGGTGTAAACAAATAAAAATATAAGTAAAGTGGAGGTATGGTAAATAAATAAAACGTCTTTTTATACTTACTCAAAAGGTATGGTAAATAAATAAAAATATAAATAAACTAGACGCATGGTAAATAAATAAAACCTCTTTTTATATTTAGTCCATAACCCTCGTTCTATTTATGAAGACTCAAGAAAGAGGTTTTATTTAAGTGAATCCTATGGGCCAAATACCATATTTGTAAAAGAGGTATGGTAAATTAATAAAAATATAAATAAACGAGAGGTATGGTAAACAAATAAAATATTTTTTTATATTTACTCCATAAGTCACCTTATATTTACGAACACTCAAAAAATACTTTATATTTAGGTGAAACCTATGGGCAAAATACTATGGGACAAATACCATGGACTAGATTGTTATTAATACCATGCAAAAAAACATTATTAACCCTAATATTAGTATTAATAAAAATAAAAATGGCACATGGTATTGACCCATGGCATTCACCAAAATGGGACATGGTATTGACCCATGTAGCCTATTTAAATGGGGGAATTAAACCAGCATAGATCCATCTTTACTTTGGATCTACTAACCCCCGAGAGGTATCAAATATCGTGATATGCAAACTAGCATAGAGTGAAAAAATATTTGATCCGATCAAGAGTAAAAATGGATGTTGTAATTTAATGTATGTTAAACATTTTAGGTTGGTTAAAATAAAAAATAAAATAAAAATCAACTATTAGTTTTATTAATTTTTATAAATTACTAATAGTAATTTTTAAGCTCCAGGTTTATGATAACCCATGGTATTGACCCATGGTAATACCGTGGTATTCATGTGAGCATAGACTATTTAAAGGGGAAATTCTATCATCTTAGATCCATCTTAATTCTAGGTCTACCAAGTGCTCAGAGGGATAAATAGATTTCATCCCCCTAAGAGTGGTAGATGTGGAGTTAAGATGGATATAGGTTGGTTTTTATGATAATGAAGATATTAAATAGACTTAGGAAATTATATTGTAAAAACATCTTAAGGTGAATGGTTAAAGCATAGACATTGGACAAGTATATTTGTATACTTCTGTTTTAAACTGAAACAAATCCAGGGCTAAAAGGAATGGATTGATTGCACTAGTCATCCTTCTATAACTTTCCAACATATGCTGGAGTAAACAAATTGTAATTTGGGTAATTTTTCTAATTGCAAATAGGAACATACTTGTGTATTGGCAGGGTGGTTACAAGGTCCCTAGAAGTGATGAATTTGAATTTTTCTTGGTTTTATATATAGTATTAGGTTTTTTCTCATGCTTTCTGTGAATGGCACGGGTGAATTTTATCCTACACCCACTAGGTTATCGATATGTAATTTCGGTAATTTTGATTTCAAAAAATATTTTAAAGAAATGCAATGATTTCATTTGTGTATTCAATAAACACAAGATTTTATAATTGAGTCAAATATTCGCCATGCCTAGTGAGAGATTCGCCAAAAAATTATATATACATATCATATTATTGATAAAATCGCCTTCCATTTTTCCTATATACCATGGAGATTCGCCCATTTATTATACATGTAAATTTCGGGGAGGTTCTTAAAATTTTCCCTGAACCGCTGACAAAAACAATCCTGCTTAACCGTAGTGACTTCCATATGGTTACCTGGAGTCTCTCCTTTTCTTGATGCCTGGGGGCATGCAAGCCTTTTTATGCAAGCAAAAAATGACCAATTTCATTTTTTAGCTTTTTAGCGTTTTTAGATTTTTAGCTTTTTAGTTTCAACTTCTTAGATTAGGTGATTGGTCTGATCCACCATTCACCTTTGTCTGCAGTGCGTGGACGAAGCAAAGGAAGTGTTTTATCTAGACGCAAGACAAAACCATCCTACCTAACCTCAGTAGTTCTTTAGCTTTTTAGTGTTTTTAGCTTTGTAGTTTGGTCATTTCTAGCCTACATAAAAAGGCAATGAAAAATGTTTCCGCAAGGTTCAAGCTCGTTAAAAAATGAACCTGCCAACTGAGCATATGTTCCCCCAGAGTTCAAGCTCGTTAAAAAATCAACCCACCTTCGGTAAATAACCTTTGTGATTGCCATTCTATCTGCCTTTCGAACCTTGGTTGTGTTCCTTCCATCACCTCCATCCGTTTGGCCGATCATACGCTTCCACTTGATTGTTTACCATTTTGAGGAACAGCTACGATGAGTGGTCCCGTTAGCCACCCTCTTCACATCCCCATGTTTTGAGAAGTTCCAAGATTACCCGGAACCAGCTGCTACCCTAAACGCCACTTGTTCCTCAAAAAACGAGTCTGCTTTAAACTTTTTTCAGACTCGCTAAATATGAAAAGATTGTCGATCAATTGGCCTCTCCAGCTCACTAAAGTGATTGGAAGTGCCATCCCTCCTATATTTTAATCTTTTTGGACCTGAGGGATTATCCCACAAAAAGATCGAGCGCTTGTCTTTTTCGACTCGCTAAAATGATTGGAAAAGTCATCCCTTTTGTATTATTTTAATCTTTTTCGGACTCAAGGGATTATGCTACGAAAAAGAACTGCTGGATTTTCCTTTTCGTCCCTTTTCGAACTCTCTAAACATGAAAAGGACGGAGTTGTCTTTGTCGTTAAACTCATTAAAACAATAGCGATAAACTTGTCCATCTAGACAAGAACGAGTTTCACTATTGCTAGTCTCGCTAAAACATAGCGACAAGTTTGCCCGAAGGGCAAATTATAGAACAAGCATATGTTATCCTCCTCAAGCTTGACAAAAATAAAGAGGTACTGGTCAACAATGACTAGGGAAAAATGGAAGAAAACTTGAAGAATTTTATTGGTAGCAGGTCGCTCTTGAACATGACACTTTCACTCCATCACCATGATTGAGTCGAGTTGGGTTATTCCATTCACTGGTCATATCACCATTGGTCTTCCATACCATCCATTTTTTGGGGTTAACACTACCAATCCATTTCATTGTCGCCGATATGTTAAAGAGAATTCATTCAGAGAATTCGCCATCCAGTTAATGCCTCATCCACTGCAATACCTTCACCCTCCATTTTTCATGACCACCATTCCTGAACCTTGTATCATTAGATTGTTTTCACCTCCAGAAAATCATTTGCTTCATTTCGTGTCGTAGATGTGGGATACATCAAGGCCCTCCTACGACGGGTCACTTCTTGTCGACATCAACTCATTATCCAAGAAGTTGACTTAGAAACAAACCTTTCAGTACTTTGAAGCTTGCATGCCTCAATGGCAAGTTTCTCACTTTCGGGGACAGGTTTACATCAATGGCCGTCGACCGAAAGATTTTACGTGGTGTTCGACGTCAGATCATATATTCACACTACGTGAATTGTACTGTAGTACCTTGAGGGTCATTATCATTATCGGTGATTCCTCACGTGCCTGTTAATAACTTACATCATTCGCTTGTAATCAGGCGATGTCTTTCCATGTTCGACTTCAGAACATCCTTTCACATGGATCGACTTGTACATTGAGCAAAGATTGAACGAGTTTGAAGACCCCGGACATAGTTTCATCCATTCTGGCTGCGATATATTCAGGAATATAAAGACATCAAATGTACACAGAAGCTGCACAGATGATCATCCAAGCTAAGGGATGATGACTCTACATACCAAGAATCACCAGTCTGCAACTGCAAATGATTATCTGTCCTATGTACATGAAAATGAATTTATAAATTTGAGCATGGGAATGGTCGCCTCAGCTAGATCATGAAAATAATATGATGATGATGTATTGTATTGTATCTTATATAGGTCACCTTCCAGTTCGAATACCTTGGATCCTCATGATAAATAATTTCACCCGACATCGAAAGATTTACGACTTCATGCTTTAGGGGGCAACTATTATAGACATATTTGGGCACTGTAACCCCAATCTTATATGTCGATAAACCAAGGGCTCTTTAACCCCTAAAAGTGTTGTTTCATACCCTAAAGGATCATAGTCAACTGATTACATCATTCCCCAAAATTTCCAGCTGAAAAAACCACTTAGAACTGGCCAAAACTAGACCATATTGAGAAGAGACCTCATCTTTGAAAAGGAAGTCTGACATCTTTATTTTTGAATATGGTTCAAAGGGTGGTATTATGTTGAGAAGAGACCTCATCTTTGAAAAGGAAGTCTGGGATCTTTATTTTTGAATATGGTTCAAAGGGTGGTATTATGTTAGAAAATTTTCACATGGTTAATAATCTAATAAGAAAAGTTCTATGGATTAAAATATATAATGACATATTAGGGAAAGACAATTGAAAAAAAATATATATATTTACCATAATAATAAACAAAAGAGTCATGTTTATAATTATCAAAAAATAAAAAATAAAAATCATTTCAGTAAATAACAATCCATAACAAATACCATTAAGGCAAAGATTGCCAACCAAAAAATGATTCTTGTTACTATAAATAATTTATTTATTGCTATAAATGATTTTAAGCATGTGTACATTTAATTAAATTTATAAAAATATATAAATTTTATCATATATATTTATATATAATTTAATTTCAAATATATATTTATATATTTGTCTGAGCACAGTCAAATATAGTGTTGTAGCAGGTGTAGATATCCACTGCAAGTTATACCATATAGTTACAGTTCGACCTCTGCAAGACGTGCCATCAGCATCAGCAACAAAGTGGATGGCAGGGATGAACATGAAAAATATATGCAGTCATGGAAGGAAGAACTTAAGAGAATGGATGGGTCTGAAAGTTTACATAGAAAAGAGTGTAATAAGGATTTTGTTCAGAGGTTTATAGATAGGAGATGTGTGGATAACATAAGAATATTGGGGGTTGCTATTGGATGGGGATGGCAGAGGTTGGGTATGTGTTGTATCTAGGCATGCCATGAGGTATAACCCCAACAATGCAAAATGGTTCAACAGAGATCGTTTTGTTCTCACTGCAGGACATAGGGTGTCTTCTTAAGTACGTATGCTAGCATCATCTTGCAGGGTTTCACTTTCAATCTGTTGAGGTAAGTGCTCTGCATGTAAATCCATCCTTTTGAATTCATTGGACACCAAAATGGTCAAATAAAATAAGAAAATAACCTGAAAGTATTTCCTGGATATAGGTGTGGTTTGGTTCTCTCAAAAAGACTGGATTGTACAGATCCCTGACCTTTTCAGGTTATGGGTACTTTTAATTTTTCTAACCTCGTAACTTACAAACAATTTTCATTACCCTCTGTCTTTGTCCTGCGTTATCCTATATCGTCCTCTCTGTCCTTGCCCTACATTATCCTATATCCTCCCAAAGTTCTCTCTGTCCTTGCCCTACATTATCCTATATCCTCCCAAAGTTTAATGTTTTTCAGCTTGGTTTCTTCCTCCTCAACGATTTTCTTTATTATTGAAAGATTCTTAGTTTTCATCAAAATTTTTGGACTTTTAGTGTATTACATTATTGTTTATATTGGTGTATTACATTATTCTTTATATGATTAGGAAAACTTTTGAAAATTTTATCAAAACCTTCAACATTTAAAATTATGATTTTACTGGAAAATGGTAAATGAGATTAAGATCAATATCAAATGATTTTAAGATCAATATCAATACAAATTATGATTTAATTATGATTTACTCGAAAATAGTAAATGAGTTTAAGCTAAATATCAATACAAATTAGAATGAAATAAGACTGCCATATGACAACCATAACTTAATATATTTTTGTATAATGAGCCTCTATAAGAAGATGATCTGAACAATGCTCGCATCTTTAAGTGTAAATATCTACAAGCCCAAACTTATACTTTAGCTGTTGTTTCATTCTCAAAGCCCCAATGATTTCTTATGTTGTAGTTACAATTGGATACCATGCTAGTGCAGAAATTTAGCAGCTCATGAATAAGTTTTTTGTTGACCACTGCAATTACTTGTACCCTTGCACCATTATGTGCCTTTAATCTTTTGCAAAACCTTGAGAGAAGTCAAAATATATACCTTATTATTGGCAAAATATATACCTTGCTTGGGATATTGTTCTGCCTTTTTGGTTGGTTAATGTGAAAAACCAACGTAGTTGGGCTGCCATTAAACCAGTTGTGTTGGGCATTTGAAGAAAACAAATATCAGACACTACGGGAAACCTGTTTTACCACTGCGTCATAAAGTTATACAACACACTGGAGAGGGCATGCTATTGGTTATGATTTGTAATGAAATGAATAGTCAGCATGAAGGTCTAGTGTTTCACGTAGATTCAAGCTCCATGAAGGTCCTGTTGTCTAATAACAAATTGTTTTAGGTAGATTCAAGTTCCATTTTCAAAAAATTGTCATTTCTTTATAGCCCTTGGAATGATCTGTGTTTTTATTTAACCAGTTGTCATTCTATTTAACCAGTTGTCCTGATCTGATTCTTCATCTATTTAACCCGTCAAAAATAGTCATTTCTTTATAGCTCTTGGAATGATCTGTCTTTCTATTTAACCAGTTGTTATGATCGTCTTTCTATTTAACCAGTTGTCATGATCTGATTCTTCATCTTGTGCTGACCATGAACCACCACACTAGTTAATTTTAAACATGTCGACAATTGTTTCTTATTACCGAAAAAAAAATATTCTTAAAAATTAGTGTATCAATTTTAAACATAAAATGTTAATATATAAAATTAATTGTTTCTAGTCATACCTAAAATGTTAGTATATAAAATAGTATATAAAAATTCATTTTTTCTAGTCACACATGAAACATTTTTCCGTGGAAGTAGTGATTTCATCCTTCATTTTTTCATTTTTCCATGTAAAGCAGTGATTTCATCCTTCATTTTTCCATGTAACTAGTGATTTCATCCTTCATTTCTTCATTTTTCCATGTAACTAGTGATTTCATCTTTTAGCCTATTAGCCAGGTTCAGGGACCAGTGATTTCATCCTTCATTTCTTCATTTTTCAATGTAACTGTGATTTCATCTTTTAACCTATTAGTTAGGTAAGTTCGTGCTTTATTCAACAATCAAGGTTCAAGCAATAGGTTCAAGCTTTATTCAACAATAAAGCTCAAATTGATTATAACAATACAGACAATATTATAACAATATATTAATATAGGCAATATAGAGACAAGCTTTATTCAACAATAAAGCTCAAATTTATTATAACAATATAGTTGAATAAAGCTCAAATTCATTATAACAATATATTAATATAGACAATATAGGTTCAAGCTATTCAACAATAAAGCTCAAATTCATTATAACAATATATTAGTATAAAGCTCAAATTTATTATAACAATATAGTTGAATAAAGCTCATATTCATTATAACAATATATTAATATAGACAATATAGGTTCAAGCTTTATTCAACAATAAAGCTCAAATTCATTATAACAATATATTAATATAGACAATATAGGTTCAAGCTTTATTCAACAATAAAGCTCAAATTCATTATAACAATATATTAATATAGACAATATAGGTTCAAGCTTTATTCAACAAGCTTTATTAACAACAATAATGAAAGCTCAAATTCATTATAACAATATATTAATATAGACAATTTGAAATAAAGCTCAAATTCATTACAACAATATATTAATATAGACAATATTGTAATGTCCTATTTAATATTATCCTGCAAATTTTGCTAAGTGTTTAAATTTCCTTATAATATGGACTTAAAATTATCAAGAAATATTGGTACATACCTACATTGGTGAAACTGTAAATTTGGTACTGATATAAATTTTGTTATTTAACTCCCTAAATTTTTAAATTTGAGCAGACATAGTCCTCTCCAATTCATTACCATATATATATATATATATATATATATATATATTCATCTTTCATCCCTAAAATGTCCTCTCACATTTACTTGGGAGAAGACATGGTCCTTTCCAATTAATTACCCAATTTTATATTCATATCACATTCCCAAATGTCCTCTCAATTTACTTGGGAGAAGACATGGTCCTCTCCAATTAATTACCAATTTATATATTCATCTCTCATTCCCAAAATGTCCTCTCACATTTACTTGGGAGAAGACATGGTCCTCTCCAATTAATTACAAATTTATATATTCATCTCTCATCCCCAAAATATTTACTTGGGAGAAGACATGGTCCTCTCCAATTAATTACCCAATTTTGTATTCATATCACATTCCCAAATGTCCTCTCATGTTTACTTGGGAGAAGATAAGTCAAATGTAAGGATGAGGGAGAAGTTATGACATTAATGAGAGGTGGTTGAGGTGGAAAAGATAGAAGGGCATAAAAGGGAAAGGATGAGGGGAGGAAATGGATGCTTGGTCTCGCTTTTGGTTTTGGTTTAACTGTGGTTTTGGAGGAATTGTTTGAGATAGAGGAGGGGAGTATTATTCATCTTGGACACACTACATTTGGTTGGACTTGGGCTCGAAGGGCTAGGGAACTTGTGGAGGTTTCCTGGACTAGGAATTACTTCCTAGTTGGCTGGGAGGTAAATCTAGTCGGTGGTCAAGAGGAGCGTTCTAGCAGGAGCAACAACTCAAGGGCATCTCCACCGGGCTATCGGTACAGGTATTCCTCTATGCATAGATTACTCATGTAAGTGATGGAAATGAAATGTTCACTATTTAAATTGTAGGAATTAGATTTTAAATGGTAAATTATCATTGATTAAACGTCTTGTCATAAAATAAATTATTGTCCTTTTATTTCATTTAAAATTAGAGAATATAGATCTGGTAGAGGACCCTAGGAGGGGACGTGGTATCAGAGCGGGTTCGAAATCTGGACCCAAGACCCACTAGACACGAATCTCCACTATATATATATATATATATATGTGGAACTGATTTCTCCACCTTACTCTCAATAAGTCATTGTTTCAATATATTCAATGCATTGGCTTCTCACGGTCTGCTATCCTTAACTACCAATTCAAACAAAATCAATTATTTAGAAAAGACTCGTTCCATTTTAAACGGCAATAGTTACAATGTTGACTGCCTAAAACATTCAAATCTGGATATTCAACTAGCGCATATGGCACACAGGCTCTGCAAAATATGAAGCATTAGTAATTACACCAGAAAAATAAATATAAAGCTAGAAAACTTGCAAAACTACTTCTTACAGAAAGATAGCTTCTAAAACTTATTATTACAGTGCAATTTATCTTTAAGTTTTCAATGTGTGTTTCTCAGTAACATAAGTGCCCCTAAGTTGTTTTTCTCAATCTTGAACTGTACATTTTTCCATCACATCAACATGATGCTATTTGAAGGTTCATCCATATCAGTAAATGCGGGTGCAACAATTCTCTGGCTAGAATCAATTTCTGTGACTAGAATATTTCTTTAAGAATCAGCTTGATGCTCCTAGGGCCCTAAGGAACTATATCTTTGTGCACCAGCTTCATCTCTCTTATAATTCGCTCTCTCTGACCTTCCAATGGTTGTTGCGTCCGAAAACCGCCAATTATTTAAAAAACCCCTAGTTGCTCTGATCCTTCAATTTCCACAGTAAGCTGAAGCGCCTGTTGAGCAATCTCCCATCAGCCAAAGGGCTATGACTGTCGAGGTGTGT
The DNA here is from genome assembly GCA_031772625.1 of Pinus tabuliformis. Lineage (NCBI taxonomy): Eukaryota > Viridiplantae > Streptophyta > Pinopsida > Pinales > Pinaceae > Pinus > Pinus tabuliformis. Next base: position 137,424,376 of record CM062808.1, read on the forward strand.
ATAGATTCCTTCCTTGTGGGATAATTTGCAAACAAGTATTTTATGCTACCTCTGCTTTTCGTCAATTACGTTGTCAATTTGCGTTTATGCAATGGAAGGCAGTCTGTTTGGTGGCTTTCAACGCTATATGCATCTGTAGAACTCAACAGATATACCTTTTAGCAGCTGTAAAACTAAGGAAATCTTGGGAGCAGTTAAAGACTGAACATTGTCTTCTATAACCTGACTTGTAATCTTTGATATTTCTAGTGAGAGGTGAAATTCTTCTAGAGTTGCTTCTCCAAATGACACATGGGAACTGTAGGGGCATCTTTTACTTGCTGAGATCCTTGGTCCAACATAATTGTTGATAGTTATTTGGAAGCATGGATTAGTTGTAACCGGTAATATGTCTCTGGCCGCTAGCAAACTTTCCACAACGATACTATTTCCTCTTATTGGTTAGGGTCATACCTAACCCAGAACCTACACCTACAACCCCTAGCATCATGTCGCCTTCTTTGGGCATCGAAGACATGGGCATCAAAGTGCAATACTTGCTCTTTACCTTCCCAAAAACAAAGTATGAGATCTCCTGAAAGCACTGCTACACATTCAGAAGCTTCGCAAGGAAGTGAATGTTGCCTCACACACTTTTCAAACCTTACCCGAATTTCCATGCCCCATCTCTTGAGGATTTTGCCTCAAACTCCATTTTTGAAGCATCTTGGTCCATTCTTCCTAAAGAAACAGCTACAAAATTGGTCACAACTCTCTTTTCTCTTGAATCATCACGATGTGAAGCGATAGTCTTCGTGGAACCTTAGTACCCTTTGCTTTTGTACATACTTCTTATTCTAAAACCAAGTCCATACCTGCTTGCATTGCACAAGAGTTTTCCAGCCCTTTCTGGGGCTGCACTGAACTTCTCTGCAAGTGATGACAGCTATCCACGAAACCCCATTTGGTTCGAGCATTTCCCAAAATAGACTTAAGGCTTCATCAATATAACCATTATGTGCATACCTTGTAATCATTGCAGTCATCACAACGACACTTCGTTCAGGCAATTTGTCATACACATTGTGTGCATCCTCCACTCTCCCATTTCACATACATATCAACAAGCGCACAACCAACGAACAAATTAGTCTCACATCCAAATCCAAAATCTCCCATCAGAATAACCTTGCACCAAGAATTCTTTGCGCTGCTAAAAACTTCAAACGTTAAAGTTTTCAAGAATCAACTGCCCTTATAACTGCTTTATGAATGTGCCATGCATGAGCACTTCTTGTGTCTATGGACCCTCGTTATCATGTAAATTTTCATAGTCCCCATCGCCCAAACTCCTTTATCGTTCGTGTACAAGATTTGGAAGATCTGAAATCTCTGAACTGGACTAGATTGATGTGAACTGGCTCTAACCGCAAATCATGCCATCGTCAGTAAATTGCTTCATGGTTGGAATCTTCAAAGCTCTACGTAGAAACTGTTGTGCTAAGGGATGAATGGGCAGTGCTTAAATTGTAATAGCGAAGCGAGAAACAGTACAACCAGGGTGGACAGAACCTGAGGGTGAGAATGTATGGAGTGGACTCGTCATTGTCATGCGACATCGATAACCATTGGTTGGAAAGTAAGGTTGAAATAGGTTCCACATTCTTTAAGTTCGTCTGAACAATGCCCTCTTAGTGTCATTTCCCACCCTTGAGATACTCCCTGGTTAGAAGTTGAGGGATTTTCCGAAGCTTTAACAACTTTCGGATGATGACAAATGGAGAGAAAACGAAATTAGGGACTGATATAGGGATATATTTTGGAATCGAGTAATGTGCCAGCGATCTATTAGTCCTCTCTCTTGGTCAGCGTAGTGCAAAAGGCGGGAGAAAAGCATATCATTTGAACTGCAATTTTCTATGCAAAAAACGTTAAAAATGGAGAGGACAGTTGATGGGCCTCAAACTTGCACCTCGTTTCCTGGAACCCCCTCTACTGACCACCTCCCTGTCCCTTCAAATTATTGATATTACGATGCTAGGAAAGATATTGAAATATGATTATCTGATTCAGTTATTTGAAACAACTCTGTTGGTGTCTACTTTACATTTGTATCCAAGAGAATGAAGCAAAAGTGCTTTGAAATAAAACAATTTGACTACGATATCATAGAAACCATCTTCCATATTCTATCTTACTTTACTATGTAACCTCTGCACACTCCTTCTTCATTAGCTTTCAATACTATCTGATACAAATCTAAAATTGATTTGCAATAGAAGCTTACCTACCATTTTCATAAATTTTGGCTTTAAATTTTCTTAAACTTTCCTATCACTTGCCTTCAATCTAATTGCATCGTCTTGTTTAGTGTTTTTCCACTTTCCTAATTTGATTAATTTTGTAAAATAGTTCCTGTGCCTCCTCACCATGGCCACGTAATTTAATGAAATTTGGTCTTTCAAAAAAAAAAAATCTAAATCTAAATCTATCGAAATTAAATCACAAATATTGACCTAAAAGCTTCCCTAAATTTCGTTAGTTCGATGAGTTAAGAAGTTATGAAAATTATATGTTAAATACATTTTGAAATTGAGATTTATGTGTTTTGCAAGTATAAAAGTGATATTAATTTTTCATTCTCCATTCTATTAATATCACAAAGTGGCATTCTTTCATCCCACAATATTTTAGATTTTGTCAATGTAATTTCTTTTGGCAATGTAATTTTTCTTCTTTAAACTAATTATGGCAAATATATATATATATATATATATATATATATATATATATATGCGTTCATGGAATTGCTTAGGAACCTTGCTTCAAGGACATTGCCTCTTCAAGAGGTGAGACTAATTGTTTATATGTCCTATAGGGGGTCCCAAGATTCATAAAATGGACATAAAGGATTTAAAAAATATATATATAAAAGGGTGGGAAGGAACAACTAATGGCCATAGAAGGAAGACCTGACTAAAAAGGGTATTATTCACATTAGTATTTGACTTAATTGTTTGAATATATTAAACCAAGTTATTAATTAGCTCAATATTAAATTATAGCTATGGTACTAAAGAAAACAATTTGTGTTAGAGCGTGAATTACAAGTACATTGCATCAATACCCTAGCGAGTCTCAAGAGAAAATTTGTAAGTTATGTAGAACTCACACATGAAAGGATTTGGTAGATCCTTGGGAATCTTTTCAATAATAATAATGCTTGTTTACTAGCATAGTAAAAGGAAAACTTATGACTATCGTTATACACATGTATGTGAGTCAGCTAAGAGGGACAAGTCCTAAGAGGGATTAATGAGTCTTGCGCATCATGCAAATATTTGAAGTATTCAAAATGGTGAGGATGCAAAGAAATCAAGGTCACGGAGAGTCATCACAAGGACCTCCTACAAATAACCCATTACCTTCACCGGAGTTGACTCTCATCTTGCATTCCCTAGAAGCAATTAATGAGACCTTAAAAGGGCGCCAAACAAATGAAGTGGAAGTGGAGCACCCTCCATCAGGGTTAGGGAATCTCGAGGGATCAAGGGACTCTGATAGAGGACCTCCAATCGAATATATTACTAGGGAGCTCCAAAAGATTAAGCTCTCGAAGTTTGCAGGAGGTCGTGCCAGCAAACGTGCAGAAACCTGGTTAGAAGGAATGAGAAGGTGCTTTGCACTAAGGGATTATAATTCCAATTCAAAAGCTAAAATAGAAATATTCGAACTCAGAGATAGTGCTCTGAATTGGTGGGGTAACTTAGAGCGTCAACTACACCTCACTCTGGACACAGTTACTTGGGAGTTATTTGAGGAGAGATTCAGGAAAAAGTACCTACCAGCATATTATGAAGAACAACAGGTAGGAGCCTTCTATACCCTGGTACAGGGAAATATTACGGTAGAAGAATATGAAATTAGATTCATGGAATTGTTCAAGTATGTCTCCTACATGGATACTGACTAGCGCCAAGCAGATCGTTTTATTTATGGATTGAACCCTAAGATTAGGGCAATGGTACGGATGTGGAAACCATCCTCAGTTGCAGAAGCTGTGGAACATGCTCGTTATGTCGTAGAACACTTAGACTTAAAAGGTGGAGACAAAACCATTTTTCCACGCCAACCAAGGTTTATGGAGAAGGCTCCTCGTACCTTCCCCAGGGGAAGAAATTTGAGGCCATCACCATATGGAAATAGGGTTGTACCTAGAGCACCGACAGTGGGGATTTCAATGGTTACTAATGCAGCTTCACCCGCAGCTTCAAGGGCGCGTACAAATCAAAGTCATACGCGAGGAGAAACAAGTGGGGGCAGGGGTCCCAGGGGAAGGAACTCTTTCCAAAGAACTCCACAACATTTGGTTCAAGGTATATCGCGCATCACTTGTTGGGGATGTAGAGGACCTCATTACCAGTGGGACTACCCTGAGTTACAAGCTGGTAACAACCGTAGAGAAGGAAAACCACCAGTGGGAGGGGCAAGTAGCCACCATCAAATCTATGCAGCAGTTGATAACCAGCAAGTTGAACAGCAGTCTGCCATGGTAGAAACCTCGGGTATGATAAACAAAGTAAAATTTAAAATTTTGTTTGATTCTGGTGCTACAGATAGTTTCATTTCACCATTTGCATTAGAAAAATGTGGGTTGGCAGCCTATGAGCACGATGACTTTAAATAAGTTTGGCTTCTCGAATTAAACAAATAGTAGGACCTAGTGTTGACCAATGTTAGGTAAACCTTGGGGTGTGTATGACTAAGTTGAAGGCATACGTCACAGCATTGGGGACGTATGATATAATTATTGGAATGGACTGGCTAGAAGCTCATCGAGCTTTGGTAGACTATTTCAAGAAGAAGGTGATTTGTTTAGATGATGAAGGTAGGCCAATTGAGATTTTTGGAATCAAGAGGGGAGTGTCACTACGATTCATATCCATGATGAAGGTAAAACTTTGTCTCCAACAAGGTTGCAAGCTATATGTGGTCGAGGTTGTAAGTGACCAAAAAGGACCCTCCCTAGATCAACATCCAATTTTGTCAGAATTCAAGGATGTTTTTCCTAAGGAATTGCTTGGATTACCTCCTGTAAGGGAGATTGATTTCACACTCGACCTAAAACCTGGTGCCGAACCAATATCTAAGACATCCTATAAGATGACAACTCCAGAACTTTGTGAGTTGCAGATGCAGTTAAAAGAGCTCTTAGACTTGGGATTTATCAGACCTAGTATTTCACCTTAGGGTGCACTAGTGATTTTTGTCAAGAAGAAGGATGGTTCCTCGCAGCTATGCATAGATTATAGGGACTTAAATAGAACCACAATAAAGAATAGGTACTTGATACCTCGAATAGATGAATTTATTTTATCAAATGAAGGGAGCAGTGGTTTTCTCAAAGATCGATCTACGATCTGGATACCACCAATTGAGGATTAAGAAAGAGGACATCTCAAAATCTACATTTCGAACTCGGTTTGGGCACTATGAGTTCATAGTTGTTCCATTTGGTTTAACCAATGCACCAACAGTATTCATGAGCCTCATGAATGGTGTGTTCAGGAAGTATTTGGACCAATTTGTGCAAATCTTTCTTGACGACATTCTTGTGTATTCCAAGAATGAAAAGGAGCATGAAAAGCACCTAAGGGTTGTCTTGACTTGCTTAAGGGAAAATCAATTGTATGGAAAATTGTCAAAATGTTCCTTCTTTCAAAAGAAAGTTCATTACCTTGGGCACATCATTTCAGGAGAAGGGATTTCAGTTGACCCGGAAAAGGTGAAGGCCATAATGGATTGGCCAGTACCAAAAAATGCCCATGAGGTATGTAGTTTTATGGGGCTAGTAGGGTATTATCGCAGGTTTGTGGAAGGGTTTTCAAGGATTGCAAAACCCATCACCACATTACAGCGAAAGGGGGTTAGGTATGAATGGGCATATGAATGTGACACTGCATTCACAGAACTAAAGAGGTTACTAACTAGTGCATCGATCCTTCGAGTACCAGACATGGAAAAAGACTTCATTGTCTGCACCGATGCTTCAGCGCAAGGATTGGGTGCAGTATTGATGCAAGAAGGTGGAGTAATAGCTTACGCATCTAGAAAATTGAAGAAACATGAAGAGTTGTATGCTACCCATGACTTAGAATTAGCAGCAGTGATGTTAGCCTTGAAACTGTGGAGACACTACCTCATTGGGAGAAGATTTGAGTTAAGAACAGATCATCAAAGCCTGAAGCATCTCTTCACTCAAAGGGATTTGAATGCTAGACAAAGGCGGTGGAGCAAATTCATGAGTGAGTATGATTTTGAGATCTCATACATCAAGGGAAAGGAGAATGTGGTGGCAGATGCACTAAGCAGGAGACCACGAACCTTCTCCCTAGTAGCCTTAAAGGTAAATTTAAGGGAACGTGTGTTGGAGAAACTCTTTGAAGATAGTTGGTATCTAAAGTTCATCTCAGCACTCTAGAGTGGGAAGCAGATAGAACCAAAGTTTGAGGGATATGTCCTTGAACCAGATGAGCTATTAAGATTTCAAGGGAGAATGTACATACCTAAGGAAGGGGGTATAAGAAGAACCATCCTCGAAGAGTCACATAGAGCACTCTATTGTGCACATCCTGGAGTAAAGAAGATGTACGCAGACACGAAGAAACTCTTCTTTTGGGCAGGCATGAAGCACGACATAGTCCAGTTTGTCGCCAAATGTCTTGAATTTCAACGAGTGGAGGCTGATCATCGCCATCCAGTAGGACTCCTACAACCACATGACATCCCTATATCTAAATGGGAGGTAATTTCCATGGATTTTGTTGTGGGTTTACCACTCACTTCATAGAGGCACAATGCTATATTGGTTATAGTTGATAAATTGACCAAAAGTGCCCATTTCATTCCAGTAAGAGACACTTACGATGTTACAGATGTGGCACAAGTGTTTATAAGTGAAGTTATTCGACTACACGAGTTACCCACAAAGATCATTTCTGATAGGGACTCTCGATTTACATCTAGGTTTTGGACAAGTTTGCAGTCAGCACTAAGGACTCAGTTGAACCAGAGCACTGCATATCATCCAAAAACAAATGGGCAGACTAAAAGAGTAAATCAAGTTCTGGAGGACATGCTTAGGATGTACGTCATGGATTATCAGACTCAATGGGAAAGGTACTTACCATTGGTAGAGTTTGCCTATAATAACAGTTACCACAGTTCAATTGGGATGCCTCCTTATCAAGCTCTATATGGAAGGCCATGAAGGATGCCACTGAGTTGGGAAAAGTTGGAGGACCGAGTAATAGTTGGCCCAGAATTAGTTCAAGAAATGGAGGAACGGGTAAAGTAGATTCAACAAAGGTTAAAGGAAGCACAAGATAGATAGAAGAGTTATGCTAATTCAAATAGGATTGATCGCAGTTATGAAGTAGGGGACCAAGTTTTTATTCGTATCCGACCCAACAAAAACACCATTCGGTTTGGGAAGGGTAAGAAATTGTCACCTCAGTTCGTAGGACCTTTTAGGATGAAGGAGAAGATTAGACCAGTTGCCTATCGTCTTGTACTGCCACCCCATTTGCATAAAACTCATGATGTTTTTCATGTATCTATTTTACGACATTATGTTTCTGATGAATCTCACAAACTGGATTGGAGGGAATTGTAGGTCTCGAACATGGGAACTGTAGCCATCGAACCATTACGCATATTGGACTGTAGGGTTCGACAGCTCAAATGTCGCACGGTGGACCATGTTAAGGTCCAGTGGGACAAGTATAGCCCAAGATCTGCTACCTGGGAGGATGCAGAGACTATACGTCGGGACTACCCCTCACTTTTTGAGCATCTGTGATGCCCATTTTTTTTTGACTTAGACAACTACCTATGTTAAGGTTCTATTTTGCAGTTCCATGTTATTTATTGATGAACATTATGTAATATTGATGCATTTGGTTGGACACGTGAAACTACTTATATAAATCAATTGATGGATTTGGTTTGTTGATCGAAATGGTTGATGTATGGCCTAAATGTATGACTCACTTAGTGAAGAATTATCTAGTGCATGACTTATCAGAATTATTTTGTTTCATATATGGCTCAAGTGGATATGATTTGTTTAAATGAATGACTTAGTGAATTTATGATTTATTTCCAGTATGAACTGCAAGATTGACACGTGGATACTAGACTTAATAACATGATGATTAAAGATCACTTATATATCTTGTTGTTATATAAATGCATGAATGAGAGCTAACCCGCAGGTTGGAAAGAACTATATGATAGCCGAGATCTACTCTTCCATTGAAGGAAGGTCGAGACATCTCATGGGGAAAGGTATAATGTACATTGTTCTATTACATTTGGTATCTACTTGATATGCAATCTTATGACATGAGTAAAATGTAAATGACAGGTGGCAAGATGACCTGACTGGATTATTCGATGACAAGTCCAACCAGTGCTATAGTGTGGTCCATATTAGGGCATTGACCCTAGTTGTGAGGAGGGGTGGAGGTATTTCCCACCATGTAACCTCCAAACCTGGAATCATGGGAGGGCAGTGGTGGACACGGTCACCTAGACGTGTGATGACGATTGCCAGTTGTCTGTTGGGGAAGTTAGGTCGATATAGTCGACACTTCCACCATGTTGGTTTTATCAGTGGTTAGATTGGTATAGCCGATGCCACCACACATAGCAGTAGAGGATGGATAGGGTGGGAACGGAAGTAGGTCAGGAGGGATAGGAGGATATAAATCAGTTGGAGACTCTTGATGGGAAGGAATGTCATTTTCTGACTTATCAAATTTTACTACTATAACTCTCTCTCCATTTGTTATGCCTTATTGCCAAACTGCTTCAAACTCTTTTATCTTTTACATTCTAACTTCGGGACGAAGTTTTCTGAAGGAGGAGTGTATGTAATGCCCTATTTAATCTTATCCTGCAAATTTTACTAAGTGTTTAAATTTCCTTAAAATATGGCATATATTTGATATAAACCATATATTTGATATTTGAAATCACTGCAACCATAACCATATATTTGATATTCGAAATCATTACAACCAACCATATATTTGATATTTGAAATCATTACAACTATATATTTGATATAAACAATATATTTGATATTTGAAATCATTACGACCATATATTTGATATTTGAAATCATTACAACCATATAGTTGATATAAACAATATATTTGATATTTGAAATTATTATAACAATATATTTGATATTTGACATTATTTGATATTTGAAATCATTACAACCATATATTTGAAATTTGAAATTATTTGATATTTGAAATCATTACAACCATATATTTGAAATGTGAAATTATTTGATATTTGTAATCATTACAACCATATATTTCAAATTTGAAATTATTTGATATTTGAAATCATTACAACCATATATTTGATATTGAAATCATTACAACCATATATTTGAAATTTTAAATTATTTAATATTTGAAATAATTACAACCATATATTTAATATTTGAAATCATTACAACCATATATTTGATATAAACAATACATTTGATATTTTAAACTTTTTTTTATATTTGAAATTGTTATAATAATACATTTGATATTTGAAATTATTGTTGTTTTTTTTGCTCAAAAAAAGCGTAATTCTCATTAAAAAGATAAGAAAATGACATGTTGTATGATACTGAAGATATGAACTGCTGTCAACAAAAAGGGAGTAATGTTTAGAGCTATTATGAACTTTACAAAAACTATTATGATGCTTACTGATAATAAACTTCTGAGAAGTCCAGTAAGTTTATGAGAATATGAGTTTTGTCCAAAAATATACTTAAAACTGGTAAGTTATATACATAGAAGGAGAAAGTAAAAGAAAATCTATTGAATGATCTAATGATCATTCTAATAGGAACCAATCATGTCCATAAAAGGACAATGATAGGAACTGTAGAAACCGTCGGCCCTGTATTCCTGTATCTACCATTGGCCTTTGTTCAGCTACGCTGCCTCTTTGGATAAACGATCAGTGATCTCATTCCTTTCCCTATATATATGTGAGCATGCAAATGAATCAAATTGGAACTTTAGAGAAAGGATATCAGTCACAATATCTCTAAGTGTGTGCAAGTGACAATGGTTAACTTCATTTGTCCAGTTAATTATGAGCTGTGTGTCTCCAAATATCTGAAGCTGTTGCAATTTTGTTCTTTTGCAAAAAGGAGAAGGTATTTTAGACTGCTCAATACAGCATAGTTGTTGGTGCCTCTGCCAAGGCCGACCTTGATTCCATAAGACACTATATTATCCATATGTAGCACCGCCCCTCCACCACAGCCTTCAGCTTGTGCTAGCCATCAAAATAACCCCAGGGGGGAGTTTATGTCTATGGATTCCTGGGTAATGATCCGAGGGGGTCGAATGTTCTAGTCCTCCAGGAGCGAATTGTATAAATCCAACAACAAAATACTGAAGGAGTCCCAATCTATTTTGGCATTCTTTAAAATGGATTTGTTCTTGTTAAGTCAGATTCCCCAACAAATTAGCAGTGGAAGGCATCTAGTTTTCTGAGAGTTGGCTTTTATCCACCATCTTTGCCAAGCCTCTTCAATATCTCGTCCCGACCAATCAATATGTAGATTTAGTGAAGTGAGGATCCTTTGCCAGAAGGCTTTTGAGACAGAACAGGTAAAGAAGAGATGAGAAGTATCTTCCTCCTGCATCTTACACAGAGAGCATCTAGAAGGCCCGCAGTTTGCACGACGCCTCAGCATTAGTTTAGTGGGAACCTTGTCTGTTAAAATGCACCACATGAAAAGCCCAGATTTGGGAGGGGCCTTTAATTTCTAGATATGACTCCACCACCAAGAGAAATCACCCGTGTGTCTGGCTGCCATTGTATAAGCATAACCTGATTTGGGGGAGTATCTTCCTTGGGGATCCAATGCCCAGATAAGGACATCTTGATTATCGTTTATACACACATTGGCCTCCTCTAATGAGCCTATGAATCTCTGCCAATCATCGACCCAAAATGTCAGAATGTTGAGCGTTCTGTGGTCCTTCCAGGTCTGGTTTTGCCACTTGTCCTGAATATCATCTGTTATATGTGATAAGTGGGTGATGCATTGAGTCTTGAAGGAAATTGCAAAGAGGACGGGGGAGAATATGGCCATTCCCACATCCACTCCACGCGTCTAAACCAATCCTCACCTGAACTCCATTTCCAACTTTCCAAGCCAGACCATGCTTAATCAGAGAGATACACTGAGATAATGCTTTCCAAATTATGGAGGATCCAGCCGTAGGAACTAAAGTTCTATGGATCCATTCCAAAATTGAGAGCGGATATATGTACTTATGATAAGTGATTTCCTGCCAAAGACTTCTGGAATTAATAAGTTGCCAGCCCAGTTTTGCAGCCAAAGCCTCAGCGAATAAATTCAAATTTTTTATGCCCTAACCCCCCCAGTTTTTTGGGTTTGTCAATGCTGTCCCAACGGACCTAAGCAAAAGTTCTCCCTAGAATTTGTTTGTGCCAAAGGAAGCAACATCTTAATTGTTGAATTCTTTTTAAAATGCCTTTGGGAATCCAGGCTAACGACATCCAGTAAACTGGAATAGCTTGTAGGACCGACTTAAGGAGAGTTAGCCTACCTGCTCTAGAAAGCCATCTCTGTTGCCAAATATTGATTCTGCTTTCAATCTTGGCTATAAGCCAAGTCCAATTTTCTATGCGATAACCATTTGGTTTCAATCTGAAACCTAAATATTTAAGACCATCATCCAGATATTGACGCTCATATTCAAAAAATTGGCTAGCTAATCTTGCATCATTCAGTTGGTAGGAAACTATGACAATAGTGGATTTTGCAATATTTGGCTGCATGTCTGTAGCTATACAAAAAAATATCTAGAATAGCATTGAAAGTATATGAGTCTTGAAAAGATCCATTTAAAAAAATCAGAACATCATCAACAAATAAAAGATGGGTTATAGAGGACATATCCAAGAGACTGACTCCAGCCAAAGAGCCTTCCTCTCTACCTTTTGTTATCAGTCTGCTTTAGCCTTCCATGATGAGGAGAAAGAGTAGCGGGGAGAGAGGACATCCCTGTCGAAGGCCTCGTTCCACATGAAAGAAACCCGAAGCTGCTCCATTGATGAGAATACTAAAGGAGACTGAAGTAAGACATCCCATGATCCAATTGATGAAAGCAAAGGGGAAGCCAATGTGAGTGAGAGTTATCCTGAGGTAGGACCAACAGGTACAATCAAAGGCTTTGGAAAGATCAATTTTTAGGATGACAGACTTTTTATGGAGCTTCTTAATCAAGTGAAGAGCTTCCTGAGCAGTACCAATTGCTTCATGGATTTGGCGATCACTGAGAAACACAAATTGTTCCTTGGATATCATTCGGGAGAGAAAGGGTTTAATACGGAGGGCTATTGTTTTGGATATGATTTTGTAAATGCTATTGCAGAGGGATATGGGTCTGTAATCTTCAAAAGAGGAAGGGTTATCAGATTTGGGTATAAGGGCCAGGAAAGTTGAGTTGAAGGCCTCCAAAATTCTGCCAGACTTTCGGCTTTCTTCAATGCTCTGGATGAGATCATCTCCAATTAAATCTAAAAATGAACTGAAGAATTCAACTGGCCACCCATCAAGACCTGGGCCCTTATCCTTATGAAAGCACTTCAGCACAACTCCAAGCTCTTCTCTAGTAACTTGAGAGTTTAGTCCTTCAATTTCCTCCAGCTCGATGAATCTGGGTAGAGCTTCAGTAGTGTGAATGATGCTTGGAAGGGTTATTCCAATGGGGGCTTTGTAGATATTAGAGTAATGTCTAATCCCCATGTCAGCCAGTTGTTCAAAATTGCCCGCTTTCCTTCCTTCCGAGTCTTGTAATTCCCAGATTGAGTTAATGGCTTTCCGACCCCTTGCATATTGTTGAAAGAACTTTGAATTTCATCACCTGATTTGAGCCATATTGCTTTGCTCTTGATCCTCCAGGTTTCTTCTTTTAAGTGAAGAAGCTTTATTCTGTCAGTTTCCAACTGAATCAATTGCAACTTTTGTTCTACTGAGTTCGATCCTGTGGGAGTTGATTCTTCGAAAGCTAGTAGAGCCTTTTCAATTCTTTAAAGATATTCATCTTCTTTTCTTTGTTTTAATTTGGCCTAGGTTATTGTTTTTCCTTTTAGAACTGCTAGATTTTTTGCAAAGAGCTCCCCTGGGGAGGAGGTTTCATTCTGGGAGCAATGGATCCAAGTGGCCGAGACCAAGTTCCTGAAACTCGGCTCCAACAACCAAGAGGAGTTAAATTTAAAAGGTGAAGAGGGTTTAGAAAGATTACCCTTGAGCTCCAGAAATATAGGAGAGTGATCAGAGATCCCACCACTCCCCACCCATTGACGAAAGAGAATTAAACTTGCCATAAGAGGGGCTTTGATCAAGAATCGGTCCAATCTTCTAGCAAGGGAATCTACCCCCAATCTGCGATTCCTCCAAGTTGGCTTGAGTTTAACAGGGTCAATATTTAGAAATTTGTGAGCATCCAACAAGTTTTCAAAAAATGTTGTGAGATGTGTTGCACTCAGGTTGTCCCTTTTGACTCCCAAAGGGATACGGCTGAGGTAACCACAAACCAATCTTTGGACTGCAGGTCCTAGCCTACCTGCAGTCAGAGAGGGCTCTCTCTTTAGGATTTAGCTTTGTTTAAGGGATGATTTTAGGCTAGATATGATGCACATGGGTTTTGTTTGAGTTTGGTGGGATGGTTGATCTATTCAAGCAGAGTTGGCATGCAAAGTGTAAGAAGTTCAAACCATTGGGCATGGAGTCAATGAATGTGAACTGAAGGGTGTGTTTTCCTTGGCAGAAGAGGGGAATATGGAGCAGGATAGCTACGCATGGCACAATGATTAAATGCTGGAACAAGGATGAAATGGAGGTTAGGGGATGAGAGGCAATTAAGGATCTCTCATCCAGCCAAAGAGGGAAAGTGGATGAAGACTATATAGGAGCAATGAAGGATTCCTAAACAACATTCATATAATGAAGGAAATAGCTTAAACATGATCAATTAAGTATACATATTTGTCACTAATTCAGAGGAAAACATAGAAAAGTTACTAGAATTGAGCATAGAGGGTAGCTCTGAACTATTCCTTCTTCCTGCAACTTAGATTATGATATACAGATGATACAGATACATATAAACTGATAAAAAGAGGGAGGAAAGACCTATTGAACCATGAGCAAGCACATGAATTCCACATCAAGCTCTTCGGCCATTGAAAGCACAACCAGCCAGTTCAAATGCAAATATTCCAATAATCTTTGATTATAGAAGTTCTTAAGCTTATAGTGCAAGTATGGAATGAGAAATACAACCAACCAACCCTTTACACTATCCAGAGGGTGGTATAAGTAGAGAAAATATCTACAACAGCAGATCTGATAGCAGATCTAGAGAAATGAATGCTTCTAACCTAACATTTATTGCAAATAAATGAAAGAATGCCTATCTACCAGCTGCGCAGGGACTGCAGCCATAAGAATGAATAAATTATTGGTCTTTTGAGCAATGCACTGGAATTTCTGCAATAACTGTGCCTTGGGACTTGCTGCGCTGCTCATATGTGTCTTTGTACACTGTCTCTGCAAAATCTGGGCTTTAAACACTTGAATTGCCTCTTTAGGCGGTTCTGCTACTGCAAAGTGGCTTTAATGCTGGCTTTAATGCTCATAACTGTGATTTGGCGGGCTTTGATGACTCTGAGCTGCTTTATTGACTTTGATGGGGGCCTCTTTAATGTTCTGCTGCTTCGGTCTGCTGATATTTTGAACTGATACTCTTTGACTGTCAAATCGCCCCATTCTGCTCTTTGAATGCAAAATAACTGCTGCAAGTGCTTTCCGTGGCCCCTAGAATACTATCGGCGCATGGCCGATAAAAAATGGTCCTTAAACTGATAAATTTGCAACACTGGGTCGAATAAAGGAGCTCTGGCGGCATGCCGAGGAGAAATCCCTGCATTTGGAAGTATTTGGGCCCAGAGCGATCTCAAAATGGCCAAGGAAGGCATCGTTCCTTTGCAGTTGTGGCGGGCGAGAGCGCTGTACACAAAACTTTAAAAATGGCCCTTTTATTATAATACAAAAATGCTTTCAAAATTGTGCAAATTCATGAAATTTGGGCGCAGGCGACAACTGTTCATTTTATTAAATTCTGGTCGTTGGATCCAGCGCGGGCCGATCCAACGGCTGGCGCTACATCGCAATATCGGCGTCGGGCGGACCGGGGGGTGGCACATAAACAATCGCCGAAATTGCGCGGACCCGATATGCTATAGGCCCTTCCTTTTATTTGGAATCGCGTCCAGCCCATCGGTGATGTCATATCGGCGGACTTACAAAAATTTGGTTTGCGGACCCGAAATGCCTTTGTGCCCATTTTTAACGAAGATCGGGTCCGAACCATCGGAACCCATCATATCGGCGGATTTACATTTGAAACGGGTCCAACCGACCTGAAATCCCTTTCAAAACTGCCCTTTATAAATTATCGGCTCCGGAATATCGGAGACCTCCCTTTTCGCTGTGCCCGGGGACCTTACGGACCCGATAGCAGTTACAAAACCCGCCTTTATAATATTTCGGCTACGGAATATCGGAGCCAAACATAAGGGGTGTTCGCCGATCAAACATGGGTCGTTGATTTGGTGAAGGCGATGGATGGCAGAGATTACGTCGGCATTTCGCTATCGGCGGGGTCAAGGGGCTGCCATATAGAAACGCCGAAACCCATCGGACCCGAAATATATTTATGCCGCGCTTTATTACTTTTCGGCTCCGCTGGTCGGAGCCATATGGGAGCGATGCGATTAAATATGGGCCATTGATCTGGGGCCCAAGAATGGATGGCTGTGATTAATTCGGGACTTCGACAATCGGCGGGGTGGAGGGCACAGCCTTTACATATTGCGATCGTCGAAACGCCTAGGGCCGTTTGATTTGGGCGGAAAGATGGACGGCCCAGATTTGGTCGGAACTTTCGCTGCTGGAGCCATTATTTATAAAAAAATGCAAGGCAAATGAATTCAGAGGGGTTAGGTAAGTGCTTGGAATGGACTTCTAGGGCATCGGAAGGGGTCCGATGGCCAAAAAGGGAGGATTCATGCCTTGGAAGGATTCCAAAGGCACCTGGGAGGATTTTTATGTGTTTTGAGAGGGGTTTAATGGCCTTTAAAAGGGTTTGTGCCTTGGAAAAGGTAGAAACAAGGCCAAAAGATGGTTTTTTTATACATATGAAGGGAAACTATGCAAAGGAATGAGTCCTTATGCATTTGGGAGATGGTTAGAGGGGTTATTGAGGGCTCTTGCTAAGTTTAAGATAAACTTAGCAATTCCCGAGGATATATATGGTTATTTTTCAACCAAGGGAAAGGGATAAGTATATAGGGGAGTTATATACATAGTTTTAGTAAGGGAAGGGGAAATAGATAGGGAGCTACATAGTAAACTTAGTAGTTAATATGACAATGATGAGAAAAAGCACTAAGTATGATGTCTTAGGCTATCAATGGGGGAAAATGACTGATAGAAGAAGTGTGGACCTTCCTTGAGTGAAGCAGATCTTCACCAAGGCAAATGATATGGAAAATGATGAAACTAAGAGGTATCAAGCAGATCTTGACCTCTTTGGGGGAAGTTAGTGAGTGATTTGGGGAAAGAGGAAGAAGGGGAGTTAGACATGCCTCGCTTGAAGTCCTCCAACTGAAAAACTGCCTCAAACCAAAAATGAATTGCTTACCAAAAATTGGAACACAACAGTGGCATTTAGACTAGCACACTCTCATGGACACTTCTTTGGCCATCTGTAGCAAATATGGAGCATTGCAGCATGCATAGTACGACATATTTGGCATGTAAAAATGTCGATCATGAAATATGATTAACCTGCTGCAGCAGGAGGCTAACAGTAGATGATCGCTTTGACACCTGAAACCCCAGGATTCTGCTGATCCGAGGGAGAAATTTAATTCTCCACCAATAATGATATTATCTTGATTCATAAAATTAGCCTCCATGATTCTGTTCCAAAAGAATTCTTTGTTCTGGCAAGGGCCATAGATTTTGATGATCCTAAATGGTCTGCCAAGCTCCATAGACCAGATGTCTGCACCAAGAAAATCTTCTCCTCCCCAAAAGTTGAGGATTTTGGTAGAACGAGAGTTAAAGCCCAAGGCGTAGCCACGAGAGCAACCCTTCACATCCAAAAAATGAAAATCCCAAGTTGGGAGAAAACTTAAGAGAAGCTTAGTTATCTGGTGACCTTCCCCCAAAGTTTCTTGAAGGAAAATAACATCCATCTTTTCAGACAGACAGAGCCTCTTGAGAGCCAGCTTTTTGTCAAGGTTGGCTAGACCCCTACAATTAAAGGAAAGATAGATCATGGGGGAGAGGAGTGAGGGTTTCTCTTTGCTCTAAGAACCCAATCGATTGGGGATTGGACCCCGGAGGCTACATCAGCACTAGCCCTTTTAATAGCCTTAGAAATTTTTGATTGACGGCCTCTCAGAGGCTTGAGAGTAATTGGAGGGGGGTCAAGGTCCAGGCCTAAGACCGAAGAGGGAGCAGCAGGAAGGGATCTGAGGAAATATCGATGAGTCCCACTTGATAGTGGGTGATCATCAAGCGAGCAAGTGGTCCTATCCACAGAGGGTTGGGGAATGGGGGAGGATAGTGAGGGAGGCACAACAGGAATAGGACATACCACTGAACATATCTTATTAACTTCAGCTTGAGAGACGACACAGTTCAAAGATGATAAATTTACTGAACCTTCAGTAGAATGAGAAAAAAGAGGAAGAGTGGAGGAGGGAGTACTCGCGAAAGCCTTGTCGCGGGATCTGGATTTTTTAGGGGGTCAATCTGATGCCCTTGCGAAATGGTGAGCTACAACCCACTGCAAAGTTAGACTAGAGGGAGGAGTACTTTCTTGGAGGTCCAATTGAGAATCGAAATCTGAATCCAGAGTTTGAGTGGAGGCTGAGACCAACACTTTGGTCGGGATCTGATTTTGCCCTGAAATTCTTGGACAGTCTTTGTATAAATGCCCCACTTCGTGACATTTGCGCAACAAAAGGGAATGCCTTCGTAATCTATAATTTTCCTTCGAGTGATGTCACCCATTTAAAGCAGGTAGCTCTCTCTACCAGACCTTCTCTGGTATCTAGATGCACTAGAATAAGTTCCAATGCTAGGCATCCTGTGTCTTGGTAGGTTCTATCATGATCTAGATAGACACCCAAATCATCTCCTATTACTTTGAAGATTTCTTCCCCCCAAAATTGTAACGGGAGAGCAGGTAATCGGACCCAGATTGGCACCGCTCCATGATATTCCTTTTCTGGGTCAAACATTGGTGACCATCGCTTCAATAGCACTGGTGTCATCTCGATGTGCCAGTACCGCGTGAGGACCCCGTCTACCTGGTCCAAATGAGAGAAAATCAGAGCAAACCAACCCCTGGAAAGCGAGAGGATACTTAAGAGCTGTATGAGGAGATTCCCCCTAATTTCCGTTTTCCACTTTCGAAGGCGTATCGAGGAGTAATTTCGGCCTCTCACCCTTCCAACTAACACTGTGCTCTCTGTGAGGGCCGCTTGAGCCATAAAGATTCCTTCTCCAAAGATTAACCGCCTGAAATTGTTGTTGTTATAAGAATACATTTGATATATTTGATATAAACAATACATTTGATATTTATTTGATATTTTAAATTGTTATAACAATACATTTGATATCATGGAAATTACTCTAGAAGCTCAAAGCTGCCCCTCGAACCTGCTTACTTATGTGGAACATTTTGTTCGACAAGATTCCAACGGGTCTTAATTTGATGAAAAGATCTTCCATGGCCCTTTCTGGTGTCAATTGTGCTGTAATGATGAGGAGAGTACTGAACATCTCTTCCTTAACTACCCCATCACCAAGGAGCATTGGAACTCCATTATAGCTCACTATCCAAGCTTAAAAAACTGGCATACGCCTAGAGCACATGGTGTGAAAATCAAAATGGCAAATCCAGGAACATGCCTCTCCTTATTTGTTGGTCACTATGTATTGCAAGAAATCAATCTATATTTAAACACAAGATACCCCATTGGCCCGCTATCATGATCAAAACTATTGCATATTTCAATCTTTTACCCGAGGAGGACTCAAATACCCCTCCCCGTATTATTAAGCCTGAAATCATTGACAAATCAATACCGTGGGCATACTTTGATGGTTCTGCATAAGAGGCATACTTTATCTAAATGAAACTCATTGTTTCAAAATTCAAATGAGATTAGGCAGGGGAACAAACAATTATGTTGAACTATGCAATGCAAAACATCTCATACATTTTGCATTAGAAAAGCATTGCAAACATCTTCAACTATTTGGTGATTCCAAAATCATTTGCAACTGGTTAAATAAAGCATCTCACTGCAATGCATTTTCATTGAGGCATATATTAGAAGAGGCTTACAAATTGATATTTACTTTTGACTCTTTTGCCTGTCGCACATTTACAGGGAGCGAAATTCGAGGTCAGACTACCTTTCCAAAGAGGCAGCACTTAGAAAAAGCAATGACTAGCTGATACAAGAAGAGATTGATGGGACTTTCCACCAGCACTATCACAGACCAACTCAAAGAAAATGGGCTATAGGCCCTATATTTTGTTTAACTTGTATATATTATGTTATTTATATTTTCTACACTTCTTCAAATTTTGATTTAGTTCTCTCTATAAGAGAGTTGGCACAGGAACAATGTGAACTGTCATCAAGACTCCCTGCGTGGAGATACATAACTGAACATTTTTGTCTATTTTTGAACTCGATAGGCAACTCTTACTCTTCTGTTTATGCACTAGCATCTATACATTTGATATTTGAAATTTGTATTTGATATTTGAAATTGTTATAACAATACATTTGATATTTGGAATTGTTGTTAATATAACAATACATTTCATATATTTGATATAAACCATACATTTGATATTTTGAAATTTTTATTTGATATTTGAAATTGTTATAACAATACATTTGATATTTGAAATTTGTATTTGATATTTGAAATTGTTATAACAATACATTTGATATTTGAAAAAAAAAAATTGATATTTGAAATTGTTATAACAATACATTTGATATTTGAAATTGTCGTTATAACAATACATTTTATATATTTGATATAAACAATACATTTGGTATTTGAAATTGTTGTTATAACAATACATTTGGTATTTGAAATTGTTGTTATAACAATACATTTGATATTTGAAATTGTCGTTATAACAATACATTTTATATATTTGATATAAACAATACATTTGGTATTTGAAATTGTTGTTATAACAATACATTTGGTATTTGAAATTGTTGTTATAACAATACATTTGATATTTGAAATTGTTATAACAATACATTTAATATAAACACTATTAAAAAATTCATTAAAAACTAATAATATAACACAGAAAGACAATCAGAATTAAAAATAGTTTATACATAGTCTATACTGTGAGAAAAATTCATTAAAAGCAGATCATGTTTATACATAGTCTATACTGTGAGAAAAATTCATTAAAAGCAGATCATGTTTATACATAGTCTATACTGTGAGAAAGATTCATTAAAAGCAGATCACGTGATATGGAAATACAATCAGAAATTAAAATAGTCTAAAGTTTCATTAAAAGCAGATCATATGACAAAGAACATAAATCAGAATTAAATATTGTTGAAGGCAAAGAAATATGTGGTAAATATGACCGGCTAGCCCAAACTATCTGAAAATGTGTTCTTCTGTAAATATTGATTTGGGGCCAGAAGAATCGGGTCAGATATTGTCCAGGATTGATTTGGAAGGAAAAAAGAACTATCTGAAATATCGAACAAAAAGTCGAAAGTTCTTCGAAACTCTAGAAAACGAACTTTCAGAAATTCTCTGTAAATATTTAGGAATGAAGGGCCCTGAAAATTTCAAGAAAATCGAAATTATCAGAAGATATCAGAAATGTTTACAGTCGAAAGCAGACAGCAAAGAAAAGTATACAGAGAAATGGAATTGGAATCAAATTATCTGAGACCAGAAATTGAAATATACGCAAAGAAATTGAAATATATTGCATTGACTGCTTAGATGAGAAGCTAGAGCATTTGTATGGCTCCACAAGAACAAGTTTTGCATTGGAAGTGGAAACCCTAATATTTAATTAAAGCGTACCTTCTTCCGAATCATTTTTATTTTTTGTTTCAGAATTTGGCATCGCAGAGTTTATTAGCTCCTCAGTATGACGACCACCTAGCTCGTCGCCTTCAAAAGCTTTTACGGAAGCACTCTGACTTGGTTTCTCGTAGTTCATCTCCTCGTCACCCTGGAAAGTCGAAAGTTCTTCGAAACTCAACGAACTTTCCGAAATTCTCGGTAAATATTTAGTAATGAAGGGCCCTGAAAATTTCAAGAAAATCGAAATTATCAGAAGATATCAGAAATGTTTACAGTCAAAAGCAGACAGCAAAGAAAAGTATACAGAGAAATGGAATCGGAGTCAAATTGCATTGGCGTGCTTAGATGAGAAGCTAGATCATTTCTTTCGCTCCACATCAGAAACTTTTGCATTGGAAGTGGAAACCCTAATATTTAATTAAAGCATACCTTCTTCCGAATCAGCTCCGAATCAATTTGACTCGATATCTTCGAGTTGATCTGCTCGCACCCCTGAAAACAAGTTTTTTTTCTGAAACATTTGGACTTCGTATTTTGGAGTTGATCTGCTCGTCGCCCTGAAAACAAGTTTTTTCCCAAAACATGCTCACTCGTTATATCGGAGTTTATCTGCTCGGTTAACCTGAAAAGCTTGGACAAAGATTCAGAAATGGCAATCCTTTTTTTCTTTTGTACTAATTTTTTGAAAAATAAATCATTCATTTTTTATAACAAATAAATCGGATTTGCGTCCAGACAAGGAGGATTTGAGTCGAAGCAATGTTGAAATCCGCCTTTGGAGGAAAAAACAGATCATCTTTATAACAAAGAAAATTTACATATTTCCAATACAGAGGAAAAGAGAGACCAAAGAAGAGAGAAATCTCTAAGAACATCCCGAAAGATCTAGACACATAACACAGAAATGCCACCTGCCCTGCCCTGCCCTGCCATACTATACGGGCGTTTCCAAATGCACTCACAACTTTTACCACACTAATAAGTGATGTGTTGCATCTTTTTATTGACTTATTTGTAATAGTATTTTGTTAAAATTTATTTCAACCTAGCAATAAATTTCTAACGAACTCTTAAATTATTTATTAATTTATGCATGGCTAAGTTCTAAATTAAAATTGCACACTAGACATACACATAAATCATCACCACATTGGGCACATGATTTACTATTAGAAAATCCACAAATGGAAAAAACAAAAACGTGTTTTATTATGAATTTGGGATTAGTACCAGGAATAACGGACATGTAAAAACTCGAAAATGAGAAGGTCCCACCTAAGCTTACAAAAAAAAAAGAATTTGGGATTAGTACCAAGAATAATGGCTTAAATGAAGAATTAGATCTAGTTCACTGAAGCCCTTCTTGGGTGTAATCTAGATCTTTACCTTATCAAGACCTCTTTGGTTGTGATTTAGATCTCCTTGATCAAGGCTTCCTTTGTTGAGATCTACCTCCTTGGCCGTGATTCAGATCTCCTTGATCAAGGCCTCCTTTGTTGTGATTTAGATCTCCTTGCTGCACCTTCCGCACCTTCCTTGGACCATGCCTTCCTTGGCACACTGGAGTATCGGAGTGAATAGTGTCTTCACCTCTCCTTCAAATCTCCTTATATAACCTTTTAATGACTAGAACCCTAACCCTAAATTTCAATGACTACGATTAGATTTTGCCATCCCAAGATGGAGTGAATAGTGTTTTCACCTCTCCTTCGAATCTCCTTTTATAACATTTTAACGACTAAAACCCTAAACCTAGAATTCAATGGCTAAGATTAGATTTTGTCATCCCAAGATCAACGGTTGTGAATTTATTTTTAGTTGAGCTCAAATAAGTCACATTTCATCCATGGCGCTCTCCAACCTAGTATGCAAGAGATGTTACGTATTATGTTATGTAAACATCTTACTTTGTCAAATAAAGTAAAAATAAAAATAAAATAAAATCATACAATTAATATTTATATTTATTAATAAAAATATAAAAAAACCTACCTTAAACATTTTTACTCTCTCAAAAATAAAATAAGGAAAAAAAAGTTATGTAAACATTTTGCTTTATCAAATAAAGTAAAAATAAAAATAAAATAAAATCATACGATTAATATTTATATTTATTAATTAATATTTAAAACCCTACCTTAAACATTTTTACATAAAGAAAATAAAAATAACTCTATGTTATAATAAAAAAACATATTTAAACTAAAATAATAAGGTAAACTTGACTTGTGATGTTACTAGTAGTTTTTGAGCTCCAAGTTTATGAGAACCCATGGTATTCATCTAGAATATAGTCTATTTAAAGGAGAAAATTTAAACTTCTTTTAGAGTGATTCTTCTAGTTTGGTAGATCCTGAGTTAAAAAGGATTTATGCTAGTTAAATACAAAAAGTACTTTATAAAATCACTTTACAAAGTTTACTACCTGGAGAGGCAACCTTCCTACCGACCTACATAATCCAACATCTACATCAATGATATATATTGGACATATGATTGATAGTTAAGAGCTGAGAATGGATTCAAACAAGATTCCCATCTTCAAATGGCCTATTCCCACTAGCTTGACAGAGATCAAAAGTTTTACGAGTACAACCCAATATATGAGAAAATTCATTGCAATTTTTTCCAAAAAGACAACACTATTGCATGTGATGACTACCAGAGGAAGTAGGCTTAATTGGGATAAACCACCAACAATGAGCATCTAAAGACTTAAAAAACAAGATCAATGATTCTTTGATCTTAGCCATGCCCAAATTATAGCAACCATTAACAAGATCAATGATTCTTTGATCCTAGCCATGCCCAAATTATAGCAACCATTTGAGCTAGGGATAGATGTCAATGAGTATGCATTAGTTAGAAATAAATGTCAATTTGCATTAAGGGCAATGCTCATACAAGGAAGAAGACCAATGTGTTACTCTTCGAAGTTGTTTATGGAGGACTTGATTTCCCATATGATGAGATGCTATTTGTGATTATGCAAGTAAGAAGGGAAGCACTATCTCCTAGGAAAAGAGACCATTAGTTTATTTTCAACCCCTCATTACCTACAAAGTTGGAGCAAGATGTAATAGTTAAGGTATTATAAATGGTTAAGTTTCTAGCAACAATTCCACATGTTAGTCATTGGGTGTCAACTTACT
The DNA here is from genome assembly GCA_031772625.1 of Pinus tabuliformis. Classification (NCBI taxonomy): domain Eukaryota; kingdom Viridiplantae; phylum Streptophyta; class Pinopsida; order Pinales; family Pinaceae; genus Pinus; species Pinus tabuliformis. The sequence goes on from CM062808.1 coordinate 137,448,817, forward strand.
GAACTTATAACATAACATGTGCATTCATAAGATATTAAAGAATAAGTTTAATTTCACTAGATATTGATAAATACATTCCAAAATTCTTTTGTTAAATCCCCTCCCCACACATTTTTCCAAATATTTATACATGCACACTAAATCTCCCATATTTTACAAGTTATTCCTTTTTATAAACCCCCCATACCAGTAATCCCTTTTATAAACCTCTCATACTATAACAGGCCAGATTTCACTTAGGTTTCCATGCACCATCTCTTTCAAGTCTAGATTGTTAGACATATAATTTGGTGGAAAATGAAATCAACTTTATTAAAGATCACTCACAAAATGATGTACAATGTGTACATATTAATACAACAAGAAATTTGTTGATCCATCTTCCAAGTATTTTTGGACTCTAAAAACTAATCATCATAATACACACTAACCCAAAACATAACCCAAGGGTTAGGTGTCTAACATTCCCCCCCTTAATCTGAAGGGATGTATCAAAGTCCAAGAAAGAGAGTTAAAAATGCAAAAATGTACCTCAGCCAAGAGTTGAATGTCTCTTAGAAATGGTTTTCAAGGATGACCACAAACCAAGGATGGTGGGTTTTAAGAGAAAGCCACAAACAATACCCCAAATTTGGGAGAACTCAAGGTCTCAACCACGTCTGGAACCTTCACAGTTGTTCTCAGATCAATAAAAAATCTCAACTCTAGAACCATCAATGTAGTTCCTCGAACAATTTTGAATATAGCTAGAAGTTGAAGTCTTATGCTAATGGAAGTGTTCATTCACAAACATCAGCATGCCAAAACAATGCAACAAAATTGTCTAGAACTCTGAATTTGAACTCGAACTCTAGACTGTAGCAGCAAAATTATGATCTTTATCTCAAGCTCGCTTGAAAAATCTTCAAACCTATAGCAGACGATCAATTCCATCAATTTCCCCCTTGTTAGATACAGGGTGAGAATATGAAGTACTCTTCATCACTGCAAGTTTGGTCAATATTGTTGGAAACTAGATCACTACTTAGAGGAGGGGAGAGGGGGTGGGGAGGTGGGGGGGCTTGAATCAATTGTGAGAGCACATATAAATTGTTTCTCCAAATGTTAATCTTTTAATCCATGCACAAATTGAAACACACAACCATATATCAAAGCATCAAAATAAATATGAAACCATAAAATCAATCAACACAATGGACACAAGTACGTTTGGTGGAAAACCCTTCCCCGGGCAAAAAACCACCCTGTTGCTAATCCGCTGCTCAATTATTTTATTAATTTTTTGAATAAATTTTACATGGATCAGCTCACTCCCATGAGCCGGAAGACTCGACTTATTTTCACAGTATACTGGCACCTATGAGACAGGAAATTATTTCTCTCACATATCTATGAACTACCATCTGTTGAAGGCCACCAAGATCAACTATCCTCACCCAACCGCCATTGGACTATCCAACTCCTATTGGATGGAGAAATCTCTCCCTTCTATTGAATCAGCCAAGTCACTCTCTACTCTGAAACCTCTATGCCTTCACTTCCTCCATGTAAACCTTGTTTCATATATTTTTAGACTTGACTCCCAATTCACTCAACATGAGCACTGCAGCAACATAGTATCTAAGCACAATTAAATGATAAAATTTGTAGCACAAGTTACAATCAAAAACTCCACACAAGCTCCAAAACAACTCCTCAAAATACGACTCCAATCCACACATCATCTTCTCACACACTGCACCAATTTGATGGTCGAAACATACTTCATTTTGTTGTTGCTAAACTGCAAATTGTTTCAGAAATTCTGCATAATATAACTCACACAGTTTGCACACTCTTCTCACACATACATTTAGTCAACACCACAACTAGACAAACAACCATACTAGTAATGAGATTTATCCAATATATGGATGAACTCAAGTGCTTAACTCAATAATTATAGAGAACTACTCAGCTCAACAATCATTTTCATATGCTTGATTTAATCCCAATTCAACTCATTAACTCAATCAACCACTAACTCCACTAGCCTTTTTTATATTTTCAACTTTAATCAACTTCTATAAGTCCCACGAATTTTTCCAACCATAAACTGAAAAGTTTTGATCAAGGATGTTTCCAAAACACAAAAAATAGTTGATCAACATGAGGAATGCGGAAAAATTCTCATGAAAAACCTTGGTCGCTCCCACAACACTGTCTACATGTGTCTGGTAGTCACAGTGGCTCTCATGAGCCTACCTCCATGTGATTGGAGCTCTTCGGTCGCTCTAATGAGCCTGACTCCATGTGACTGAGGCTAAAGATGAAGAAAACCAATGGATCTTCAGTCCAGATGCTCTGCCAACTTATGGAACACCTTCTTCAGCTCCTTATGATGCCTCCAAACCTCTGTGTCAAGTTTGAAACTCATGAAATTTGATAAGAACAAGTCAATGACATCTCCAGCTTAGTAACATCTCCAGCTTAGTACCAAGACCAACATCTCCAAATTCTCAAGTAACAACCACAACCTCTCCAAACATCACCAATACCTGTAGCAGCATCTCCAAGCTCTTGTAGCAGCAACATCATGTCATCAATTGTCTTTAACACTGATAGAGGCACCTCCAACACAAGAAGCCACAACTCAACACATGTAGCAGCATATTTAATGACTCCAATACATAAAGAGACATATGCAACACCTAGAGCAGCACTCCAACAACCTGCAGCAGCATCATCTCCAACCAACAACAACATGTCAACCTCAAACAAATCATCACATGTCAATGCCATCTCTACTCAGTAGCAGAAACATCATGTCACAAGCAAGTTGACATCAATGCCAGTTATCAAGACCATCAAGCCAAGCATCCATCACACATGCACATGACAAGCAACATCTCCAACCTGTTGACATCAATGCCAATAAACTCCCCCTTTGGCATTGATTTCAACCTCCATCCAACAAGTGAGGATGATCTCTATACATTTTCCAACAATTAAGTTGCTCTCTATCTATCCAAATTCTCTCCCCCTTTGACGTTAATGGAAAAGGGACATACTAACACTAAATTTAATGCCAATAATGTGTTAGATGAGAGGACTCACCTTGTCATACGCAACATCATGTTGATGCAAGTGTTCACACCTAATCCTCAGCGGTTGGGTAAACTGGAACGTGAACAGTCATCAAGAAGATGAACTGATCCGTCTCATTTATGTATATAAACAATAGTTATCTAATGAAATAATCAATCAGTTTTCTTCTGCCCATTCTGGAGTTACCCTGGCCTGACATGGTATCAGAGCGCAGGTCCCAGATTCCTTGTAACTCCTCTGTCCATAACACCTCTGCCTGAACGTTTTTCTGGCTATAACGCCTCTGCCTGGACGTTTGCTTGGCCTGCCCAGAAATGATGGTGCACTGCACTACCTCTGTCGCTACCCAGAGATGCATTGGACCCAACGCTCATTGAGGCACAATAGTCTAATCCGCTATAGCCTACCAGTCTTCGTCTGAGGAGGTAGACGGTTCGCTAGCTGCTGTTTCTTTAGAGTTTTGTCTACGAAGGGCGAAGAAGCGCCGGCAACTGAGGGCTTTGTTGTCCTCTCCGCCTCCACCTCCAAACGGCAGCACATTGCATACTTGGTCACCAGTTTGGTTGCTAAGAAAATGTTTTGATCCAACCCTTGAATAAATATATGGGCATGGATTTGCGTTAATGTTTCTCTATCTGCACAGAGCTGCAAGAGAGATGCGTAAGTATTGGCGTTGTATTCGACTGCGAGCTCGACGACATTCATAATCCTTTTCAAGCGATCCTCTCTGAGCAATGGCAACATTGGTATCGGCTCTTACCTTTAATTGCAAAAAAAAATTGATAGATTTTCTGGAGTTTAGGTGAATTCACACTCGGATTTGTGAACTGAGTATAGTTTTTGAGACTTTGAAATTAAACTCGTGGAGATCAAAAGCACGAACCGAGCAAGGATATTCTAGTTTTTGTTTTTGCGTGATCAATTCTTTGTATCTGACTACGTAAAGTTCTGGCACCGTGCGTTGAGCTATGGAGCAGCTGAGAATATTCATGAGATTCAAGTAGATCTGTGGGTAGTAAAACAGTTACATCTTGCAGACAGAATCGATAATAGACGGGTGCATTGTGTCAGCGTTGTGAAAAGTTTTTTTTGTGTTTTTCCTGTCAAGAGCGACATGCTTCTGCCATTACGAAAGCAAATTTTTGAATAAAGGATGTGCTGACCGATTGGTTTCTGGTATCAATTGGTTTCAATATTTTTGAATGAAATACTCTTCAAACTCTTTGAACATAGATTTTATCATTTAATAGTAGCAATTAGTCAAGAAAACAGAGCTCCCGCCTGTCATCCTTTCTTGTGAAATTTGGAGAGAATGTCTGAACTTTAACACCGTCATATTTTATTACTGTCTAGAGAATCAAAGGGATTTATGGTGATTTGATAGATTATTTCCCACAGAGATTTTTTTTCACTATATATCAGCAGAAGTAACTTTTTTTACAGAATGCATTCAATCATCTCTATGGTAGGAATAGTTCTCATTGGCAAGGAGAACTATTCTGAATGGTCCCGGATGGTAAAACACACCCTCATCTACAATGAGTTGTGGAAAGGAGTGTGTGTCGGAGAAGAAGACAAAGACCCTGTGCAGCCTACATCAGATAAAGAGCTTGTCATTTGGGAAAACAAGAACAACAAAGCCTATGCATTGATCGCAGCATCTATAAATGAAGAAGTAAGTCGTCATATTTCATCTTATTCCACTGCCTTTGAAGCTTTACAAAAGCTGAAAGAGCTCTATGACTCACATTCTGCACTTGAAGTTGTTCAGCTCATGATTAAACTCTTCACTCTTGAACTGAAAAATAATGATCCTCTTGCTCTTGCATCTTAAGTAAAGTCTATAATGCATGATATTAAATCCACTAAGGTTGAGCTGGATATCCCTTTTATTGCCTTTCTCAAAGCACTCTATCCTACCTACTCCAATTATCTTGAGTCATTACAAGCAAATGGAAATTTTAAAGATATAACCTTTGACTCTCTTGTGAAAAAGTTTGCTGAAAGAGAGAAAGCCTTTGGAAAGAAGACAGTCCCTGAATCTTCTGAAGAGACTGTTTGCCTTGCTCATAAAGAAAAGCATCTTGCTCAAGATTCTACAAGAGGAAGAGGTGGACGAAGAGGAAGAGGAAGATACTTCAGAGGCAGGGGGGGCAGACATTCTCAAGGAGAAAAGGCAGATCTGCATTGCATTCGCTGCAAACGAAATGGATCACATGATGCTTCTACATGCAAGCTACCATGGGACAAAATTGAGCAGAGAAGAAATCAGCAAAAAGGTAAAACTGATGATACAGACAAAGGTAAAGCACCCGAATCCGCTCACTATGTTGAGGCACAATGTAACATTGGAGTAAATGAAGATTTGTTTAATGCTTCACTTGCTTCTTCGAAAAATGATTGGCTGCTTGATTCAAGAGCAACCTGTCATATGACTCATAGGAAAGATTTTTTTGAAGATTTCACTAACAATGTTGATGGAGCAGTATACTTTTCAGATCAGTCAAAAATCAAGCCATCAGGGCTTGGCACAATCAGGCTTAAACTACCTGGTCTTCCAGACTTTCTTCTGGATCATGTTCTATATCTCCCACAGCTCAAAAGAAACTTGCTGTCCTTGGTCCACATCTGCCAGCAAGTTCACTCCATTCATATGTTTGATGGCAAGCTTGAGGTAAGAAAAGCATCTGACCACTCACTTGTCATGAGGGGAATAGAAGAAGAAAGACTTCTTAAACTGCAAGGAACCTGTGCTCATGCACAACATTTCTCATATATTTCTCATCATGAAGAAGGTACACTTTCGTTAACTTTATTATGGCATGCTAGATTTGGACATTTAAACTATGATAGTCTCCGCTTGTTGAAGAAAAATGGTGTTGCTGGTTTGCCTACAATTCCTAGAAAACATAAACAATGTGATGCTTGCATTCTAGGAAAGCATAGCAAACAATCTTTTCATGATTCACATTCAAGAGCACATAGGAAGCTTGAACTCATTCATTCAGATTTATGTGGTCCAATGCCTGTTCCTTCTGCAAATGGAAATAAATATATCATGACATTTATTGATGATTACACCAGAATGTGTTGGGTTTATTTATTGAAGAACAAATCTGATGCTTTTCAAACATTCAAGAATTTTCATAAGTGGATTGAAAATGATGCACAATCTCATATTGGGTCTATTCGCACTGATAATGGAAAAGAATATACATCAAATGAATTTGAGAACTATCTTCGCCAACATGGGATCAAACATCAAACAATTGTGCCTTATAATCCCCAACAGAATGGTGTAGCTGAAAGAATGAATAGAACAATCTTGAATATGGTACGATCCATGCTTTTCTTCAAAAATGTAAAGCTAATGTTTTGGGTTGATGATGTTCTATGTGCTGCATATATAAAGAATAGATGTCCATCTAGTGCTATAAGAAACAAGACTCCTTGTGAATTGTGGTATGGACATGTTCCTTCAGTGAAACATCTCAAGATTTTTGGTTCCACCTGTTATGCTTTAATACCAAAGGTACATAGAAACAAACTTGGTGCTAGAAGTCGTAAGTGTATCTTCCTGGGGTATTCAAACACCTCTAAAGCATACCGTCTCTATGATGAAGTAAATAAAAAGTTTGTTGTATCTAGAGATGTCATTTTTCTTGAATCATCCAAATCTGACAGTGTTGTTGAGCGGCAACTTGATCGCTTGGATAGATTCACAAAAACGAAATCATTTCAAGAGTTTGATAATCAGATTCCACATCTTGAAGGGGGGATTTCTATACTAGATCAACATGTGGAATCTTCTTCTGAAGAACAATCTCCCTTGCATGAAACTCCAACACCGGATGATCCTTTAAGTGATGTAATTGATAGAATTGGAAGACTTAATCTTGATTCAGTCCCAACTCAATCAACAGAGCAGCCTGGACCATCTCAGAAAGGTCTCCCAAAGTGGCTGACAAAGACACTTGAAAGTGTTCATCTTGATGAAATTGGAAAAACAAGAACCAGAAATACAAACCGACAAGATGGAGGTGATGTAGATAACTCTAATTCACCTGTTGATATGGATGTTACTTATGATTGTGAATTGAACTTGTTTACAGATTTTGAACCAACTTCCTTCAAAGAAGCTACTTCTCATGATGAATGGAAAGAAGCGATGCAGAAGGAGTATGATGCCCTCATAAAGAATGGCACTTGGAAGCTAGTTGATCCTCCATTTGGAACCAAACCAATTGGCTGCAAGTGGGTCTACAAGAACAAATACAAAGCTGATGGCTCACTTGACAAGCACAAAGCTAGGCTTGTGGCAAAAGGTTTTGCACAGAAGTAAGGGGTCGATTATGAGGAAACTTTTTCCCCCACAGCAAAATGGGCCACCATCCGGACACTCTTTGCACTAGCTGCTCAGAACGGTTGGAAAGTCCATCAAATGGATGTAAAAACTACATTCTTGAATGGAGATCTAAAAGAGAATGTTGTTATGTCCCAGCCTGAAGGATTTGCTGTGAAAGGACATGAACATAAAGTATGCAAACTTGTGAAGTCCTTGTATGGCCTCAAACAAGCACCACGAGCCTGGTATGAAAAACTAATTGAGCATCTTCTGAAACTCAACTTCAAACATTTTGATCTTGATGATGCAACTTTATTTGTCAAGAATGTTGGCAAAACAGTTGTATATCTTGTGGTATATGTAGATGATCTTTTAATGATAGGGAAAAATGAAAGCTATATTGCATCCATAAAGAAAGAATTAGGAAAAAGTTTTGAAATGACTGATTTGGGCTATGTTCATTACTATCTTGGCATTGAAGTAACCCAACATCCAAAATCCATATTTCTTACTCAAAAGAAATACATTGGAGATTTGTTAAACAGATTTGGCATGACAGAGTGAAATCCTCTTTCTACTCCAATGGAACAAAACTTGAAGCTCACATCTATTGAAGGAAAGGAATTTGAGGATGCAACAAAGTATAGACAGCTTGTAGGAAGTCTCATCTACCTCACTACTACCAGACCAGAAATTTAATTTGCTGTTGGAATCCTCTCCAGGTTTATGCAAAAGCCTTGTGAGGGACATTAGTCTGCTACAAAAAGAGTTCTAAGGTACTTGAAGGGAACGCAAGACCTTGGAATCAAGTATACACAGGTGGATGACTTCAGCTTGATTGGATACTCTGATTCAGACTCCGATGGAGACAAAGAAACTGGGGTATCTACTTCAGGATATGCTACGAGTCTTGGATCAGGAGCTGTCTCCTGGAGATCATGCAAACAATCAGTTCCAACAGATTGCACAACAGAAGTAGAATATGTGGCAGTAGCTGAAGCAACGAAAGAAATTGTGTGGCTTAGGAAAATTCTTGAAGATTTGCAGGTAAAACAAGTACAATCAACTCCACTCATGATTGATAACACCTCTGCAATAAAGTTGGCCAAGAACCCAAAGTTCCATGATCGTACTAAGCACATCAATACTAAATATCATCTGATCCGACATCATGTTGAGGCCAAAACAATCCATCTCCGTCATTGTTCCACAAATGAGCAAATTGCAGACATCTTCACCAAAGCGCTTGGAAGAGAAAAGCTTGAAAGATTCAGAACGATGCTTGGACTCACCAACATCCCTTCAGATTAAGGGGGGAATGTTCACACCTAATCCTCAGCGGTTGGGTAAACTGGAACGTGAATAGTCATCAAGAAGATGAACTGATCCATCTCATTTATGTATATAAAGAATAGTTATCTAATGAAATAATCAATCAGTTTTCTTCTGCCCATTCTGGAGTTACCCTGGCCTGACAGCAAGACTAATGTAGACCAAATATCTTAGCTTCGAATCATGTCTTTGCCAATTTCATACCATCTTTGTAATGAACATGCTCCCCATAAGCATGTAGTGGAGTTGCAATCATATTATGCATGTTGAAGCAATACATTTGCATGTTGCAATAAGCCTCTTTTCCAAGTGCAAGAGACTACTACTCAAGGACCATGACTCCAACTGACTTGGGACATGATATAAAATACAATATAATGCTTCATGGAGCAAATACATGGTTGTGACAAATACATAGGATTGACATAACAATCCTCTATAAAACCTCCTATCACCAACCATGACTCTATGGACCCAAGTTTAATCATGCACCCAATATGTGGAGCTACATCAAAGATATACAAGATGAAACATTACTTGGACTCCAATTTACCCATACATAGCTAATGATAAGACATGCTAGACACCATGGGTCTCTCCATGAACAATGAGCCTAAAAGAGAAAAAATGATAGTACATGATTTTTACATATGCACACAATGGTGCACTTTTCTATACATGCCCAAAATATTAAATAACATGAGTGCATGGAAACAATGAGCAATGATATATTCTTCATATAACAGTGCAATGACAATAAAATCCATGGCATATGCATCAAGATAATATCCCCCCATAAGCAACAATATAATTTCCATGTGTGGCAGCAACAAATAGGAGCACTAACAAAAACATTTGTTAATGCAAGGACACTCAACACCTTGGCCATCACCATCCCAACAATGAATATTTTGCGATAAATCATGATAACCACTACCATCCACCATGTTCCACGTGTGCATCAACACAAAAATCAACTAATAGCAACATAGGAATATGCCATATAATAACAGCAAATATATCCTCATCGACCATCAATATAATGCATCATCATTAGAAGTAGCACATCAACAAGTAGCAGCAATAAAATACCATATGCAATCTATCCACGAGTGCAAAGACTGAGCAGTAACATCCATCATGCAAAAAACATCATGATCATAAACAAATGCATAACCTCATCATAGGTGAGAAACATATCATCAATGAGGCGTAAGCAAAAAAATGAGTGAGAAACAAAACATGTATACTTGATATATGAGAAGCAATTTATATCATCATCTCTCAACCATGTAAATGCATACTATTCTTTTTGTGCAACAACAACATCATGACTCATACATCTAATACATATCAATAGTATGCATGTAAATATCATGAGCAACAACAATCATCCTTCTCATATCTCATCCATCCAATCAACACATGAGTAGCAACATATGAATCAACATGACTTAACCATATGAATATCCAACACACCATGACGAACATCATGCTTCATCTAGAAGTGAAAACAAGCAATGAGACACATATATTCTATATGAAACAACTCTAACACATGAGTAGCAACATATGAATCAACATGACTTAACCATATGAATATCCAACACACCATGAGGAACATCATGCTTCATCTAGAAGTGAAAACAAGCAATGAGACACATATATTCTATATGAACCAACTCTAACACATCATCAAATATCCATGGCAACAACAAGTATAATAGAGCATGACTATGATATAGCAATGAAAACACTAGTAGCATCCCAAATTTGCCATGCAACCATACTATCTCATCCAACATGTAACGTGTGGCAGCAACAACAAAAACATTCCTACATCAAAATAATGTCAAAAACACATGCACAAAGAATTCGTCCATAGGAAGCACATATGATCCCCTTGAATATGTGACCCTCCATCACACCTTGACCATGTGCATGAGAATAGCTATATGGTTTCCATATCAGCATTAGCACCAACATGAACCAAAACATATAGTTTCTCTAAAACCTATCAACAGATGTACATCATTGCTCCAACTAAAAACAAATTGGAATAGTAAGAGAGAAAAAAGCTAGAAATAATACTTCAAACCTCAAGGACTCCCCCTGAACACACACATCTCTAAAATTGCAGATTTTCCTTCAAGTACTTAACCATATGGTTGCACAATTAAAGATTTGCATGCAACTCATTGTCCAGCCATATGCTCCCCCTAAGACCAAGTAGGCCTCGGTTTTTGGTGGAAGTTCCTTGCTACTCTTTTCTCCTCCAAAATTTCATCTGCTCCTCTTTCTTCTTCTTATGTACTTTTCCATGCATAATCTCTTATTTCTGATTGTATCTCCTAAAAAACATGGGCAACTTTCAATCCTTGACCTTATGCCCAACATTGTCGTGCATGAAACATATTATGTGACCAAGTAAATGAGGAATAGTTTGATGTCTTCTATTGATATGATTTCTGCTCCTTGCATGTACCCTAAAATCAATAGCCCTATGGCCGAAATCATTGCATGAGAAACAATAACCATAAAATGGACTATTATACCTTAATGATGGAGATCTTCTTTGCATGCATGTTTGATGTGGCTTCTCCTGTGGTTTCTCATTTTAATGAGAGATTTTGGTCTCCTTATTACCACACATTGCTTCTATGTGTCCACGAACTCCACAATTATAACACTTTCCAATTCTATTCTTCTTCTTGGACCTTCTTTGCTTGTTATGTTGTTTCTTGCTTGGCTCATGGATCTCATTACTTTTGTTGCAACTAGGTGCTCCAACAATTTTTTATTTTCTTGTAGATGTTATAGCACTAGTTTTAAAACTCTCTAATTCTTGCCTTGCAGAAATTTATTTAGCCTTCAATTTATGGCATTTATCCTCCAACTCCTTGTTTTTAGCCATGAACCTTTGAATCTCTACTTCTAGTGCCATTATCTTGGATTCCTCATCATTTTTGCCACTAATCTCTTCTCGTTTTTCCTCAATATTGATGCTCGATCTATCACTACAATCACTAGTTTCATCATCTTCTTGTGAGGAGGATTGATTTGTTACTGCAATAAAATTAGAATCCTTTGCATTTTTCTCCAATTCTGAAAAATGCAATTTTCCTCCAAGATACAAGTTTTTCAACCTATCCAATGTTGATTTTTGTAGCTTGGGAGGTACTCCAAGCCTTGAGGATCAAGGGTTTGGAGGAAGGAGCTCCACAAGTAGCCTTGTGGGCTTGAAACCTAAGCTTGGGATTTTGCACCCATCGTGATTTGGGCTAAGACCATGAGCACATTTCGTCATGTGATGGATGAGGATGATATCTTTTGTTGAGATGACTTCAACACAATGAAGATCATCTGATTTCGAGTTTTAGAAATGGAGTTATGAATTTTTTAAGTATAGAAGTGGATTTTGCACATGTATGGTCAATTCAGTTTGATGATAATGAGCCACATGCCAAGTGTACAAGCCCTATGTTGGATGTTAGAAGAAGCTCCTCTATTATGTATAAATAGGAGGTGATTCTAATCATTTGAGACACATCAAATTTTGTGCAACACAAGGATAGAAAGAATCTTGTAGAGGAGGAGATAAATAATTATGTGGAGGCCACAATACAAAGGCTACCTCAACGAAGGAGAGGGGACGTTAAGGTCACCCTTGTGACTCTTTTTTGGAGAGTGAAGTCACCTTGTTGTAGGCTGCAAAGGAAAGGAACTCATATTTTCTCCTTAGGTAATGTTTGAGGAGGCAACAAGGTCTATGTGAAGGCCGCACTCATAGACGGTTGTCCTGGGAAAGAAAACCGAGAAGAATCCTCCCTGAAATAGGCTAAGTAAGGGATATTTTTGTGATGATTAAACCATGGACCTGTAGGTGTTTTTTTTTAGGGTTAAGTAGCCATATACATGGAGTTGTAGGTGCCTCCTCAAACAAAAAGGTCACTTACCTTGTAAAGAAAAGGAGGTTGCATAATTTAAGGTGGTTTTTGGCATGATCGTTGGGTTATTGTAGACTATAGGAGTTTCCCTAACTAGTGAACAAAAATCTGCCCATGAATAGAAGTACAAAGGTATGTGTTTTATCGATTAGTGACATATGTTGGATCTGTGATTTTGGATCAGTTTGGATGGGATTTGTTTACAAATTGTAGTAGCCAAAGCTGATGGGCAGGCTTGGTAGTTAGATTCCCTAACCAATGGCATTTTTTATACTGATTATTCATTGATGTACTAGACACTTGGAGAAGTATGTTAGCAACCATGTGGAGGGGTTTCCTAGGTGTTGGATTCCCTAACTAGGAGCAGACACTACAGTGTGAATTGGTCACTCGTGGTCTGTTGGAGGGTAGTGTGAGAGTGGGCCAAGTATAGACTTTGGATTGGGCATTTATGTTCTGCTGGAGGACAGCGTGATAGTGCACAAGGTTGGATCTTGGTGTGTACTATCTTCACGGACTTAGATGGTTCCAAGGGTGGAAGTTGTTGAGCTTAAGGGTTTGTTATACAACAAAATGACCTCCTCATCAACTCAAAGGTGAAGAATAGCATGACTGAAGCAAAGACCACAATTGCTGGCCTTGATTCCACACTAACGCTAGTTGCACACTGAAAACCTGCTTTATAAAGCTTGTTACCAAGCCTAAGGGTGCATTAGTGACCCTACTAACTCAAGTTGTTAGACCAGGGGTAGCATTAGTGAATGTAAGGGAAGTTCCAAGGGTCAAACCAACGAATTGACTCACAAATATCTAGATATTTGTCCCTAAATTTGCTCAAGAAAATCAAGGAAACATCCAAAAATCAAACTATTTGGAGAAATTCCAATCTGAAAAAGAAGGCAAAAGGGAAAGAGCTAAAAAGCAGAGCAATTTCATTTCTTTTGCGCTAGTGAACTCTATGAGGATCATGGCAACCGTAACTCGATTGCTACATAAGCAGTGAGAGGGTCATTGTGAAAGCGGTCAGACCATTTGAAAGGACAACCTACTAAGTTGTTGAGATCCATCTCATATCTAAAGAAGTGAGCTAGAAGGGAGAGAGAGAGAGAGAAACGGAAGGGACAAAGGAAGACTGATACAATGGATGGTTGTAATCACTCTTTCATTATTAATACAGAACTACAGTTGTGTTCCCTACTCCATAGTGTCGGTAACATTGTTCATTAAGTTGTGCATTTGATACTTGTGTGTATGAGTAGTTTAGTTGTATGCAAATATATGTTCATTATGTATTCATATATCGGTTTTTAGGTTGTATGTGGTGATTGTGTTTTCCTTTCCTTTGTGCAGGAATTTATTTGGAGCCAGCTTTGAGGGAGTTCCTCTTGTTTGCATTGCGATCTCCAAACAAATCTAGAAGGAGACTTGAGGTAATACTCTTTACATAATTCGTTAATTGATATTTGTATATGAACATGTGTATAACTTGGTAGCTACTATAGATAATCTTACAGTCTGTCCAAGGTCCCGGGAAGGCCTTTGATGGTAGTTTTCATTCTCCATACACCGTGCATTTTACCCCATAATAGAATTTGCGACTCCGCTGGGGACTATACATCTAGTTCCCATTTTACCCAGACTCTTCTCGGTTTTCTCCTCCTTCTAAGAGCACCCTACTTCTTCAAATACTTTCTTGATCCACCGAGAACCTTGGTGCATCTTACTTGATTACATTCATCTCAGAAATTGGTCTTGAAAGCCCTCTGTTTGACTGATTTCCCACACTAATGCAGGTTAGTAGGCTACATGGAGCTTTATAAAGCACTGTGCCTGTGTGCAGGGAGCATTAGTGGGCCTACTAACTCTCTGTAGCCAATGTTACAGAGCGTTAGTCTCCCATTGCCTTGATTTTCAGTAGTATCTGTGGACCAAAAGGGATGGAAAATCTTCTCATGGGTTGAAATAAGATCTGTAACTGTATTATGTTAGCAAAATTGGTGTCCTAGAAATTTATTTTTAGGAAAAAAATTTGGTTTTTTCTCTCTTAAAAAACATTTTTTTCTGAAAGAAAGACTCATCATTTTCATTCATCCTTCTGTTTAAATAGTTATAAGTTGCTTCATTTTGGTTATAAGTAGTTGTTTCGAAACATTGGAAAAGAATTCCTTGGTTATGCATGTGTTGAAAGACTAAAGATGCATGGAAGAAACTATGAATATGTGAAAAATATGAATATGTAGAAAACAACTTGTTTTCATTAAATTGAAAAAAAAATTACAAAGAATTGTTGTTGCATGATTTATTGAGTCAAGAGTCTCACCATATTTCATACGTCAAATCCCCTACCAAAGACAATAATCAAGTACACATAAAATTTACATTAAAATCAATTAGTTACACTTTTGAGCAAACCAACATTAGCTAGGCTAGGATCTTGGGATAAGCATGTGAGTGAACTGCCCAAGGTCGCAAACCAAAACTAGTGTCATTAAGAAGCGAAAATTCCTTCTGCACTCATACTACCGGGACCACTCCAGTATTGGGGGTCCCTTTGGGGATTTCGGAACTGAGTCGGGGACTCAGGTATCCTGCCCACACAACATGTTGTCTACGACTATGTCCCCCCCGGTGGTTTCTGTGATCTGAGGTATCTCTAGTGGCCAAACTTATAGGGACTTACATAAGGTGACTGGGATGGGTTGTCCTGGTACCTAACATGAACGGATCTACTCTGTCTTCAATTTTTGGGAGGGTGCTCATCTTCACGAGAGTACTTGGCCCCTCAATTTGAGGTTCGGGCGAAGCTATAGAGTAATTGTAGCCATACATTTGGCCATCCTTCTCTGTTATTCATTGAGATACTGGGTTTCATCTTCGGTGATCGGTGCTTATCAGACAAGGAAATTTCCCTTTGTTTGTTGTTTGATATATTTAGTGTATATTTTATATTTTTAGGTACCTGAGTGCTATCATTTTTGAGACTTTAAGCGAATATCATGATAAAATTTATTTGATAAAAATTAATGGTCACCGTGGCTACATCTGGCCCTCGTCGTCACTACAGACGATTTTTAGGACTTCCTCCATTCATTGTGGAAGATCTTTCGAGTTCCATTGAACCAAATTCCCCATCTTCAGGGGATCAGTCTCCTAGATCTCACACGGGATTTGTCTGGACAACCGATGATTCAAGTTTTCCAGAGGATTTCTTTATCGAAGGATTTCTTCCTCCCTTTAACCCTCCGCTCACGGATCCACTGGAACCTATCTTGGCTTCTGTGGTACCTGTACTTCTTGCTTCAGTAGGTGGAACATTTCCGTCTATCCCATCGATGACTTATGGGTTGTGGGACTTTAGGGACACTTTTGGTCCTTCACCACTCCCCCAGTCGACAATCTCCACAACACCGGTAATGGTGAATCCTGCTATCCTGTTTGTCCCAGGTACAACCACTCACATGATACCCTCTACAAGTGGAACCCACCAAATGTCAGGTTCCACCCCTAAGGTGTTGAATTGCATACCTTCGACAAGTGCCACATAAAGTGCTCCCTATAACATAAATGCGGCACCATGGGCGCGATTCCCGTTTACCAACAATATGGTCGGCCGCCAATGTACAATTCAAACCCCCATATTCATATACCTAGGGGGGTTCCTAATATGCACATGCTAGTATGGAACATAGCATTTCCCCCTCTGTTCTCTGGCATGCATGGTCAGTCGCTAATTGACATGAGTATTCCCTCTGTAAATCAAGGACAAATGGTCAGTGTCGTGTCGGGCAGGAATCCTCAAGGGATTCCCAACCAATCCATGGGGGCACCCTAATCACATATTAAAACGAGTTAAGGGGGCACCGCATATACTGGGGGCAACACTATACCCCAGTATCAAAATCCTCATGGAAATCCACTCTACAACACCATACCTCAAAGCACCTGCTACACCACGCAACCCACGTATAATATGGGGAACCAAACAATGGGAGGAGCGCAAAGCTCCTCAAGTCATCTGTCATCACCATGGTCCGAGTCGAGAGCACCTAACTCTCTGCCTTTCTTGGCAACGTTGGACATACCCGACTTATACAAGCTGACAAACGACCCCATCTATCACAACTTACAATGGTCGTCGATCCCACATAAAATACCAACGAACATCCCAAAGTTCGATGGAAAACAAGGGTAGGATCCAGGCACCCATATCACCACCTACCATCTCTAGTGTGTTTCAAACTCTATGTTGGATGATAGTATCTGGTTACGTCTTTTTCCCCACACCCTCACTGGCAATGCAGCGAAATGGTATATTGAGTTATCATGCATGTCAGTAAACACCTTTGATACTTTAGTGATGGAATTCCTAAAGCACTTCTAGCTATAGATCCGCTATGAGACTGGGATAGAGCTCCTCACTTCATTTCGTCAGGATACTGCCACCCACATCTATGATAATAATCATTAATGGAGACATAGGCGGAGGTTAGTCAAAGCTCCCCTTCCAGACTTTCTTGTAACGAACTGGTTCTGCAGGTCCTTACTCCCGCAAATCACTAGAGATGTCGCTCTAGGTGGTGTGGTCACAAAAGACCAATCCATACGTCGTGCCCAACACTTAGATTTTATATATTCACAGTCTAGAACTCTTTACGACATAATCCCCCATGCTCCTAGTAACCTCAATGCTTCCACTACTACTGTTATGAAACCAGCTCAAGAAAAGATAGAAAAGATAGATCAATGCCTTAGAATTCATCCTCTTCGAGGGGGAAACCTCCTTTACATTACATAAATGAACAATTCTTGGATGATTCAAATGACAAAACCTCCTTTCTTATATAGGAGTCTAAGGAGTCACAATATAATCCAGCTGACCTAACAATAATAATATAAAGCCACAAAAATAACAATAGAGGGATTCTATGGGCACATTAATAACAATATGGGGGTAATGGGGGCACAACAATATAAATAAGGGGTATAACTACAATAGTAATGGGGTAATCACTAGTATTATAGGGACCCAACATGCCCCTCTCCTTCAAAAAAGTGTTGTCCTCAACGCTTGAGTAGTTCTGGATACTTCTGCATAAAATTCTCATCCTCCCATGTGGAATCTTCAGCGGATAAGTTCTTCCACTTGATAAGATACTCTGAAATTGATCGATTTCGTAGCTGTCGAGTTCTTGTTTCTGTGACTGCTTCCGGTTCCAATATAATTTTTCCTTCCTCGTCAAGTTCTGGCAATATTGTTTGAACTGGGAGCTTGTCGCCTATAACCTTCTTTAAACATGAAACATGGAAAACTGGGTGCAATCGAGAAGCTGCAGGAAGCTCCAATTTGTATGCCATAGTACCAATCTTTTGCAACACCTTGTACGGACCATAATACTTTGGTGATAATTTATTATCCTTCTTAGCTTGCTTTGAGGGACATTTGCTTATATGGTTGTAGCCGTAGGAATACCCAATCACCTACATCAAAACTTCTTTCACTGTGATGTTGATCTGCCTGTTGTTTCATTCTATTCTGTGCCAACACGAGGTTATCCTTTAAGAGTTGGAGGACTTGTTGTTGATGTTCGATGTGATGTTCCACTGCCTGAACCTTAGAATTTTCTCTTAAATATGATGTGATGGATGGTGGTTGATACCCATAAAGTGCCATAAATGGGGTCATTTTTGTTGCTGTATGGAAGGAAGTGTTATACCACCATTCAGCCAGAGGCAACCATTTGACCCATTGTGTCTGTTTATCAGATACAAAGCAACGAAGATATCCTTCCAAACATTTGTTTACTATCTCAGTTTGCCCATCAGATTGAGGATGATAAGATGAGCTATGAGCTAACTGAGTACCAAGACAAGAAAATAATTTTGTCCAAAACTTTCCAATGAAAATGGGATCTCTGTCACTTACAATAATCTTTGGGTTTCCATGTAGCTTTTGAATTGTTTCCATAAATGCAGTAGAAACTGTACTGGCTTTAAATGGATGTGATAATGCACAAAAGTGTGCATACTTGGTAAGTCTGTCAACTACCACCATGATGACACTCTTTCCCTCAGACTTGGGTAAACCTGTGATAAAATCCATTGAAACCTCCTCCCAACGTTGGCTTGGAATGGATAAAGGTTGTAATAGACCCGGTGTCTTAATTGTTTCAACTTTATTTTGTTGGCAAACCAAACATTTCCCCACAAACTTTTGAATATCTGATTTAAGGCCATCCCAAAAAAATTCCTTCTTAACCCTGTGGTAAGTTTTTAAAAATCCTGAGTGCCCTCCTAAGGGAGAAGTGTGCAATTCCATAAGAATCTTTTGTTTTAGCTGGGAATTCTTACAGAGGTATAAGCGATCTTTGTACCATAACGAATCATTTTTCCAGCTAAATGTATCAGACGTACTGGAATCTTGTTGTAGCTTTCGAATAAGTGCCCACACTTCTTCGTCATTCTTCCATTCCTCCCTTGCTTCGTTTATCCAATCTGGTTGGATAATAGAAATGGCGCACAACAATGCTTCCACATCCTCATCCTTTCTTGAGAGTGCATCTGCCACCACATTTTGCTTCCCTTTTTTGTAGATGATTTCAAAGTCATAACCCAACATCTTTGTGACCCACTTTTGTTGCTCTTCAGAGGATAATCTTTGTTCTAAAAAGTATTTAAGGCTATCATGATCCGTTTTTACCTTGAAGTGTCTTCCCATTAGGTAGGGTCGCCATTTCTTAAGTGCATGGAGTATTGCCAACATTTCCTTCTCATAAATAGCTTTGCTTAAAAACTTTCCCTTGATTGGACGACTTTCAAAAGCAATGGGTCTTTCATCTTGCATTAGAACAGCACCAATTCCATTTCCTGAAGCATCACATTCCACAATAAAGGTTTTTGTGAAGTCCGGTGTAGCTAAGACCGGTGCTTGGCACATTGCCTCTTTAAGATGTTCAAAGGCCTTTGTTGCTTCCGGAGTCCATGAAAATGCATCTTTCTTCAATAATGTTGTTAGAGGTGCTGCTATTCTCCCATAATTCTTAACAAACTTGCGATAATACCCTGTCAACCCAAGAAATCCTCGCAGATGCTTTATGGATGTGGGGATTTTCCATTCCTTAATGGCTTTAATTTTGCTAGGGTCTACCTTAACTCCTTCATGAGATACAATATGACCCAAATATTCCACCTCCTGGACTCCAAAGAAACATTTGGATCTTTTTGCATATAATTGTTTCTCCTCCAATAGTTGTAGCACCCTGTCAACATGTTCAACATGATCCTTCCAAGACTTGCTGTAGATTAGTATATCATCAAAAAATACTAACACAAATTTTCTAAGGAATGGTTTGAAAATTGAATTCATCAAACCTTGAAATGTTGAAGGTGCATTGGTAAGGCCAAAAGGCATGACCAAAAATTCATAATGACCCTCATGAGTTCTAAATGCCGTTTTCGGAATGTCTTCAATCTTCATTCTGATTTGATGATATCCTGAACGAAGATCCAACTTGGTGAAGTAAATTGATCCATGCAATTCATCCAGTAATTCATCAATGACAGGAATGGGGAACTTATCTTTAATAGTGAGCTTGTTGAGCTCCCTATAATCTGGACACATGCGCCATGATCCATCCTTCTTGTGCACCAATACTACTGGAGCAGAGAAAGAACTTTGACTCGGTTGAATTATACCAGCCTCTAGCATTTCTGCAACCATACGTTCAATTTCACTTTTTGGACATAGGGATATCTGTACGGCCTGATGTTTGGAGGAACACTTCCTGGAATCAGATGAATAGCATGATCATGATCACGCATAGGTGGGAGACCTTTGGGAGTCTCAAATACCTTGGAATGATTGTCCAGGACTTTTTGGAGATCTGGAGAAATAGATGATTCCAATGTGGAAACATCTAGCGAACATAATTGTGCAATTACACCTCTTTGCTCCTTTTTTAGAAGCTTTGTCATACCATTAGAGCTGATTATCTTTCCTGGTTTCCCTGCAATACCCCTTAATTCAACTTCCTTTCCTTCCACAGAAAATTTGATGAAAAGTTCTTGAAAATTAAAAGCTATTGTACCCAAGGATTGTAGCCATTGGACTCCTAGTACAACATCAGCACCTCCCATTGGAATGGAAAGCATTGGGCTAGTCAATACATATTCTCCCATGGATAGCTTGATATTATGGCACTTTCCAGAGCAATTTATTGTTCCTCCATTTGCAATCATCACTTGACACTCTGGTGCTGGATATAGGAAGCAATTCAATTCTTTTGCTACCCTACAATGAATAAAATTGTGGGTGCTTCCTGAATCAATCAACACTATTACCTTTTTCTTCTTGATTTGTCCTTCTATCTTGATGGTTTGAGGAGTGGTAATTCCCGCCAATGCATTACAAGATATGGTCGGATTTATTTGTTCTTCATCTAGGCTTTGTTCCTGGAGTATATCCTCTTCTTTTGACCTTTCTTGCTCCTTTTCTTCTTCCTCTTCACAATCTATGTAGAATAATTTCTTCTCAGCACACTTATGACCTTTAGTGTATTTGCTATCACAACTGTAACAAAGCCCTTTTGCTCTTTTTTCTTCCAATTGTTGTGGTGTCAACCTTATAGGTTGTGGAAGACTAGGGGCAACAACACTTCCGTCTTTATAGTTGTGAGTGGTATGCTTCCTGGTTGCCATAATTTTGCTTTCCATTTTTCTTGCTAACCTGAATGCCTTCTCTAATGAATCAGGTTCCCAAAGGCGAACATCATGTTGGATATTATCCTTTAAAGACCCTATGAACACATCAATCCTATGCTCCTCTGGAATATCTTTTACCCTTATGTTCAATTTTTGGAACTCCTCAATGTGCTCCATTATTGAACCCTTTTGTTTGAGACTTATCAATTGGCTAAAAAAAGTGTTGCTTTTTGTATCCTCATAATGTGCTATCAATTCTTCCGTAAAAATTGCCCAAGTGATAAATTGTTTACGAGAGCAAAGCCATTGATACCATACAAACTGATTTGGTTCCAAATATAAAGTTGCCATACGTACCTTTTGTGTGTTTTGCACATTATTGAGATCGAAGAATTGCTCCATCTGTAATATCCATGTGGCGGGATCCTTGCCATCAAACTTCCTCATATCGATTTTTGGAATATGGTGGGTCTTCGATCCAACATTAGAGTCTATGGAATCATGATTAACATTTCTTTTGTTCACATCATGAGTTTCCTTTACAACCTTTTCACCATTAGTAAGTATTTCTTGTAGAAAATTTGTCAAATCTGTCTTCAAATCTGCCATGTCTGTCTTCAAATCTATCCTCAAATCTGTCTTCAGATCATCCATCTTAGCTTCCATGCCCTTTATCTTAGATTCCACGCCATTTATCTTAGCATCTGTTAGCTTTTGTGAGCGTGACATTTGTTGCACTTGTTCTTGTAATTTTGATATATCATGTAGCATTTCTTCCTCTTCTTCATGAGTCATGCTAGAGCTTTCAGGTTCCTTACTAGGTGTTTTCATTTTCTTTCCTCGGGGCATCAGTTACCGATAATAATGCTTTACTATGCCCTTTGAATTCCTTCAAACCAAGCTTATGCAAAAATAAAAAATAAAAACTACACACCTTTTTTTACTTTGTAGAAGCCTGATATTGAATCTGATGTATCTCTGTAATTTCGAATCATCCAGTTCTGAAATTGTGATCTGTAGTAGCCTTCTATGTCCTCTTTCCAATGCCACTAGTCTGAACCAAATTGGATTCTCCAAGAAAGAGTTATGCACAATCTCCCGCAGTGACCTGATTATAGACTAGTTCAGTAGAGCGAACTTGTACGAAGTGCCACGTGTCACTGTTTCAACCTTGGACTCTGAAAAATATATAAAAGAAAACTACAGTCCGTCCTCTTTCTGTACCTTCTTACGAAATTTCAATCCGATGCTCAGAAAGAAAGTTATGACGATTTTCCCCAAGTCACCTGTTTTGAGTGTAATTCAGGAGTCTGCAAAAAGACCAACTTCCTGAGATCATATCTCTGAACATATCGCGCGAAAAGCTCTGAAATTTGGACCCAAGGTTCAGCGTGATTTCTTCTCAAATGGGTTTTTTTTGCGACTTCTGAAACGTCACAGAAAAAAGTTATAGCGAAAATGCCACGATGACCTGTTTGGAGCAGCGAAACCCTAGAATCCAAAGCTCTGATACCAAATGTTATGAAACCAGCTCAAGAAAAGATAGAAAATATAGATCAACGCCTTAGAATTCAGCCTCTTCGAGGGGGAAACCTCCTTTACATTACATAAATGAACAATTCTTGGATGATTCAAATGACAAAACCTCCTTTCTATATATAGGAGCCTATGGAGTCACAATATAATCCAGCCGACCTAACAATAATAATATAAAGCCACAAAAATAACAATAGAGGGATTATATGGGCACATTAATAACAATATGGGGGTAATGGGGGCACAACAATATAAATAAGGGGTATAACTACAATAGTAATGGGGTAATCACTAGTATTATACGGACCCAACAACTACTAAATCGACTACTCTTCCTACAACTCAGATAAACTCTGTGCAGTCTACACAAAATCTCGGCGGTAAGAAAAAAAAGAAAAAGAAAAAGACCACTCCTTCTGAAGAGCAGTCAATAAAGCAACCAAACCCAAAACAAAAGGCTGTTGTGCCTACTGACGATGGAAAGGATAAACCCGCCACATTTCCTTGCAAACTCTATGCTGAAGACCACATGACCTGGCGTTGTCCGCGTCTTCAAGAATGCACAGAATACATTGTTAGAAAGGATACTGGTATGACCACCAATGTACTGAATAATCCTTTTCCCGCTTAGCAACAACAAAACCTTATTGCAAACCAACCGCAACCCTCACAAGGGGGCAACGATGGTTCGCAGCATCCTTCAACTGGTGAAAGATCTTCTACCATTTTTAAATTTGAAACGGTAGAACTTGCCACAAGAGCCAAATCTTTTGGAGCTCCTGTCACTTCTGCAGTAGAACCATCCTCAGGTCAAAACCCACCACCACCCAACTATTTTCATATTGAAATATTGGTTGAGGATCTTGTAATTCGACCCCTAAAAGGGGCACTTCGACGCACAATGCATAATACATCTGCACGTGCCGCCAAAAACTACAACATTGTAGAAGATTTGGTACAAGCGTCGTTGGCTATGTTGGCGCTCGAAGTATTACAAACATGCCCAACACAATGAAAAGCTTTGCTTTCGGCTATTGGTGGTATTGACCCACAGGATTCCATGCTTGCTATTTTTGACATGGGAAAGTGTAAACCTCCCCTTTCTCACCAGCTTGCATTCCAGGTGCATATAACTTCGAAAGGTAAAGGTATACACAGCACTGTCATCGATGAAGGTGCTTCAACCTGCATCATGTCGGCTTCATGTTGGCTTGCCCTGGGTTCTCCAACCCTATCCCCACCATCGAACTCCCTGAAAGCTTTTGACGGCCACACCTTTATCCCAAAAGGATACCTAGCCAGTTTTCCCATCACTTTGGTTGGGAAAACTGTAATGGTGGACGTAGAAGTCGTAGACAGAAAAATCGACTATAATCTCTGTTGGTCGCAATTGGACATATGCCATGACAGTCGTCATATCTACTGTCTTTCACATCATCCAATTTCCATTGGATAGACAGATAATTACGGTAGATTAGTTGTCTTTCTGCACCCCTGATTATTCACCATTACCAAGTGGCTCCATACCCCTAGTAGGAGGTGGAACTAACAGTTACGTCAATTTAGGTACCGTCTACTCAAGGCTTCTTCCCTCATGGGTTGTTTCCCTCTTCAGCCGCTGAAGGTTTCACAGATGGTCAATATGCTTTCATCTATTCCTCATGAACAAACCAATCCATGGATCCTACCGGCTCCTTCAGACATTGACACATACGGAGAGAAAATGCCACTGTCACCAGCTGAATCGGCCTACCAAGCCATTCAATTTGCATCTGAATCTCCAGTCACTTTGGTTTTGGCCAATGGTACCACTGCCCCTCCCATAACTGCTCCTTCTTTCAATCCACTCAATCAAGTCCTACCTATGGATGAAGCTATTAGAGAGATCACGAGGTTAGAAGAGCGACCTTGGGAGGACTCGCACCATCATGTTTTGATATCTGATTTGGACATGATGCCTCTAAAAATCTTGTCCCCTGACATACCATAAATTGTTTCCTCACCCTATACGATCCTCCAAACTTTGGAGGCACAAGGAAACATGGGCAATATTTCAAAAACATTGCTCACTGATATTTCTGTCAAGATAGGCATCATGGAACACATACAGATTGGAGCCAATCACAATCTTGAGGAAATTGTGAGCTTCACCTAACCATTTAGGGACTTCCGTGATTCTTTTCCTTGGTCTTATGAGGAAATGCATGGCATAGGCCCTTCTATTGTCAAGCATGAGATCAAGGAAGACCGAGCATTCTTTTTATGGTATTTTTCTTGCTCGTTAATCTGAAAAATCCTTGAGTCTCCTTTTTCAGGTTCGTTAAACTACCATGAAGAAGATCGAGCGTTATTTTTATGGTATTTTTCTTGCTCGTTAATCCAAAAAACCTCACGTCTCCTTCTTTGGGTT
This sequence comes from Pinus tabuliformis, assembly GCA_031772625.1. Taxonomy (NCBI): domain Eukaryota; kingdom Viridiplantae; phylum Streptophyta; class Pinopsida; order Pinales; family Pinaceae; genus Pinus; species Pinus tabuliformis. The sequence continues at coordinate 137,474,171 of CM062808.1, forward strand.
TGTTAAACTACTACAACGAAGATATTAGAGCACTTTTTGAAACATTTTATTGCTCTTTAAAAAATAGAAACATCTCCGAGATTTCATCTTTGCGCTCGTTAAATCCATACGACAATGCTCTGAGAAACTCTTTTTTGATCTTTTTCCAACTCTTTAAACGAAAAAAGACCGAAGGATCATTCTTTTTAGGCGATTTTTTCTCACTCTTTAAACTGAAAAAATCCTGAGCTTTGTCTTTAGGCTCGTTAAACTTTGTAAAGATGACCCGAGCATTCTTTTAGGTACTTTTCTCGCTCGTTAAACTGAAAAATTCTGAGTTTTTGTTACCGGGCTAGTTAAAAATATACGGCAGTAGCAAGAGCACTTTCTTTTTTGGGACCCTTTCTCGCTCTTAAATCGAAAAATCCCCTAGTTTTCCTCTCCTTCAAGCTCATTAAAACTATGAAGAAGGGATGAGTCATTCTTTTCCCTCTTTTTCTCACTCACTAAACTGAAAAATATACCCTGAGTTGTCTTCATCTGACTCATTAAAAATTTTGATGAAGGTATTGAGTTTGTCGTCGCACGACTCATTAAAAATTGACGACGAAAAACGAGTTTAGTCCGACGCCTCTTACTCGTAACAAAATGAGGTTGACATCTATTGAAATTAGGTTTCTCTTTATTTGGATTCAATAGATTAACTAACGGAAAAGTAACTGATCCGGGTATACTATTAATCTTTTGTTGCACCCGATTAACAACTATGACAAAGGGACCACCATGGAGTTGCACTTTATGATCTTTTCAGACTCTCTAAATATGAAAATACCACTGAGTTATCTAGTCTGGACTCTTTAAATTACATAGACAAGATATAGAGTCGTTCTTTTTACGATACTTTTCATACTCTTAAAACATGAAAAAATGGACGAGTTTGCCTGTTTGGACTCATTAAACTAATTAGATAGGGCAAAGAGTCATTCTTTTTGCGATCCTTTTCAGACTCTTTAAACATGAAAAGATCGATGAGTTTAGCTATCTGGACTCATTAAATTAATCAGACGGTGAAAGTGGACAATACAATTGTATTCCATATTAGAAAGTGTGGATTGGCAGTAGTCGTTCCCTTGAACATGGCACTCCCTTAGATAAACCTCCTTTTGATGGCCTCTCAATATGAACCCTACCATCCTATGAGTTTATTCTATATACCCTGATGTAATTGCGTCTATGTATCCTAACACTCTATAGTGTTCATGAGTCTAGTGTTGTCTGGTTAAAACCATTGTCGTGCCTTCTATTGTTCAAAGGTTACCCATTTGTTTCCTCCATCAACCCATCAAACATATCCTTTCATCATGCCCTACATTTCTTAGATCTAAATGATCAAAAGATTCCTCAAAAAAAAAATCATTCTTGTCATGTTTCGTGTCGATTGATGTAGGACACATTATTTCCTACCTTTTGACAGGTTTCTTCCTATCGACTTCAACACTCTATCTAGGAAGATAACCTAGAAACACATTCAGTGCCTTGGTACTTGCCTACATTAGTGGTAGGTTACCTTGTGTTTGATCAGGGGTTCTCATTATTGGCTCCTGGTTAAGTGATTCTACAGGTGTTCAATGACAAAGACATCTTTCACACTCGTTAAATTACATTGTGCATCTTGGAGACCATCACCATTATCAGTTGTCTTCCTCGTGTCTATTAACGGTCTCCATTATTGACTGGTAATCAGATGATTTCGTGCATGTTCGACATCAACGCATATTTTTCACATGTATCGATCTATGTTGTTCGGTGAAGTGGAAATCAAGACCTTGGATAGAGGCTTGCATCATTCAGCCTTGTTTCCTCTCCCAAGCTGCAGATATTGTTTTTTGGAGACAATTGTTTCAGGATGATCCTATTATGACACTGGACCCGCATTGTACTTATCGGCGACCAGCATGGTCATATCTCTTTAGATAAAATCACTCTAACATAGCTACTGAGCATGGGTATACCCGACTCAGGACATGATTTTAGCAATTTAATATATATGTGTTGTATCAGGTTTTCCTTGCCGCCCAAAGCTTCTCTCTCTCTCATTTCGATAGAAAAATTACAGTTTTAGTAAAGTATTTTGGCCATCGTCTCTGCCTCTAATCCCATACTTTAGGGGGCATCTGTTATACAACAAAATGACCTCTTCATCAACTCAGAGGTGAAGAACAGCATGACTGAAGCAAAGACCACAATTGCAGGCCTTGATTCCACACTAACGTTGGTTGCACACTGAAAACCTGCTTTATAAAGCTTGTTACCAAGCCTAAGGGTGCGTTAGTGACCCTACTAACTCAAGTTGTTAGACCAGGGGCAGCGTTAGTGAAACTAAGGGAAGTTCCAAGGGTCAAACCAACGAATTGACTCACAAATATCTAGATATTTGTCCCTAAATTTGCTCAAGAAAAGCAAGGAAACATCCAAAAATCAAACTATTTGGAGAAATTCCAATCTGAAAAAGGAGGCAAATGGGAAAGAGCTGAAAAGCAGGGCAAGTTCATTGCTTTTGCCCTAGTGAACTCTATGAGGAGCTTGGCAACCCTAACTCGATTGCTACATAAGCAGTGAGAGGGTCATTGTGAAAGGGGTCAGAGCATTTGAAAGGATAGCCTACTAAGCTGTTGAGATCCATCTCATATATGAAGAAGTGAGCTAGAAGGGAGAGAGAGAGAGAGAAGCGGAAGGGACAAAGGAAGACTGACACAACGGATGGTTGTAATCACTCTTTCGTTATTAATACAGAACTGCAATTGTGTTCCCTGCTCCATAGTGTCGGTAACATTGTTCATTAAGTTGTGCATTCGATACTTGTGTGTATGAGTAGTTTAGTTGTATGCAAATATATGTTTGTTGTGTATTCATATATCGATTTTCAGGTTGTATGCGGTGATTGTATTTTCCTTTCCTTTGTGCAGAAATTGATTTGGAGCCGGCTTTGAGGGAGTTCCTCTTGGTTGCATTGCAATCTCCAAACAAATCTAGAAGGAGACTTGAGGTAATACTCTTTACATACTTCATTAATTGATATTTATAGATGAACATGTGTATAACTTCGTAGCTTCTATAGATAATCTTACAGTCTGTCAGAGGTCCCAAGTGTTATAGACATATTTGGGCACTGCAACCCCACTCTTATATGTCGATAAACCAAGGGCTCTTTAACCCCTAAAAGTGTTGTTTCATACCCTAAAGGATCATAGTCAATTGATTACATCATTCCCCAAAATTTCCACCTAAAAAATCCACTCAGAACTGGCCAAAACTAGACCATACTGACTGCTCCACTGTCAGTGTGCAATGCATACTGACTCCTACACTAGCCAGGTGTGATGCATACTGAAGAAGACTTCTGTGAGGTGTGATGAGTGAGAATGGACAAATTTCTGAGACAGTTTGCTAAGTGGATGCTCATGGAATCTTCTAGAAACTTCTCCTATGACACTTGCCTCTCTGAATTCACCCAGGGATGAGTAAGAGATCCAAGAAATCTCCAAGTGGAACTAAGAACTACAAGTGGAATGAAACTAATCAAAAATCCAGAGATGACTCACACCTTTGCAAACATCTATAAATGGATCCCTCATCTGAGAGATCTGGAGGCTGGAATTTTGTAATTTGTAAGGAAGTGCTGATAGTTTGTCTTTGAGAAGAAGCATTGCATTGTTGGGTGATCTTGTTTTTCATGAGGTGAAGAGGGCTTTGATGCTGGGAGGATGATGCTGGATCAGACAGCTGGGTTGTAATTCTCCCTTCTATTTTAATAAATTTCTTTGAGTTTTCCTCCATACAATCATGTACTTGTGAATCTTGTTATTTGTAAATGCCATTGTATGTTCAATGTATTTCTGATTCTACATTGTTTATGATATAATAGATCGAGATGCTTTGATGGTGTTCTATTACTTTGTTTCTATAAGTATTCTCTAAGCGGGACAAGTAGGATAGGAGTTGCAAGCTCTATCAAAGGGGAGAGAAATCGAGCAAGGAGTCAAGAAAAAGATCCAGGTTGGTCCTTTGCTTCTCTCTTATCTATCATACATAGAGGAAATCACAAATTGCTTTGATTGTTTGTTTCTAAGATAGCTACCAATCTTAGTGGGACTAGTAGATCGAAAAGACACTAGTTTTCCTAGAAACAAAATGGCGACTCCACTGGGGAGCAAATAGTTTGTTTTTTTGTTATTGTTGTTTGCTTTATAAGCTATAGATGGAGCCTGAAGTTAGCCAGATAGCCTTCAAACTGCTCTTGCTCTGTAAGTGCATAGTAGATGAATGTTGCTTCAGTCAACCTCCGGTTTAGTTTATGAGCTGAACATCTGACTTGCAAGTGTTCTAAACACCCTTGTGGTAACTCAATAACATCCTAAGATCATACCCCTGTACTTTGTTTTTTTACTGTCCATCATAGCTCAACTTAAATCATTGAACTCAGCTGCAAATTTGAGCAAAAACCCACCTCAGTTTTGCTCCTTGGCCCATCGCATTATCCATCACTGGAAGCCAGTATGCATCGCACCTCCCGTGTGTAGCAAGTGAGATGCATCCCTGTTTCTGTGAAGCACAGGTGCGATGACTGTGTAATCCTATTTCTCTCTTTGAAATTTTGGTTTTTTGTCCTTGTTTCCAGCTCTATTTAGTTGTTTTGCTGCTTGTGATCAGTATCTCATTGTTGAAGCCTCCTTGATTTGCATAGTCCAGCCTCCATTGATTAGGATTAGTAAATATTTTTATGTATTTTTCCATCATTTACGATCCTTAGTCAAAAAGTTACTCGAATCGAACTGTCGTTTTGGTGCAAAAATGTCCTAGTTGTCATTTTGTGTCAAAGAAGAGAAGTGTCACAAAGTCTTCCTTCTCTAGATAGTCGATTGAACCTTTTGACATGTAATTGATTTGGATTGTTAATATTTGAAGTGTCGAAAACTTTAGTCTTTCTTTCATTTTGAAAATAAATTGTCGAAATGTCGCTTTGAAGAAAATATTTTAGATCTATACTCAGTTTTCCTTTTCTTCATTCTTCACATTAAAGGGAATGAAAAAAAAATACATGCATTTGCATTTGTATTTAGACTGTGTGCGAAAAATGAATTAGGAAAAGTGCATTTAGTGTGTGCTCTTTTCTCTCTGTTTGAAGGAAATCGTAATCTTCTTTCCTTAGTAGCTAGGATTTTCATTGCTAAAAAGTAAACAACGATTGTTTATCATTTTAGATTGCATATTTAGGAATTTTACATCTACATCACGTGGTGAACCTTGAAAGGCAAACTTCTAAGCAAGATCAACTCTAAAATAAATTTCAATGAACTTAACAATGCTTTGGAACCTAACGCAACACATCTAGAGGTCTAGGCTAGAGACATGTTCTGACGTTGTAAAATCTAGTAACTATCATTTTCATCAAAGGTTGGGTGATTCCTCCTCTTTGATACGACAAGTGCTAGTACGGACTTGTGCTCCCCATACCGTCGAGTATATATTGGGAGACCACAATAGGCTTATATCCTTTATCCATAGGAAGTTGTGTCTGCCGCCCTATCGATCGCAATGCACTGAACACAGCATTCGGGAAGATTGACTGCCATACATAAGTCCTTGGTAATTTCTCTTTAATTTATCACCAAGGTGTATATTGCAGTTTTGTGATTGGTTTGGTAATCCCTCTGTCTAGATTTCCAGAGTAGTCACTTTCGTTCCTTTTCAACTCCTTAAAAGAAAAGGTCCATCTGAGCACTTGTCACTTCAGGCTCATTAAAAATCGAAGGGGACTAGAGTCATCTTTAGCTTTTTCTCAACTCTTAAAAATTGAAAAATCAAAGTTTTGTCAAAGCGTCATAAAAATTTATTTAATTCAAAATAACATCCATGTTCCTTCGTTGATCTTGGGTTGAGATAATGGAGTCCACCAATCAAGGAATCCTTCTTGGGGGGAATCCTAGTCCTTTCTCTTCTTGGGGAGATATTGGTGCTCCATATATGGCCACATTGTCCCTTCCAAGAATCACAATTGGTCTGCTGGTATGGCTATTCTCAACCTCTGTCATTCAAAACACCATGATTCCTCAGCAATCAAATCAACAACCATTTGATACTGAAGTTGACCCTTCACCTTCTACTTCGTTTGTTTCTCCCTCCCCTTCTTCCTCTTTTCTTGGTGAAAATAGTGATACTAGTAACCAAATGGCTGAAAAGAAGAAGAAAGGGAAGGAGAAGAAGAAGAATAAGTCAGTTAAGCAAGGGGGAAACTATGAATCATCTAGTGAAAATACGCACACTAAATCTCCCAGATATCCTTTTTTAATTTGTAGAGGATACCATTTTCATAGAGATTGTCCAACCATTCCTCGGATCTTGAGAGAATGGTCTCCCCGTTCGCACCATCCGGTGTCATCAACCTCTGGTGATCATGTTGACAGCACACCATCAATTAGTGAAAATGAAGTTCCTAGATAGACAGGAAAGGTCAGAATTCCATGTCTATTATGTGAAGGAGACCATCACCTTCCCCATTATACTTTCTTGGATGAGGCCAAGAGAATCTTGCATAGCCGTCCTGCTTCACCGCAGCGACTTCCACCTGGATACAAGAAACTCTCACCAAGCCCTTCGCTAGCTGAAAATCCGACTGACATAACTCAATTGTTGGTCGAAACACCTATCGTTGAGAGTGAACCTTCTGAGTCCATATTGGATCAAAGTCAGCAGGTCGAGATGGTAGTCGACCCAGTCTTTCCTTCAGAAGGTCCACCTTCAAATGATACCATTCCCAAAGAGAATGAGAACGATACTGTTCAAAAAAAAATTGTCACTTCAGAGTCTGATGAACTTGGGGGCAATCTGCCCGTTCCTTCACAACAGGAAGAGAATCCCCCGGTTCTCGCTACTCAAGAGGTTCATTCAACCATTTATTCGATACCCCCACCAAGCAATCTAGTCGCTTCCTTTAATTGGAATCAACTGGCAAGATCCCGCCTTCCTTCTAATGTACCATTCTGAATCATAGTACAAGCGTACAAAATGATAGTGTATGGCACTATCATAGATGAAGGGGCTTCAGTGAGTATCATTTCCTCAACTGCTTGGAAAGCGCTTGGTTTGCCATCACTTATGCATGTTATTCAAAATTTATCAGGCTTTAACAAAGGAACCAATCGACCGTTAGGGATCCTTCCTAAGTTACCAATCACTTTGAGAAGGAAAATCGTTCACTTGAACGTGATGGTAGTCCAAGGGCCATTAGATTACAATCTACTCCTTGGACGCGACTATGTTTACAACATGGAAACTATTGTCTCAACACTCTTTCAAGTGATGTGTTTCCCACATGAAGGCAAGATTGTCACTTTTGACCAGCTTTCATTTCCCAGATCAAGTATAGCTTCAAGACAAACATCATCCCTAACTGGTCCTATTGCATCAAGACTGTCTCTTCAACCTTCTTTCCGTCCACCTAATTACCGCGAGTAGTTTGGTGAATGTAACGAAGCTTAGGGGGCATGCACCCTTTTCTATTTTGAGATGAACCCAATTGAAAAGATAACTTTTCCCTGATTGCGGCAAGTAGTTCGGTGAAAAAATAGGTTTCCCTATAGGTTATGTGATTGGTCTGAAACACCATTCACTTGTGTCTGCACTACGGACAAAGCCAAGGAAGTGTTCTTGTCTAACCGCTGACAAAAACAATCCTGCTTAACCGTAGTGACTTCCATATGGTTACTTGGAGTCTCTCCTTTTCTTGATGCCTGGGGGCATGCAAGCCTTTTTATGCAAGCAAAAAGTTACCAATTTCATTTTTTAGCTTTTTAGCATTTTTAGATTTTTAGATTTTTAGTTTCAACTTCTTAGATTAGGTGATTGGTCTGATCCACCATTCACCTTTGTCTACAGTGCGCGGACGAAGCAAAGGAAGTGTTTTATCTAGACGTAAGACAAAACCATCCTACCTAACCTCAGTAGTTCTTTAGCTTTTTAGTGTTTTTAGCTTTGTAGTTTGGTCGTTTCTAGCCTACATAAAAAGGCAATGAAAAATGTTTTCGCAAGGTTCAAGCTCGTTAAAAAATGAACCTGCCAACTGAGCATATGTTCCCCCAGAGTTCAAGCTCGTTAAAAAATGAACCCACCTTCGGTAAATAACCTTTGTGATTGCCATTCTATCTGCCTTTCGAACCTTGGTTGTGTTCCTTCCATCACCTCCATCCGTTTGGCCAATCATACACTTCCACTTGATTGTTTACCATTTTGAGGAATAGCTATGATGAGTGGTCCCGTTAGCCACCCTCTTCACATCCCCATGTTTTGAGAAGTTCCAAGATTACCCGGAACCAGCTGCTACCCTAAACGCCACTTGTTCCTCAAAAAACGAGTCTACTTTAAACTCTTTTCAGACTCGCTAAATATGAAAAGATTGTCGATCAATTGGCCTCTCCAGCTCACTAAAGTGATTGGAAGTGCCATCCCTCCTATATTTTAATATTTTTGGACCTGAGGGATTATCCCACAAAAAGATCGAGCGCTTGTCTTTTTCGACTCGCTAAAGTGATTGGAAAAGTCATCCCTTTTGTATTATTTTAATCTTTTTCGGACTCAAGGGATTATGCTACGAAAAAGAACTGCTGGATTTTCCTTTTCATCCCTTTTAGAACTCTCTAAACATGAAAAGGACCTAGTTGTCTTTGTCGTTAAACTCATTAAAACAATAGCGATAAACTTGTCCATCTAGACAAGAACGAGTTTCACTATTGCTAGTCTCGCTAAAACATAGCGACAGGTTTGCGCGAAGGGAAAATTATAGAACAAGCATATGTTATCCTCCTCAAGCTTGACAAAAATAAAGAGGTACTGGTCAACAATGACTAGGGAAAAATGGAAGAAAACTTGAAGAATTTTATTGGTAGCAGGTCGCTCTTGAACATGACACTTTCACTCCATCACCATGATTGAGTCAAGTTGGGTTATTCCATTCACTGGTCATATCACCATTGGTCTTCCATACCATCCATCTTTTGGGGTTAACACTACCAATCCATTTCATTGTCGCTGATATGTTCAAGAGAATTCATTCAGAGAATTCGCCATCCAGTTAATGCCTCATCCACTGCAATACCTTCACCTTCCATTTTTCATGACCGCCATTCCTGAACCTTGTATCATTAGATTGTTTTCACCTCCAGAAAATCATTTGCTTCATTTCGTGTCGTAGATGTGGGATACATCAAGGCCCTCCTACGACGGGTCACTTCTTGTCGACATCAACTCATTATCCAAGAAGTTGACTTAGAAACAACCCTTTCAGTACTTTGAAGCTTGCATGCCTCAATGGCAAGTTTCTCACTTTCGGCGACAGGTTTACATCAATGGCCTTCGACCGAAAGATTTTATGTGGTGTTCGACATCGGATCATATATTCACACCACGTGAATTGTACTGTAGTACCTTGAGGGTCATTATCATTATCGGTGATTCCTCACGTGCCTGTTAATAACTTACATCATTCACTTGTAATCGGCGATGTCTTTCCATGTTCGACTTCAGAACATCCTTTCACATGGATCGACTTGTACATTGAGCGAAGATTGAACGAGTTTGAAGACCCCGGATATAGTTTCATCCATTCGGGCTGCGATATATTCAGGAATATAAAGACATCAAATGTACACAGAAGCTGCATAGATGATCATCCAAGCTAAGGGATGATGACTCTACATAACAAGAATCACCAGTCTGCAACTGCAAATGATTATCTGTCCTATGTACATGAAAATGAATTTATAGAGTTGAGCATGGGAATGCTCGCCTCAGCTAGATCATGAAAATAATATGGTGATGATGTATTGTATTGTATCTTATATAGGTCACCTTCGAGTTCGAATACCTCGGATCCTCATGATAAAGAATTTCACCCGACATCGAAAGATTTACGACTTCATGCTTTAGGGGGCAACTATTATAGACATATTTGGGCACTGTAACCCCAATCTTATATGTCGATAAACCAAGGGCTCTTTAACCCCTAAAAGTGTTGTTTCATACCCTAAAGGATCATAGTCAACTGATTACATCATTCCCCAAAATTTCTAGCTGAAAAAACCACTTAGAATTGGCCAAAACTAGACCATATTCACTTCTCCACTGTCAGGGTGCGATGCATACTGACTCCTACACTAGCCAGGTGCAATGCATACTAAAGAAGCCTTCTGTGAGGTGCGATGAGTGAGAATGGACAAATGTCTGAGACAGTTTGCTAAGTGGATTCTCATGGAATATTCTAGAAACTTCTCCTATGACACTTGCCTCTCTAAATTCACCCAGGGATGAGTAAGAGATCCAAGAAATTTCCAAGTGGGACTAAGAAATACAAGTGGAATGAAACTAATCAAAAACCCAGAGATGACTCGTACCTCTTCAAACATCTATAAATGGATCCCTCATCTGAGAGATCTGGAGGCTGGAATTTTGTAATTTGTAAGGAAGTGTTGATAATTTGTCTTTGAGAAGAAACATTGCATTGTTGGGTGATCTTGTTTTTCATTAGGTGAAGAGGGCTTTGATGCTGGGAGGATGATGCTGGATCAGACAGCTAGGTTGTAATTCTCCCTTCTATTTTATTAAAGTTCTTTGAGTTTTCCTCCATACAATCGTGTACTTCTGAATCTTGTTATTTGTAAATACCATTGTATGTTCAATGTATTTCTGATTTTGCATTGTTTATGATATAATAGATCGAGATGCTTTGATGGTGTTATGTTACTTTGTTTCTATAGGTATTCTCTAAGCGGGACAAGTAGGAGAGGAGTTGCAAGCTCTATCAAAGGGGAGACAAATCGAGCAAGGAGTCAAGCGGAAGATCCAGGTTGGTCCTTTGCTTCTCTTTTAACTATCATACATAGAGGAAATCACAAATTGCTTTGATTGTTTGTTTCTAAGATAGCTGCCAATCTTAGTGGGACTAGTAGATAAAAAAGACACTAGTTTTCCCGGAAACACTAGGAAGGCCTTTGAGGGTAGCTTTTATTCTCCATACACTGTGCATTTTACCCCATAGCAGGGTTTGATCAGCGAGGAGCAGTTTGTGGATCCCGAGACTTGTGTGTAGAAGGACTTACACAAGAGATGATGGGCAGTCCTCCTAGCCCATGTTCATTACAAGAGATGGACATCTTGTAGTGATATGTTGCAGCCCTCTGTGTCATATGTTAGTCTTCATTGGAGCAGCGCAGGAAGACCATATTGAGTTGAAGTACCTGAGTAGCTGAGGACCAGCAGTGGGCAGATTGAGACTTGTTCATGAGTGGATTTGTGAACAACTCGACATGAGTCTTGATGTGTTGTGTTATCACCAAAATAGGACCCTGATAGGCTGCTGATCAGACTACCTCGGTGTAACTATTTCAAACCCACTTTTAGTTAAGGCTTAGCCTCCTCAGCCTGAGAGGGCTCTCTCAAAGGGTTAATGATTTAGATTAAAGATATGAATAGATGGCTAACTCTATGGTTTGTAATTGTATATGTTTATAGGTTGAAAGATGAGGGTTGGCTACCATTGGGCTATGGAGTCAAAGTATGTTTTAGTATCACATCAAGATCAGCTTAACATGAAGTCAGGGCATAGAGAATTTTTATGCATCAACAAAACAAAGATACAATGCAAGGAAACACAGTTTATAAATACATGAAGGAAGTTAGAGCATGATTGGTGAGTTCTAAGTAACATGTATTCATACCACTGCAAGTAAGTGAAAGAGGAAAGCCATGAGACAATATGACATTAAAAACTCTCTTTGAATCCTGAATAGTGAAGCCAAAGCATTCTACCTAGCATGGAATTCAAGGCATTATAGAGTTCAAGTGCAGAAATGAAAATACAAAACAGTGAGGCATAGTTAGTTTATCTATGAAGGAAGTCAGAGCATCATTGATGAGTTCTGAGTATCATAACTAAACACCACTGCAATGTAATTATTGGAAGATGCCATCATAACAAGAACATACAAGAACTCTTCATGAATCTTGAGTTGTCTAAGTAGAAATCTGCATTAGGTTAAAAATATACACAGTCTACACATAGAGAAGCAGCTGAGCCAAAAATTCTCCAACCCTTTTCTAATTAGACCTCTTGCTCTATATAAATCATTTACAATTAGGATTCCATCATCCCTCATCAAGAGAATTTGAATTTTCCATCAGTGACGTCTATTCTAACCATAAAACAAACCATTAATTAGAACTAGCTGTTAACTAGGAGTGCTAGTGACCTAATACAACTAGGAGTGTAACTCCTTATCATGATTACAACAACCTTATGTAAGAATTTAAAGCATTATTTGACAACTTTCAACCTCAAGAAGTCTAATTTGATGAAGCCTCCCACGTGGTCATCTAATTGCTGAAGACAAACCCTAGAAAGTAGGGAACATGTTTCCCTGTTTTTAGGTTTAGGATCTCTGAAAATGTCACGTGGGAAAGATCCTTTATCTCCTCATCCATGACACATTTTTCGAAACTGAAGGAGGTTTTTGTATTCCATGATGTCTAAAACAAAAACCTCTCTTGTTTTTTTTACTTCTCCATCTGTCCCGAATCTATCCTTGAAAAACACGTGTCAAACAGGAAAATTTCGTTCTCTGAATTTTGGGTTTCAAAGAAAGTTTATTATCTCCCAACTGAAAACACTTATGAAGAAAGTGAGATAGGTTATTTTATCTGGACAGTTGATGAAGAGAAACCTCCTTCATAATTCCAAAATACCTTTTCATGTGACCAGAAACTGATCTTGAAAAAAACTGCTACAACCAAAAGACCAAGCTTGACTTTCAGCAGTTTCGTAGTGCAAGTTTAACCATAAATTCCTCCCACCTCATAATGAATTTGAAGAAAATGAAAGAGGTTTTTGTCGTTCAGCATGTTAGGAAGAAAATCCTCTTTCATTTTTCAAAATTGAGTTCTCATATACTCAGGAAACCTTCTGGAAGTTAACTAGTAAAAATAGTTTTGCTGCTAAAACAGGCTGCTTTAGGGGTTTCGTAGCGCGCTACGGAAACTCCTAGTTCAGTGATTTCGTAGCGCAAAAATGGTTTTTTACACTGTCTGCGCTACGAAAACACCTAGAGTGATTTTTTCACTATGGAAACCTTGACACAAGTTTGACACATGGAATTTTAGGTGATGTGGGACCAGTGATGGGCAAGAACGGGGTGTTGACCCTATTTGAACATACCAACAAGACTCTTTTATAGATCTTAGACACGAAAACAACCATGGAAAGACTATACCAAGACTAACATGAATCCTTTGGAATCAAACTGTTGTCAAAACACATGGTGAGGCTTTTAGGACATGGAATGAGGCTATGAAACTTTTTGGAAAAGAGAATGACACTTGTTGAGATGAGATGACTCAAAACCTATAAGACTATGACTAGAAACAAGGCAAACTTTCCAAAGCTTAGAATTAAAAATTTTAGGGTGATAATAGTGGCTCCACTAGGGATAGTGTGCCCTTGTGGTATACTAAGAACTTGTAGCTCCAGTGCCGCTATCCATCCTTTAGAATAAAACTCTGAACTTTTGCCCAATCTAGTCCTCAAGCCTTTAATGATTTCTGAAAGAAGAATTCAAACTGCACCTACTGAAACAGATTCTCAATCAACCTACCTTAAGCTTATTTGCACATTCCTACCTACCCTATCAGATGCAATCTCCACTTGTAGCTCAAGGAAAATGAAACTTCCAATGAAGCCAGTCGTCGATCTGATCTGACACTTGAATCTCTTGACTGTGCTTGAAGCAAAAATAAGCAAGATATTGAAATAACCAAGGCAGCATGAGGTGTAACTGTTCTTCAAGATGAAAATATAACTGGAAGCCTGAACAGTAAATCTTTTCCATGTAGTCAGCTATAGGGTCAAAAAACACATGGTTAATTTGATGATTCCCATAACATTCTATATCTTCAAACAACTGATCCTCAACTACACAACATTTATTTGAAAAGCTATCCAACTGCTTTTCTGAATGATTCCAACAAACAATGTAATTTTCCTCATTATTATCATCATTCTTTGGTGTAAGCTGCTGCAAGGAATTACAAAAATGAACAACCTTTTCCTCTTCCTGAGGGTCATAAAAAATTTCTTCCAGCATTTCTTCTTGGTGTTTGTAATCATGTTCATCTTGATAATGATCTGAAGACTGACAAGTCTGCTGCATCTCTACAACAATCTCAGAGGATGTAATATGATTTTCATAAGTAAACCCCTGCTGATCTTCATGTTGCATTTCATGGGATGTTATACTTTCTTCTTGGTGTTGAAATGTATTGCTATGAAGAGCCTCTAAAATTTCTTCATCCATAAATTCATCATCATCATAACAATCCTCCAAATACTGAATAAGACTTAAAGAATTTTTACAACAATCTTTGAGCAGCAATAAGGAAGGATGACATTCTTTATACATCTCGTAGAATTCATCATGAAAATTAGCAAGCGAATATATTGAACAATTTTCCAAACTTTTATACCAAGACCATGCTTTTCCTTCTAAAGTGGTCATAAACATCCTCATGAGACAATCTTCAGGAAACTGAACCTTAAGATTGTGTACATGCATATGAAACCTAACCAAATGAAGAGCAGCATTGTCTTTCTTTTCATCTTTGAATATCGGAAGATCCTCTAACCAATCAACCTTTGGCATAGGATTTGGAAAACCAGGGATATGAGACTGGTTCATAGGAGCATACCTGGCATTCATTCTTGCAGTGGAACTCATCTTGAAACTTCATCAAGCTACTGATCTTCTAGCAGTGGAGTCACCTTCCAATTTCTTATTCAATGTGTGGAGTTGCCAAGGTATTTTTGCAACCTCAAAAAGATGTCTGAGCTCCCGCTACCTTCAGAAGTTCAGCCTCTTAATTTCGGGAATGAATAGACTTCAGGCTCCCGGCAGACGCACCAAAATGTTATCACCAAAATAGGACCCTGATAGGCTGCTGATCAGACTACCTCGGTGTAACTATTTCAAACCAAATTTTAGTTGAGGCTTAGCCTCCTCAGCCTGAGAGGGCTCTCTCAAAGGGTTAATGATTTAGATTAAAGATATGAATAGATGGCTAACATGGTTTGTAATTGTATATGTTTATAGGTTGAAAGATTAAGGTTGGCTACCATTGGGCTATGGAGTCAAAGTATGTTTCAGTATCACATCAAGATCAGCTTAACATGAAGTCAGGGCATAGAGAATTTTTATGCATCAACAAAACAAAGATACAATGCAAGGAAACACAGTTTATAAATACATGAAGGAAGTTAGAGCATGATTGGTGAGTTCTAAGTAACATGTATTCATACCACTGCAAGTAAGTGAAAGAGGAAAGCCATGAGATAATATGACATTAAAAACTCTCTTTGAATCCTGAATAGTGAAGCCAAAGCATTCTACCTAGCATGGAAGTCAAGGCATTATAGAGTTCAAGTGCAGAAATGAAAATACAAAACGGTGAAACACAGTTAGTTTATCTATGAAGGAAGTCAAAGCATCATTGATGAGTTCTGAGTATAATAACTAAACACCACTACAATGTAAGTATTGGAAGATTCCATCATAACAAGAACATACAAGAACTCTTCATGAATCTTGAGTTGTCTAAGTAGAAATCTGCATTAGGTTAAAAATATACACAGTCTGCACATAGAGAAGCAGCTGAGCCAAAAAGTCTCCAACCCTTTGCTAATTAGACCTATTTCTCTATATAAATCATTTACAATTAGGATTCCATCATCCCTCATCAAGAGAATTCTAATTTTCCATCAGTGAAACCTATTCTAACCATAAAACAAACCATTAATTAGAACTAGCTGTTAACTAGGAGTGCTAGTGACCTAATACAACTAGGAGTGTAACTCCTTATCATGATTACAACAACATTATCTAAGAATTTAAAGCATTATTTGTCAACTTGCAACCTCAAGAAGTCAAATTTTAGGAAGCCTCCCACGTGGTCATCTAATTTCTGAAGACAAACCCTAGAAATTAGGGAACATGTTTCACTGTTTTTAGGTTTAGGATCCCTGAAATGGCACGTGGGACAGAGCCTTTATTTCCTCATCCATGACACATTTTTCAAAATTGAAGGAGGTTTTTGTATTCCATGATGTCTAGAACAAAACCCTCTCTTGGTTTTTAAAATACTTCTCCAGCTGTCTCGAATCTATCCTTGAAAAACACGTGTCAAACAGGAAAAATCCATTCTCCGAATTTTGGGTTTCAAAGAAATCTTATTATCTCCCAACTGAAAACACTTATGAAGAAAGTGAGATAGGTTATTTTATCTAGAGAGCTTATGAAGAGAAACCTCATTCATAATTCCAAAATACCTTTTCATGTGACCATAAATTGATCTTGAACAAGACTGCTAAAACCAAAAGACCAAGCTTGACTTTCAACAATTTCGTAGCTCAAGTTTAACCATAAATTCCTCCCATATCAGAATGAATTTGAAGAAACTGAAAGAGTTTTTTGTAGTTCAGCATGTTATGAAGAAAATCCTCTTTCAGTTTTCAAAATTGAGTTCTCAGCTACTCAGGAAACCTTATGTAAGTTAACTAGTAAAAATAATTTTTCTGCTGAAACAGGCTGCTTCAGGGGTTTCGTAGCGCGCTACGAAAACTCCTAGTTCAGTGATTTCGTAGCGTAAAACTGGTTTTTTACACTGTCTGCGCTACAAAAACACTTAGAGTGAGTTTTTCACTATGAAAACCTTGACACAAGTTTGACACATGGAATTTTAGGTGATTTGGGACCAGTGATGGGCAAGAACGGGGTGTTGACCCTATTTGAACATACCAACAAGACTCTTTTATAGATCTTAGACACGAAAACAACCATGGAAATACTAGACCAAGACTAACATGAATCCTTTGGAATCAAACTGATGTCAAAACACATGGTGAGGCTTTTAGGACATGGAATGAGGCTATGAAACTTTTTGGAAAAGAGAATGACACTTGTTGAGATGAGATGACTCAAAACCTATAAGACTATGACTAGAAACAAGGCAAACTTTCCAAAGCTTAGAAACAAAAATTTTAGGGTGATAACATGTTGTGCCCTTGATGGACTAAGGCACAATTAGTGAGCATATTAAGAGCTGAGGTTCAATGGTCAAATGGACTTGGAGCATTGATAGAGGCGGGAGTTGTTGATTGGGATTCAAATGTAACAACCCTGATAAAAATTCCATGTAATAAAAGTTAATAAAGTCAAAAATAATAGCCACGATTGATGGGACACTTATTCCAAGATGAGTGTTGGGAAAGACATCCTAAAGGGGTGTTCATTTGGTTGCTTATGGCTAAGGAAATTGGCAAAGGCAATGGATAAGGCTTTGGAAAGGAAAAATGGCATTTTTGCATATTTATTTATGAAAATAATGGAAATAAGGAGAAAAAGGAGGTGAAAGGTCACAAGTTGCATGTGAATAAGAAATTGAAGGAAAATAATGGAAGTGAAGAAAATCGAGGCCTCATTAATAAAAAGGCTTCTGAGGATCAGTTGGTAACCTTTTTTCGGTTGAGTTTTGGAGCTCTCTCATTATTCTCTTTCTCACACACACTCTTGGACACTTAGATTTTTCTTGGAGCATATTTGGAATTGGATCAAGAAAGGAAAAAGAAAGCAAAAGGAAGAAATATCAAGCAAGGAAAGGTATTATCAAACAACTACAACGGGATTCAATGTAGGTATTGATTTTCATATGTATTTTCCTTGCTAGATTTGATATGAATGGTATTTCATGTGGTTCTTTTGTTGTTGTGGCATGAGTTTTTCCAGGTGTAACAATGTTTTCAGCCTAGCCTTTCCATTTTTGGATAGCCATGGTGTGATGGGGTTCTCATGTTTTGTTTGAGTTGGATTGTTAGATGGATTCAAAGCTTAGTGAGGTGGATATCTGAAATGATGGAACACATGGCCTAGTAACCCTTGAACCAGACTATGGGTTGCAGTAAAGCTGGATTTTTTTATTGACTCAGATGGCCTAGGAATCCTTACCAGTGAGTGGCAAGATATATGTTAAATCCAAGAGGTGGTTCGCTCTTCATTGGGCCTCGTGATCCAGAGTTTGGGATATGTGGTAAATCCTGGAGAGTGTTTCTCAGTTTAGGGCCTAGTGATTTAGGTTGGATTGCGGTAAAGCCTGAGAGAGTGGGAAGCAAGAAAATTCCTCATGGTGTAGATGGATAAATCTGGTGGCATCCATTCTTTTTTGGCCTAGTGATTGGGTGGATTAAAGTAATGCCTAGTTTATATTGATGAGGGTGTTAGGATATTCCGACACATAGGAAATAGTTAAGTACAACTTGGTCTAGTATAGAGTTAGATATAGAGTTAGGTAAAGTGTATTTCTTTACTATGTACATTTTGTAACTTACAATCCGACGATCACGATATGTAGTGATCCGACGGTTCATTCTCTCCTCGGTATTACCGACACTTGATCCGTGGCTTAACACCTGATTAGTCCATGATCTCTATTTAAAGAGCATGGAGGGTCATTTGTAGGTTAACCGTTCATGAGAGAAGCTTATGTAAAATTTTCATTCTTTTATTAATAAATTTCCTGAAGTGGTCACGTTGGCTCAGGTCGTGGACTGTTTCCCTCTTTGAGGGTTTTAACCACGTCAAAAGTACTGGTGTATTGATCTGCAATCTGTTTGCGAGCGGTGTCCTTTGCTGTTTTGTCTAAGGAACTTACCCTGTAAATTCCTACATGGTATCAGAGCTATTTGAGGGCCGCGTCTGTTGGTGATCCAAATCTGAAGCCGGTAGATCTGCATCCGACTACCGTTTCCTAGATCTACTGTTTCTGACTGCTTTCGGGCCGAGAGGACTGCTCTGTTATGTTGGGAGCATCTGTTCCAGTGAGGAACCCCCTTCATTTCACGCGAAAAGGTTTCTGGTAGCCCTAGCTGCGTCATTTTTAAGATCTGGAGGTATACAGTGTTTATTTGCAGTTTACAATTATTTTCTCTCTGTTTATTTCGATTTTCGATTTATTTAGCTTTTTTTATTACCGAATCTATACCTTTCATTTCTGCATATGCTCTTTGCCCTGTGACTCTGTACGATCTGGGCAAATCAGAAACAAAAAGGAAGGATTTTTCTCATGCATATGCTCTTTTCCGCTGCGCCTTAGTGTGATCTCGGAAAATCAGAAACATTGAGGAAAATATTTAGTTTCCAGCTAAAGCTAACTTTGAGTCGCAAGGTTCGTTTTTAAAAATATTTAGTTTCCGGCTAAAGCTAACTTCAAGCCGCAAGGTTCATTTTTTTTGTATTTCCATGTTGGTTTTTTTGTTTTTTGTTTTGTAGGGAAAAAGAGCTTTCTCAAAGCAAGCACGCAACCCAAAGCATCAACCCCCCCCCCCCTCTCTCTCTCTCTCTCTCTTTGTATAGCTCACTTGGTGCAAAGCTAATTTATGAGTGCAAAGCTAATTTATGAGAGTAGAGGTCTTGGGTTCAAGTATCCATTTTGTGGGGGCGGATTTTTCATTTCCGCACATTCCCACACTTCATCGGCGACTTCATCAAATTTTCTTCAAAAAGCCATAACTTCTTCATCCGGAAGCCGTTTTCAGAACCGTTTTTTTTTAAATAGCCTAATTTTTCGATATATTTCCATTGAAACACTTAGTTTCAGCATCTATAGCTTCATTTTTTTTTAAATGGAAAGTCCATGCCAATTTATTCTTGACAGCACCAACTACTTCCAATGGTGGTCCTACATTGTGGATATACTTAGAAGTAAAGGTCTTTACAGAATAGCCACAGGCCAAGAGACCAATCCGAAAGATGAAGACAAGGCAGCTAAATGGGAAAATAGGCAAGACCAAGCACGTGGATTGATAGGATGTCTATTTCTCCAGATCTTAGATTCCATATTGCAGAACTTGATACTCCTGATGAAGCAATGAAACAGATTACTAAAGTCTTTGGAATTAAAAATGAACTTAAAGCCCATAAACTTGAAAATGAATTGCTTACATTGGACCCCAATAATTTTTCTTGCATTGAAGATTTTTTGTCCAAGTTCAAGACCCTTAGACTTCTCTTGGAAGGTTTTAAGGTTAAGAAAGAAGATAGTAGCCTTATCTACTCCATTCTTACTAAGTTGGGACCAGCCTATTCTGTGTTTGTTTCCACCTTCCATTCTACAAGAGAAGCCTTCATTTCTCAAGGACAAGCCTACAAGTCCCCTTCCTTTGATTCCTTTTGTGATTCTTTAATAAGAGAACAAGAAAAACTCTTACACCTTGGTCTTCTTCATCTTGGAAACTCTTCTAAGAAAGCGTTAGCCGCCCAGCAGCAACCAAATTCAAATAATCCTAAGAAGTCGTATCCTAAAAGGAATGGTCCTAAACCAAACAAGGGTCCTAAGCAATTTCCACCTCAAAATGAAAAATCATTTCAACAAAATGATAAGACAATAAAAACAAATGGAAGAAGACTGATAGACATTGCAACTTTTGTAATCGAGATGGCCACTTAGAATCCAAATGCTTTAAGAAGATGGAAGCCTTGGAAGCAGCAATGAAGAAGCATAACATCCATTTAGAGCAATCTTCAACTTCAACTTCATCTTCAAGAATGGCACTTTCTGCATGTGGTTGTCAAGCATCTCGGTTTGGCTATGCACTAAATGTATCTTCTTCTTCTCATTCTCATGAGTGGCTCATTGATTCTGGAGCTTCTTATCACATGGCCAAAAACAAAGCCATGTTTTCTTCTTTAAATGATTGTAACACCAAAAATATATATGTTGGTGATGATAGATCTCTTAGTGTTGTAGGGATTGGAACTGTTCATCTAGACAATGGTCAGTTTAATGATGTATTATGTGTTCCAACCTTATCCTGCAACCTTCTATCTGTATATCAGATAACCCATTCAGGTGAAGGTAAAATCGTTGAATTTTCACCTCACGATGTTGTAATTAAGGACCTAAGAGATCCTAGATAGATTTTAGCTACTGGCATTGTTGATGATTCTACAAGGTTGTATAAGTTTCACAACTTTGGGTCATCAAATCTTCCCTCAATATTTGTTGCTCATAATGATGAAGTGAGCAAACTTTGGCATGAGCGATTTGATCACTTAAACTATCCCTCTCTTCATAATCTATGTAAAGAAAATATGGTGATAGGTCTTCCAATGGTATCTTGCAGAGATGGTGTTTGTTCCAGATGTGTACTCGGAAAACATTGTCGGGACAGTTTTTGAAAAACGTGCCTCTTGGCACACCTCAGCCCCTTTACAGCTCGTGCATAGTGATTTATGTGGTCCACTTCTAGTTGCTTCATTCTCTGGCTACAAGTATTTCTTAACTTTCATTGATGATTTCTCCAGATGCACTTGGGTATACTTCTTAAAACTCAAGAGTGAACTATTTAACATGTTCTTGGCCTTTAAGGCCTTTGTTGAAAAACAATCTGGACATCAAATTCTTAAGCTAAGATCTGATAATGGCGGAGAATATGTTAAAAACACATTCATCAACTTTTTCACTGAGAATGGAATTCAAATGCAACATACTGTTCCATATACTCCACAACAAAATGGTGTAGCTGAAAGGAAGAATCGCACCTTAAAGGAAATGGCTAATTGTATGCTTCAATCTAAAGGACTTAGTCTTAATTATTGGGCATAAGCAATTAACTGTGCAAATTACATAATAAATCGCACTCCTACTAAGGTTTTAAAGAATATCACTCCAGAAGAAGCATGGAGCTCAATCAAACCAGATGTAAGTCACTTTCGTGTTTTTGGAAGTGAAGCATGGGTCCATATTCCAGATGAGAAACATAAAGCTTTAGAACCTAAGAGTGAAAAATGTATTTTTGTTAGATATTCTGAAGATGTCAAAGGATATAGACTTATTCCACTTAAGTCCAAAAATGTTATCATTAGAAGAGATGTAAAGTTTGCTGAAAATATAGCAGCCTGCGAGCCTAGTTCGGCGGATGTGCCACCTCTCCCTTTCTCTTCTACTTTTGAAAATATTTCTTCTTCAGATGATGAAAGCGAGGATGAAAATCCTCCCCCACCTTCTCAGGATCCTCCTTCAGCTCCTCAGCTTCCAAAATGGGTCTGTGCTACTCGGGATGCAGAAGGTGATATTGCCGGTGATCCTACAGATCAGCGACGTACACGTTCTCAGTTCGAGAGAGCCTCTTCTTTACTGGCTCAAGCTTCAGTGAATTATGATCCTGACACCTTTGCAAAAGCTTCAGGCCATCCAGATTGGGAAGCAACTATGAATGAAGAATATCATTCATTATTGGCAAATGATACATGGGATCTTGTTCCTCTACCAAAGGGACGAAAACTTGTTAGATGCAAATTGGTTTACAGAACCAAGTATGGACCAGATGGGAAAGTTGATAAATATAAATCTCATCTTGTTGCTAAGGGTTTTTCACAAGTTGAAGGCATTGACTATACTGAAAACTTCTCCCCTGTTGCCAAAATGAACTCTATCCGCCTTGTTCTTTCCCTTGCTGCCTCTTTCAAATGGGAAGTCCATCAGATGGATGTTAAATCTGCCTTCTTGCATGGGGACTTGCATGAAGAAATCTATATGGAACAACCTATTGGCTTTATTCAAACAGACTCCAGCCTTGTATGTCGGCTTAAGAAATCCCTTTATGGTCTCAAGCAAGCTCCTCGAGCTTGGTATGTCAAAATGGATAACTTTCTTTTAGAAAATGGCTTTTCTAGGTGTCATTCTGACAATACTGTCTACACCAAGAAAGTGGGCAAGTCTCTTATCATTCTTGTTCTTTATGTTGATGATCTTATCCTGACTGGTAGTGATCCCAACCTTATAAACCATGTGAAGTCTAGCCTTAAAAGGAAGTTTGAAATGACAGACTTAGGACAATTACATTATTTTCTTGGTCTTCAAGTCTTGCAATCCAAGGAAGGTATTTCCCTTTCCCAATCCAAGTATGCCTGTGATATTCTACGCCATTTTCACATGGAAGACTATAAGCCAGCCCCTTCTCCCTTTCAGTCTGGAGTCAAACTTTCAGTCACTTGTACTTCTCCTGAAGTTGATGCTACCTTATACCGTCAACTTGTAGGAAAACTTTTGTATCTAACCCATACTCGTCCTGACCTTTCCTTTGCTGTTGGCCTTGTTGCTCGGTTTATGCAAAACCCACGTGAAAGTCATTGGAAAGAAACTAAAAGAATACTTCGTTATGTTCGAGGTACAATTCAGTTTGGGATTCATTACAGTGCCAAAGCATCTCCTCTATTCGTTGGTTTCACTAATTCCGATTGGGCTGGTGACCTTGATGATCGGAAGTCTACTACAGGTTATGTGTTCACTCTTGGTTCAGGACCTATTACATGGGCTTGCAAGAAACAAGATGCCATTTCTCTTTCTTCAGCAGAAGCAGAGTATCGTGGTGTCGTAGAAGCTAGTAAGGAAGCCTTGTGGCTTCGTCAGATCTTGTCAGAGTTTGGCTTTCAGCAGCAGCATCCAACTACACTTTGGTGTGATAATCAAAGTGCCATTCAACTATGCAAAGATCCAGTCCAACATTAGCGCAGCAAACACATTGAACTGCACATGCACTTCATCAAAAAGCTCATTCATGACCATGTTCTTGAAGTGCAATATTGTTCAACATATGATCAAGTTGCAGACATCTTTACAAAGGTTCTCACAGAGGCGAAGTTCACTAAACTTCGATTTATGGTTGGAGTTCAAGAAGTTGTCACTAAGGGGGGATAGGCTCTAGTGCCTCCTTCCTTCTCCTATTGTGTCATATTTGTAAATCCTTCAATCCTATCCCAAGTTGTTCTTAAGGGGGGATGTTAGGATATTCCGACACATAGGAAATAGTTAAGTACAACTTGGTCTAGTATAGAGTTAGGTAAAGTGTGTTTCTTTACTATGTACATTTTGTAACTTACAATCCGACGGTCATGATATGTAGTGATCCGACGGTTCATTCTCTCCTTGGTATTGCCGACACTTGATCCGTGGCTTAACACCCGATTGGTCCATGATCTCTATTTAAAGAGCATGGAGGGTCATTTGTAGGTTAACCGTTCATGAGAGAATCTTATGTAAATTTTCATTCTTTTATTAATAAATTGCCTGAAGTGGCCATGTTGGCTCAGGCCGTGGACTGTTTCCCTCTTTGAGGGTTTTAACCACGTCAAAAGTACTGGTGTATTGATCTGCGATCTGTTTGTGAACGGTGTCCTTTGGTGTTCTTTCTGAGGAACTTACCCTGTAAATTCCTATAGAGGGTGAGGTGGTTTAGCCTCGTTATGACCTAGTTGATTCTTTTGGCTTAAGTCCCACATTCATGTTTGGAATATGGAACGGGGGTGAATGGATGAAGAGAGATCTAGCTCAATCATTCAATATTGGACGGGTGGAACGTGGAAGTCCCATCTAGAGTTTGGTTTTGCATCATGAATAAAAGGTTATTTCTCCTTTTATTTCTATGAGCATTTTTATGGATTATATGTGGTCTATATGGATGTACTTTCATGAGTATTGTTTTTGTTATTATGCTAGTTATATGTGTGTTTTATGACAACAACTATGTATGGCTTTGTTGAAGCCCCGAAAATCGGGTCGACAACAAGGGGGATACCCACCTGGTCCGGACGTTGGTTGGCAGCTCCTTATCCGTTTGGTGTAGAGGGTCCAACTGGGGATAATGGGACTAGTTTCCCAATCTAAGGGTGTGTGTGTGTGCAGAGTTGGATGATGCTGATATAAGAGTTCTAATATAAGCTACTTTAATCTAATTGTATGCTATTGTAATCTAATGAAAACAGCACATCTAAGCTATGCTAACCCGAGATGTATTTCTTCTATTATGCGATCTAAAGAGATTTCAAATAATAACTGGTAATAAAGATCATTCAACTATCATAAGAATGGAAATCAATTAAGATGAACCACTTTGCATAAAAAGTTAGACAAGACACTTGTGAACAGCATATCGCATAATAAGTTATTCATATATCAAACATAAATAAATGACTCCACCATACAAAAGTGCCAAATGGTAACTCAAACATTCATGCAATAACATATAAACAACTAAAAACTGTATATCACTTTAAGAATATAAGCAGAAATGGCCAAGAGATAAAAGTACCATTTATGACTGGTCCTACTCATAAGCTTCAAGCAACAATGATTTATCTCTACTTGTTCTAATATCTACCAAGAGTACAGAAGTGCAACATCAGTAGCAGATATCAAATGCAAACATTAATAAACCTTGATCCATTCATTCATCAAAACCTCCTTTGAGGGTGCAGAAGTGCATGTTCTAAGGACAAGTTTTTGACAAATTTTTGGACCCTTCTCTAAATGCATGAGAAAGGTTTAAATACTACTTCCTAATTCTAATAATAGTTTATTTACAAAATTTAGGATGTGGTTTTCAAATGACCGTCCTTTTTCTAATCTAATTTTGTAAGTAAAAAACAACATTCTAACTTAAGCTACTTCTGAATTTGATCTTTAAAGCTGCATGCATTCATCATTGGTTTAAGGAGAGTCAGCTGGCTGACTTCTACTTTGAACTGGGCTGAGAAAACGGAATCTATGAGAGCTGGCACCACTTTTTCAACCGCATTTATGATACATTTCACAGTCATCCACTGACTATGCGGCTTCACCAAGTATTCCCAGTAACACTCCCAATTTAACCTGTTTAGTGCTTGGACCGCTTTTCCCTTTTTTGGCGCCTTCTGCTTCCATTCTGCTTGTTCTACCTCCCTGATTTGATCGTCCAACGCTGAGCCCACTTCTTGTGCTACCTATTTATTGCTCACAGGTGTTTTTGGGGCTTGTCCTTCAAGATTGATCAGTTCATTGAAGGTTTCCCATTCCTTATCTAATTCTGTTGTGACGGGTGGTGCTTCAATGACGAGAAGGGGGACATCTCTTGGTGGGGAGGCGATAACCTGTTGTTGTGTAAATTCCATTGACTGAGCGATGTCTTTAGTTGACTCTTTGCTCCTATCTTGGTTGTTTTCAGATCTTTTAGAATGCTCAGGCATTTCTTGTCTAGTATTAGATTTAGATCCGGAAGTGCTTGAATTCCCACTGAGGCTAACGCTTGGAGTAGGTTCTCTGGCAGGTAGTTGCAGCTTTTCTAGAGAAACACTGGCTAGTCTTCTTTCCCTGTACACCATGAATCTTTGGAGGTCATCTGGAGACAATCACGATTGAGCTTCCCGCAAAATTTCCAGAAGTGAGCTTTTACTCTGAAATATATCATCAAATAAATCCTTTTTTCCAACGAACACTTTTATCTTGACTGTTGTTGTGAAATCCTGGGCAACCTCATTTGGGTCAAATGGCCTTGCCAGGAATTTAAATAATTGTAGACACGTCATATTCTCTACTTCGGTGAACGCGTGACCTACATCGAACAATGAAAAGGCCCCACAAGCTATAGGAAACTGTGGCCATATGGACTTCTTTTTGACTTTTAGGTCTTTAGTTAGGCCGCCTTCTGAACAGGTTTGATATGAAATTTCTCGAGCCAGAAGTTTGTCATGAATATACAAAGGCAAGACATGAGGGGGGACAGTGCTTCCAAATACTCTAATATAGGTGAACCATTCTTCTCCGAACCATCTTGCGATGGGGATGATATCTATCTGTGCCTCAAGTGAGCACCTCGGGGGTTCTCTATCATACATCATTCTATACATGGGTAAGATAAGCCCGTGACAAATCTGGTAGAAATGTGGAGTGAACTGAGAATCCCATAATATCTTATGATAAACATGGATGGGTAATGGGTCCTGAGTTGTCCATTTCTAACCCATAGCAAGAAATTTAGACACATAACAAATAGAATCCATAACATATGCGGATAGGTAAAAAGGAGGATAGATCCTTTGAGACATGGATCTTTTAGACCGGTAATTGATAATAGCCGTGAATAGGTTATCAGAAAAGATCTTGGCCCAATCTATAATAATGACATTTGTGGCAGCATCGATCAATGGTAACCATTCAGACGAAAACTTATTGATATCTGGCATCTCAAATAATCTACAAAGCATGGCCGCAGCAAAACAATACGGAGAGGTGAGGGAACCAGTGTTGTACATACCGTTTTTATCTTTCTTGAGCGGTTCATCTTTTCTGGACCAATATTTGGTGGTCTCTGATATGTTTGCATTCTCCGCCACAAATTTTTTAATGAATTGTGCATTGTAAGTCGCCTGTGGTTCAGGAAGATGATACATGAGCTTTAAGTCTTGTGCAGCGAATGACCCGATGAGCCCATGTCCTTGAATCTTGAACTATCTGTCGTTCATTTCTACATTGTCAAGTATCCACTTGATCATATCCGTATATGGGAGAATTTTGGGCCTTGCTGCTATCCGATGAAGGAATGAGCACGCTAGTTCTTCTAAGTATGCTTCGGAAGAGCCCTGTGAGTCTGTGACAGCGGTAACCTTCATTATTCTGGGGTTTTCTTCTT
The DNA here is from genome assembly GCA_031772625.1 of Pinus tabuliformis. Taxonomy (NCBI): domain Eukaryota; kingdom Viridiplantae; phylum Streptophyta; class Pinopsida; order Pinales; family Pinaceae; genus Pinus; species Pinus tabuliformis. Next base: position 137,501,739 of record CM062808.1, read on the forward strand.
CAAGCAGTCTGTACATGCTTTCCCACGTCGATATCCCTGCGTCTATGCTACAAGCTGTGTCTGTATATAAAGGTGCCATTTCCTTCACCTCAGAGCCCTGAGCCTTATTTTTCTTTCCCATTTCTTCCTGCGTATGGCTTGGTATCGTCCTTCGTTCTTCGTTCCTGCAGCTCACAAGCGAAATGGAAATGAATGATCAAGAAAGGTGATGGGAGAGTCTTAAATGCAGCAGATATATCAAATATGCCACCTTACGTGAAGTAATTCTTTGCAAAAGCACGCGTCTACATTTAATAGATGACAACTAATTCCTTTATTATCATTAAAAGCGCATGATCTTGAGTCAGATTATGGTAAGTGGCTTTTCTTGAATAGCGTGCCCGAAAGATTCGTGATGGAGTGATTTTGCGATTTGGTTCGCAATCGTCGCAGATCGCGACATCGCATTATTGCACTATCGTGCTCTCGCACCAACTCACAAATATAATATCGCAACCATCGCTTTATCGCGATATCGCAACGTCGCAGATCGCAGAAGTTTTATGCTTGCCATATTTTGTTAACCCATTCCCTGCGATATGCGATCTTGCGATCGGGTTATCGCAAATCGAAAAATCTTGAAGTCTTTCTCATTAGCATTACCTTATTGCGATGCGATATATTGCTTAGTACGAGAATCTTGCATATACCGGGATTATACCCAAATGGAGGTGCTTATCTATTATTTTATGATGCAGCTTTTTTAAAGAATTTTTTCTCATCATAAACTTAGGTTTTAAAGTATTCAAAAGATCTTCCCAAGCTTACGATGGTAACCTTATTTTGAAGAAAGGAAACTCTTGCTTTTCCTAAATTTTAACTAAGGGTCCCCATTCATTTAGTATTTTGGACAACACTTAAATGAAAAAGGGGGGGGGTTGTTGCTGGTCACAACAATTGGCGATTCACTTGGGAGAACCAGTTATCTCTGATTTTCTATTGAAATTTTCAAATTTCCAAAACAATTTTTTTTAGAAAATTAAACTTTATTATAAAAAGATAAAGCGCATTATACTCCAAACTGTCAATGACATTTTGTTCCAACCTCTTTCTATTTTAATTATTTGCTTCCTCAGCTTATCCTTGCATTTACATCAGCCATTACTTGGTCTTGTAAAGATAAAATAAGGTCTTCCATGTGTACCAGTTTTTTAAATATGCTCATTTGTCGTAGGTAGAGCCTCTGCTGCCAGCAGGCGTTCATAACCTCGACAGGGTTACCTATTACCCAGTAATGATCCTTTATCCTGCTTAAGGTCATCTACAACTTTCAAAGAAAAACCCATATTGACACTTTTTCTCTTTTTTATTCTTAAAGAACAATGTCTTGGTTTGGTAGCCAAATTATGACATAGTCATTCACTTGATTTACACTTTTGCTAAACAAGCTAGCTCGTGATGAGACCCCTTGTCTTTTGATCTCAACAATCTTAATTCGTTGCCCTGTTTTGGTGGACAGTAATGGCAAAGGTAGCAAGTTATAAATCTGTGATTATGATAAGCCGGCTCGTGATGAGACCTCTTATTCTTCAAGATATAGCGTATCCTTGGGTCGTTTCTCTAAATGCTGTGATTTTCTTTAGCAGGGAGGAAGTCATTTTTTTCCTTAAGAAAGCTCTGGACGACAATAATAGAGTTTTTGGAAATGGCTGTTCTACAGGGAATCCTCATTTTATTATTGATACTTTTCATTGTACTGATATAAAATAATTTCTTCACTAAGATTGATTTCATCAATTTTCTTGAAGTTGAAACTAGTATCATATCTGGATTAAAGTTTTTTTTTTTTAACTGTATCTATTAATAATAAAGATCAAGTTTCCAAAAGACTTACTATTTATACAAGCAGGAGTTCAAAATCTGATAGAGAAATGGTGTCTTTAGTAAATGTCAAATGCTATTAACCACAACAAATTTTATTAGGGAGGAAAATATTTATAGAAATGAGAGGTAACTATTCTCTTATTTTATGTACATGATAGGGGTAATTTCTTCTCTTATTTTGCCTACCAACATTTAAAAACTAAATTATCCACCTAATAACCTAGCTAAACTACCCCTACTTCTATTCTAACTATACACAGACAAATTGACTAGGTAAAATGGTATTTCCAGTGAAACCATCTTTTCATTTTTATTCCTACACATATGTACCTTTCAAACATCAGTGTTAAGAATAAAATTTTTCTTGGACTGTGAACATTGAATGTAGGATTAGAAAGTGTAACTTCAGGCGGAGTTCCACCTGAAATTTCTTTCTTATGAAATCTTCTTTCCAATTGGATACCTATTGGATCATAAAAATCAGGATGAATTTCTGTTATGGATTGGTGATCATGTAATAGGAAAGATGACAAGCCAGGTTGCGAATATGATTTTTTAGTTTTAATGGCCTGTAATCTACTATGGGTTAAATTCAAGCTTTTAGCAATTTCTCGTAAAAGGAAAGTTTCCACATATAAATCACTAAATAAATCAATGAAGAATAGATGGAAATTTTTGGAAAGAGATTTATCAATCAACGCGAATTGCTGGCATGTTTCCAAAAATACTTTTTTTTGTTGATGATGTTTTGGATGATATAGAAGTTTCTTCTGAAAGGCTGATATTGATTGATCGTGGAATTGAAAAAGTTCTGTATTTCCTTAACACAATTTAGTTTTCCAAAATGGTAATACATATTTCGAATGTTCTTTGATAAGGTGCTCAATATACCATAGTAATCTATCAAAAGTTTGAAAATTTAAAATACAATCCGATTTTATACAAAATGAGTGCAAGCGAAAAAGAATGCAATGATTATCTGTACAACTAATGTTACAGCACAACTGGGATTGACTTGAAATATCTTCTTTTTCACAAGAACTGGCCAGAATTATGGGATCCGAGTAATTTCGAATTACGTCTTGTGAATCATAAAACAAGTTATGATTGGGAACATGCATGGGGGTTTGCTCATGATACGAATCATAGATCCGGATTTTGTTTTGGATAGTAAAATCATGCAAATGATTCGTCACTCTGGAATGAGACTCGACTGATATGATTCTTGAATTAGAATATCTCTCATTATCTGAGCTCTGTTGAGTTACTTGAGATAAATCAACATCATCATCATCAAAGTAGCTATCATAAATGATTTTACAGGTTTCTCTAGATTTTCCTTTTTCATCCAATATTTTCAGAAAAGGAAGGTCAAGTCGTTCTTGTTTGTAAATGATCAAAGGATGTTCTATAGCTGCCTCTTTATCTTGAAAACCTAACGGTGATTCATTTGAATAATCCTCCGTACTTTTTGAGATATCATTAATACTGAGGGGGAAAAAATTATCATCACTAAATACATCAGGATAAAGAGAAAAATGTGATTCCGAAACAATGCATTTGAAAATATCATCATGAAAAAATTCTTGTTCATCACATTCATCGTAGACATCAGGCTTTAGATCATACCTTTGCGTGTTTGTATTTTCCGAAAGAGAATTAATTTGCTGTTCTAACCTTGGCGTCTGTATTTGTTGACTTGCGATGATATTATCTAACCTTGTCTCCAAGTTGCTTTCTGGTTCCAAGGCAGGCTTTCTTTCAACGTTCTCACTTTTGTCTTCTTGCATTAGAGCAGGCATGTTTCCTAATCTTTGGGAAGTTTCTTCATCGTGAGTGATTGGCACATTCAAATTGGAAATTTCATTCCTATTAGAAGAAAATAAAACAAGGCTTGGACTAATTTCTGATGGATCGGACATAGGAGGTAGGGAATGCTCAGCATAATCTGAAGATTATTCATTCATGAGTTCATTTTCAAGATCATATTTTAGACAATCAAGATGAAATCGCATATTAAAATCCCTAACAGATTCATCTTCTTTTCGTAGATACTCAATTTCATCATATACCTCATCATAATCACAGCAATCAAATTTACAAATGAAAGCCTTGACAAATTGGTCCCAGGTGTGAATTGAGGCAATTGGGAGAGTTCTACACCATTTTCTAGCTTCCGCCATGAATGTGAGAGTAAAAATTTGTTGGGTTGTGTTATATTCTTTCCACGACTAATACCATGTGCGAAAAAGTTTTTTGGACCCTATATTAGGTTGGGCGAACCTACCTATGGTTTTGTGCATGATTTTCGCACATGGTATTGGACGCGATGGTTTTTCGGTCCATGGTATTGGATGCTTCGGCATGTATAAATATGTATTGTAACATTGAAAGGAACATAATGAAAAATCAATCTGGTAGTCCCGGTTTTGGGATCCAGGGAAAAAATCTCTGTGCATATGTGTTTTATGGGTTATTCTCTCACATTGTTTATTTTCTTTGTTTAAGAATTTGTATGCAGGTAATTTCTGTATAGGGTTAAAACCTACATTTGGTATCAGAGCTGTTTTGGCTTCAAGGGGACACCTTTGTTGCTGAGGGGTTTCGCTCGGGCCTGTGGTAGACCCTGTTCAGTGGGAGATCTGCGAGATCGATTTTGGTGGTGAAAGAAGATGGCGAGCAGTGGAAAGATCGAGATTGAGAAGTTCAATGGTCAGAATTTTGAGTTGTGGAAACTCAAGATGGAGGATCTGTTGGTGGATAAAGATCGGTGGATCGCGGTAGATCCGGGTACTAAACCATCGGGAGTGACCGATGAAGAATGGAAGAAGTTGGATCGGAAGGCAAAGAGCACAATACGATTGTGTGTCTCAGATTCAGTATTGTTGAATGTATCAGGGGAAGCTACGGCGAAGGCTTTGTGGGTCAAGTTAGGGACTTTGTACCAATCTAAGTCTCTGGTGAATAAATTGTTCCTGCGGAAAAAGCTGTATAACCTGAGGATGAAAGATGGAGACTCGGTGACAGAGCATGTGAATGCGTTTAATATTGTGGTAAGTCAGTTATTATCTGTTGATATTAAAATTTTAGATGAAGATAAGTGCATCAGTCTATTGTGTTCTCTACCAGATTCGTGGGATAGTCTGGTTATTGCAATAGGTAGCAATGCAACTGCTTTGCAGTTTGATGAAATAGTCTCAGCCTTGCTGGCGGAGGAGATGAGACGGAAGAATATGGACAACCAGAATGGTGATGCCTTGTCTGTACGAGGACGGTCCCAGAACAGAAACAAAAATAAGTCATCGAGTGGGAGATCTAAATCTCCAGGAAAACCTACAAAGGTGGTGTGCTGGAAATGCAGAAAGGAAGGACACTTCAGAAGGGATTGTAAATCTAAAGCTCCTGATAAAGGAAAGGGATCTCATGATGCTCCTTCTGCAGAGGCAAAAACCACCTCAGATGAAGGTGGGGATGTGTACTTGGCTTCTTCAAGTACACATGTAGATCATGAGGCATGGTTGATTGACTCAGGTGCATCCTTTCACTTCACTCCCCATAGAGAGTGGTTCTGCGAGTATGAGAAATACGATGGTGGTGATGTCTTCTTAGGAGATGATAGGAAGGCTAGAATCATTGGTCGGGGAAAAGTAAAGTTGAAGTTGCAAGGTCGAAGGGTTAGAACACTTCTGGGTGTTCTACATATTCCTGCATTGGCCAGAAATCTGATTTCTGTAAGCAAGTTTGATGATGCAGGTGTAAAGACGGTGTTCGAGAAAGATACCTGCAAGATGGTTCGAGGAGCACTGATATTGATGCGGGGAGTTCGAACTGGAACTCTGTACAAACTGCAAGGTATCACTATTGTTGATGGGTGCAATAGTTCTATGGTTCCTGAAAATGGAGTAGAAAATCTAGTGGTCTCTGGAGAGAAGACCATGTTGTGGCATCAAAGGCTTGGACATATTGGAGAGAAGGGCCTTCGAATACTTCATAGTAAAGGTATGGTAGAAGGTATGAATGATAGCCCTCTGTTTTTTGATTTCTGTGAAAATTGTGTGTATGGGAATCAGAATCGAGTGAGTTTCCCCTCTGGTGGTAAGAGGACGAAACAGATATTAGAGCTTGTGCATAGTGATGTGTTTGGACCTGTGAAGGTTCCATCACTGGGTAAGTCTGTGTACTATGTATCATTCATAGATGACTTCTCAAGGAATACATGGATATATTTCCTTAAGAAGAAATCTGAAGTCTTTGACAGGTTTAAAGAATTTAAGGCTCTGGTGGAAAATCAGACAGAGAAGAAGATAAAGGTGCTGAGGACAGATAATGGTGGAGAATTTTGCAACAAGGAATTTGAAGAATTTTGTAAGAAGTGTGGTATAGCACGGCAGAAGACTACTCCATATACACCTCAGAAAAATGGAGTCGCAGAAAGAATGAACAAGACGTTGATGGAAAGGGCAAAAAGCATGCTCAGTGGTGCCGGGTTAGGATAGGAATTCTGGGCAAAGGCGGTGGATACTGCATGTTACCTGATCAACAGATCACCTTCATCAGCGTTGGAGGATAAGACTCCACAAGAAGTATGGACTGGTAAGAAACCCTCTCTTTCACATCTGAGGGTATTTGGATGTGATGCATATGTACATGTTCCAAAGGAGAAACGAACCAAGTTGGATAGTAAATCTGAAAAGTGCATCTTTATTGGGTATAAGGATGGTTTAAAGGGTTATAAGCTTTGGAACCCAGTCACACGGAAGGTTTTGTACAACCGAGATGTGGTGTTCAGAGAGGTAAAAGATGTTATTCAATCTGAAGTCCAGCCAAAGGAACCTGAGAAGATAGAGTTTGAGCCAAAGGAGGAAGAATCAGACTCTGCAGCAGAGGAGGAATCAGAAGATGAAGAGCCACAAACTCCGGCTGTGAGAAGATCAGGTCGAGAAAGAAGGTAGCCAGAAAGGTATAGTCCATCTACTTTCAGTTCAAATTTTGCTTTGTCTGTTACTGATGATGATCCCAGAACTGTGAAGGAAGCAGTGGATTCAGAGGATGGAAAACTCTGGAAAGAGGCCATGGTTGATGAAATGGCATCTTTGCACAAAAATGAGGCTTGGGATCTGGTAGAGTTGCCGGCTGGAAGGAAACCCATTGGCAGCAAATGGGTGTTCAAGAAGAAGACTAATGCAGAAGGAAAGGTGGAGAAATACAAAGCTCGGTTGGTAGCAAAAGGTTATTCCCAGGTGCCGGGAATTGATTTTGGTGATATTTTTTCTCCTATTGCCAAGGTAGCTTCTATTAGATTACTTTTATCTGTTGCTGCTGCTTTTGATTTTGAGGTAGAACAGATGGATGTGAAGACAAAATTTCTTCACGGGGATTTGGAAGAGGAAATCTACATGAGGCAACCTGAAGGCTTCGCGGTGAAGGGTAAGAAAGAACTGGTATGCAAGTTAAAGAAGTCTCTGTATGTGTTAAAACAGTCACCAAGGATGTGGTATCAGAAATTTGATACATTTATACGGGGACTTGGCTTCACCAGAAGTAAAGCAGATCATTGTGTGTATTTTAAATTAATTGGTGACCGTGTTATTTATCTGGTCCTCTATGTGGATGATATGTTGCTGGTTGGAAATGACAAAGAAATTATCCAGGATTTGAAGACCCAATTGTCCTCCAAATTTGACATGAAAGATCTTGGTGCTGCAAACTATATTTTGGGCATGGAAATTAAAAGAGATCGGGCAAAGAGGAAGCTCTGGTTAAACCAGAGGAAGTATGTCGAGACAATACTGCAGAGGTTTAATATGCAGGATAGTAAACCGGTGAAGGTTCCTATTCCTGTAGGTGTGAGGTTATCTGCTGAACAGTGTCCCAAGACACAAGAAGAGGAAGAGGAAATGTCCCGTGTTCCATATGCAAGTGCAGTCGGTAGCCTGATGTATGCAATGGTCTGTACTAGACCAGACATTGCACATGCAGTGGGAGTATTGAGCAGGTTTATGTCAAAACCTGGGAAGGAGCACTGGACAGCAATGAAGTGGGTTTTCAGGTATTTGCGTGGCACTAGTGATTATGGTTTGTGCTACCAAGGAAGACCAGGATTGGACAGAGTGTTGGATATTCATGGTTTTGTTGATGCAGACTGGGCTGGAGATCTGGATCAGAGAAGATCTACAAGTGGGTATGTGTTTAACCTATTTGGAGGTGCAGTCAGTTGGATGAGTAAGAAACAATCTGTAGTGGCACTATCAACTACAGAGGCAGAATACATGGCAACCACTCATGCAAGCAAGGAAGCAGTTTGGTTGCAGAGATTGTGTTCAAGTATGGGGTTAGTACAGGGAGCTATAAGAATAGACTGTGACAGCCAAAGTGCAATTTTCTTGGCAAAGAACCCTGCTTATCATTCAAAGACAAAGCACATTGATGTTCAGTATCACTTTGTGAGGGATATGATAGAAGACAAAAAGGTGTTGCTGGTAAAGGTGGACACTTTGAAGAATACTGCAGATGCATTGACAAAATCTGTGAGCTCTGAGAAGTTCTCTTGGTGTAGAGAAACAATGGGTGTTTCAGGGATGGAAAAATGACTAAGCTCTCCTGTGGCCCCTTGTGGAAAGAAAACAATAAGTGGGAGATTGTTGGGTTGTGTTATATTCTTTCCACGACTAATACCATGTGCGAAAAAAAAATTTGGACCCTATATTAGGTTGGGCGAACCTACCTATGGTTTTGTGCATGATTTTCGCACATGGTATTGGACGCGATGGTTTTTCGGTCCATGGTATTGGATGCTTCGGCATGTATAAATATGTATTGTAACATTGAAAGGAACATAATGAAAAATCAAGCTGGTAGTCCCGGTTTTGGGATCCAGGGAAAAAATCTCTGTGCATATGTGTTTTATGGGTTATGCTCTCGCATTGTTTATTTTCTTTGTTTAAGAATTCGTATGTAGGTAATTTCTGTATAGGGTTAAAACCTACAAAATTCTGCATAAAATGCCTTCATCAATTCTTTGAACGTTCGAACTTGAAACACTTTGAATAAATTGAAGGGCATGATTAAAAGCAGAAGAATTATTCTTACCATTGAATTTTACCTGAGACAAGAGTCTTACCACTTCAGGTGGAGTGTTGCAAGAGGCACGAACATGGATGCAACTCCAAATGGGAAGTTTGTGAGCAGCCATCCTAATTCAAATGATTATGATTTCAAACCATTCCAACAGACAATATGCTTCAGGCCCTCCTTCTAGCGCCAAATATGTTGAAGCCCCGAAAATCAGGTCGACAACAAGGGGCATACCCACCCGGTCCGGACCTTGGTTGGCAGCTCCTTATCCGTTTGGTGTAGCGGGTCCGACTGGGGATAATGGGACCAGTTTCCCAATCTAAGGGTGTGTGTGTGTAGAGTTGGATGATGTTGATCTAAGAGTTCTAATCTAAGCTACTTTAATCTAATTCTATGCTATTATAATCTAATGAAAACAGCACATCTAATCTATGCTAACCCGAGATGTATTTCTTCTATTATGCGATCTAAAGAGATTTCAAATAATAACTGGTAATAAAGATCATTCAGCTATCATAAGAATGGAAATCAATTAAGATGAACCAATTTGCATAAAAAGTTAGGCAAAACAGTTGTGAACAGCATATCGCATAATAAGTTATTCATATATCAAACATATGACTTCACCGTACAAAAGTGCCAAATGGTAACTCAAACATTCATGCAATAACATATAGACAACTAAAAACTGTATATCACTTTAAGAATATAAGCAAAAATGGCCAAGAGATAAAAGTACCATTTATGACTGGTCCTACTCATAAGCTTCAAGCAACAATGATTTATCTCTACTTGTTCTAATATCTACCAAGAGTACAGAAGTGAAACATCAGTAGCAGATATCAAATGCAAAAATTAATAAACCTTGATCCATTCATTCATCAAAACCTCCTTTGAGGGTGCAGAAGTGCATGTTCTGAGGACAAGTTTTTGACAAATTTCTGGACCCTTCTCTAAATGCATGAGAAGGGTTTAAATACTACTTCCTAATTCTAATAATAGTTTATTTACAAAATTTAGGATGCGGTTTTCAAATGACCGTCCTTTTTCTAATCTAATTTTTTAAGTAAAAAAAAACATTCTAAATTAAGCTACTTCTAAATCTGATCTTTAAAGCTGCATGCATTCATCATCAGTTTAAGGAGAGTTAGCTGGTTGACTTCTGTTTTGAGCTGAGCTAAGAAAACGGAATCTATGAGAGTTGGCACCACTTTTTCGGCTGCATTTATGATACATTTCACAGTCATCCACTGACTATGCGGCTTCACCAAGTGTGCCTAGTAACACTCCCAATTTAACCTGTTTAGTGCTTGGACCACTTTTCCCTTTTCTGGCGCCTTCTGCTTCCATTCTGCTTGTTAGGCATCCCTGATTTGATCATCCCACTCGTTGAAGAGCAACGCTGAGCCCACTTCTTGTGCTACCTGTGTATTGCTCACAGGTGTTTCTGGGGCTTGTCCTTCAAGATTGATCAGTTCGTTGAAGGTTTCCCATTCCTTATCTAATTATGTTGTGATGGGGGGTGCTTCAATGACGAGAGGGGGGACATCTCTTGGCGGGGAGGCGATAACCTGTTGTCGTGTAAATTCCATTGACTGAGCGGTGTCTTTAGTTGACTCTTTGCTCCTATCTTGGTTGTTTTCAAATCTTTTAGAATGCTCAGGCATTTCTTGTCTAGTCTTAGATTTAGATCCAGAAGTGCTTGAATTCCCACTGAGGCTAACGCTTGGAGTAGGTTCTCTGGTAGGTAGTTGCAGCTTTTCTAGAGGAACACTGGCTAGTCTTCTTTCCCTGTACACCATGAATCTTTGGAGGTCATCTGGAGACAATCGCAATTGATCTTCCCGCAAAATTTCCTGAAGTGAGCTTTTACTCTGAAATATATCATCAAATAAATCCTTTTTTCTAACGAACACTTTTATCTTGACTCTCGTTGTGAAATCCTGGGCAACCTCATTTGGGTCAAATGGCCTTGCCGGGAATTTAAATAATTGTAGACACGTCATATTCTCTACTTCGGTGAACGCGTGACCTACATCGAACAATGAAAAGGCCCCACAAGCTACAAGAAACTATGGCCATATGGCCTTCTTTTTATCTTTTAGGTCTTTAGTTAGGCCGCCTTCTGAACAGGTTTGATATGAAATTTCTCGAGCCAGAAGTTTGTTAGGTATATACAAAGGCAGGACATGAGGGGGGACGGTGCTTCCAAATACTCTAATATAGGTGAACCATTCTTCTCCGAACCATCTTGCGATGGGCATGATATCTATCTGTGCCTCAGGTGAGCACCTCGGGGGTTCTTTATCATACATCATTCTATACATGGGTAAGATAAGCCAGTGACAAATCTGGTAGAAATGTGGAGTGAACTGAGAATCCCATAATATCTTATGATAAACATGGATGGGTAATGGGTCCTGAGTTGTCCATTTCCAACCCATAGCGGGAAATTTAGACCATAAAAAATAGAATCCATAACATATGCGGATAGGTAAAAAGGAGGATAGATCCTTTGAGACATGGATCTTTTAGACCGGTAATTGATAATAGCCGTGAATAGGTTATCAGAAAAGATCTTGGCCCAATCTATAATAATGGAATTTGTGGCAGCATCGATCAATGGTAACCATTCAGACGAAAACTTATTGATATCTGGCATCCCAAATAATCTACAAAGCATGGCCACAGCAAAACAATACGGAGAGGTGAGGGAACTAGTGCTGTACATACCGTTTTTATCTTTCTTGAGCAGTTCATCTTTTCTGGACCAATCTTTGGTGGTCTCTGATAGGTTTGGGTTCTCCGCCACAAATTTTTTAATGAATTGTGCATTGTAAATCGCCTGTGGTTCAGGAAGATGATACATGAGCTTTAAGTCTTGTGCAGCGAATGACCCGATGAGCCCATGTCCTTGAATCTTGAACTGTCTGTCGTTCATTTCTGCATTGTCAAGTATCCACTTGATCATATCCGTATATGGGAGAATTTTGGGCCTTGCTGCTATCCGATGAAGGAATGAGCACGCTAGTTCTTCTAAGGATGCTTCGGAAGAGCCCCGTGAGTCTGTGACAGCGGTAACCTTCATTATTCTGGGGTTTTCTTCTTCAAGCAGTCTGTACATGATTTCCCACGTCGATATCCCTGCGTCTCTGCTACAAGCTGTGTATATATATAAAGGTGCCATTTCCTTCACCTCAGAGCCCTGAGCCTTATTTTTCTTTCCCATTTCTTCCTGCGTATGGATTCGTATCATCCTTCGTTCTTCGTTCCTGCAGCTCACAAGCGAAATGGAAATGACTGATCAAGAAAGGTGATGGGAGAGTCTTAAATGCAGCAGATATATCAAATATGCCACCTTACGTGAAGTAATTCTTTGCAAAATCACGCGTCTACATTTAATAGATGACAACTAATTCCTTTATTATCATTAAAAGCGCATGATCTTAAGTCAGATTATGGTAAGTGGCTCTTCTTGAATAATGTGCCCGAAAGATTCGTGATGGAGTGATTTTGCGATTTGGTTCGCAATCGTCGCAGATCGCAACATCGTATTATTGCACTATCGCGCTCCCGCACCAACTCACAAATATAACATCGTAGAGTTGATTTGGCTTAATATCGCAACCATCGCTTTATCGCAACATCGCAGAAGTTTTATGCTTGCCATATTTTGTTAGCCCATTCCCTGCGATATGCGATCTTGCGATCAGGGTTATCGCAAATTGGAAAATCTTGAAGTCTTTCTCATTAGCATTACCTTATTGCGATGCGATATATTGCTTAGTACGAGAATCTTGCACATACCGGGATTATACCCAAATGGAGGTGCTTATCTATTATTTTATGATGCAGCTTTTTTAAAGAATTTTTTCTCATCATAAACTTACGTTTTAAAGTATTTAAAAGATCTTCCCAAGCTTACGATGGTAACCTTATTTTGAAGAAAGGAAACTCTTGCTTTTCCTAAATTTTAACTAAGGGTCCCCATTCATTTAGTATTTTGGACAACACTTAAATGAAAAAGGGGGGGGGATTTGCTAGTCACAACAGGGTCTTTGCATGTCTTTACTTGTAAATGAATGGATAACGTATCTATGGTCTAACAGATGGTAATGTAGAAAATGACATGAGGGACCAATGGTTCTTAGCGATTCTCAGATAAGTACAAGATCCCTATGTTTATTTTTGTTGTTTACACATGTAGATTATTTTAGCACTCCTCAGTGTCCCAAGGCTGAGAAAGGAGACTAACAGAGATAACCTCAAACCAACTTTGGATTTGGTAGCTAGCCTTACCAAATTAGAGAGGGCTCTCTCTGCAATCTCACATCCAATAAAATGTTTGGGAGGTAAAATAGATCTTAGGCTAGATATTCAGCTCAATAAGGTTTGAATTTAGGGTTTGTTGGACCAGGGTCATAGGTCTAGGAACTAGGTCAGGGTTTCAAACGATCAGTTGCCACGTTGGAAATGGGGCAAGGTAGGTATGTTCAATGACATATTGTAGTTGCAATTTGGTATAGGGTTGAAAGAGGGAAGGACCAAAATGAGGATAAACTTATGAATTCATTAATCAGAAGAAAGAACACATAACACGAAAATATCATCAAAACAGAGCATAAGACTTATGAATTCTGTTAAACATCTATGAGAAGATCACAAGAAAGCATACATATGTTTGCAAGGGGAAAGAAATATTCAAATTGATGATAAAACTGAGAAGAAACATTGTCAATAAATCATACAACAAGAATACCAAGATTATAGCTGCAATTGTCTTTAATATCACCATAAAATGGTCTATACTAGCTCCACACTATGATTCCCAAATTTCCAAACCTTCATTTCACTTGAAACCAAATGATTCCCAAATGTCCAACCCTTCATTTCACTTGAAACCAACTACATATAGATCAAAAACTACTTTCCCCCTCTTAAGGGTTGAATCCATCATCATAGGAACTATTTACATGAATGTCTCCAACCATACGAAAACATAGGGAGGTTAGAAACCAACTCCTTGTTTAGCCTAAAACTAACTTAGTTGACTTTACAATCATTAATAACCATAAAATTTACATGAGATAAATTTAACCATCATTACGACATTCAATTACATCATGAAAACACCTAGGAAGACAAATTACATCATGTGAAAGTGACTTTGACTCAGAAAGATTTGAAATTTGACTTTCTGAAATAAGTGCAGCGCGCTTGTCAAAAGGGAAGTGTGGGTTTGTAGAAGCGCAACGTGCCTTTGTAGAGCCCTTTTTGGTCACCTTTATGTATCTTCAAGATGAATTGAAGGTTGGTGAAGATAGCCTAGGATGTCTAGGAGACCACTAAACCTTTAATCCTATAAAAATCCACCTCCATGACACTCAAAAATCAAATCTCCCAAGGCTACTCCAAAAGAGCAGCGTGGTATCCAGAAAGGTGGCAGAAACATGAAAATTGACCTGTTTTTTAAGTTTTCCCCCAAAACTATGAGCTGACAAGGATAACCAAGTGCATATTTGTAAAGCAAAGGTCAAAATATATCCAAACATGTAACCCATTCATCATTTAGATGCCCTGGGAAAAAGCGCAGCATGGCCACATTGTGCTTCTGTGCAATTGAATTGCCAGAATTTACCAAAAATTCAAAAAATAACCAAAATTGCTCAAAATTTGTTGAAACTTCATTCTTAGCATATTTTAGTGATGGCCTATACAAATAGAGATGCATCAGCAAGAAAATACAAGTTATCCCTCTTCTTTAGCTTGATTAGGGTTTTCTTAAGTCTCCTTTTCATTTTCCTAACCCTAATTTTGCAAATGTAGTTCATGGTGTAGTAATGTCTAGCCATGTGTCTCTGAAGGTTTGCAGCTTTGTTTTCCTTGGCAATATCATCTTTTAATTCTTGATTTTTTCTTGATGTTCCTTGATATTATCTACATCTGACTTCTCTACATGGTCCAAGATTTCTTGTTCATGAGGCATCTCCTCCTCATCTTGCTGCAAGGGTGACTCAGTTACATGCCGAGGTGACTGCTCCATTTCTCCTTGAACTTGCTCAATTGTAGCTTCCTTAAGCAATATTCTAGCTTGTGATTTAGTCATAGGTCTAAGTGTAGGCCCATCCTTAGTGATCTTAGGAGAAAAAAACCAATCTTTCCCCCTCTTGTAGATTTGAGAACCCTCTACCCTAGTCCGTGTTTTGGCTATTGATGGCACGCTAGAAGGCTCACCTCTCTATTGGGCAGATGATGAAGGAGTTTTGGTGCTCTTAGACTAAGGGGACATACGCAAAACAGTTACTACCTCTAAGAATGCCTCCCAAGACATACTTACTTATGAGATTCGATGAGATACAATGACTTTGACCAGGGCATGATGGAATAGGTTGGCTAAGTGATTTCTCCCTTTGATCTGTACCTTCTATGTCATCTTTGTAATGATTCTAGATAGGTAATGGGGTAGGTTTAGTGGTTTTATAGAAGTAGAGTGCATCGTCAATCTAATGTGGTACTGGTATAACCTACTAAACCTTCCTTCACAAGTAAAGTATTCCATGATCATCTTCATCAAGGGAACATATTTGCCTAATAGATTACATGCTTGCGACATGTTTGATGAAACATTTGTCATGGGCAGTAGGGGTCTGATTAAGGTTTTGTTTATCTTATATCTTTTGCATCATTTTTTACCTGTTCTTTTACTTCTCCTATGTTATCATTCCATTCTGGGCAGTGGCCTGGGCTCTAAGCATGAAAAAGTGGCTCAAATCTAGTGGACGTTGGCACATAACTGGAGTCTCTCGACACTGGTAGGCAAGCCTTTGAGCGACTCTGGGTTTCTGGATGTTGTCATGCCTATAGCATGAGAGCGACTGAGTGTTAAGCTGATCAAAACTTCAGTAGGACCGAAGGGCAAGCTGTCTAAAGTGTCGGATTAGTTCCTAAGGGTCCTGAAGCTGATGTTGAATGTTTTTGTGTTATGTTTCCATCGATTCTACTTCCTTAAGGTCACAAAGGAGGTCAAATCCAATCATAGTAGCCTCTCATCGCATGTTTACCCTGGTTGGCATGGTTACTTGGGTAGATGTGGGAGGAGGGTGTTACAGAGTGGTATCAAAGCATGGTTCACCCCTCGACCTTGATGGGTTATGTGTTGGTCATGCATGCATGTTAGTTGCATGTGTTTCTCTTACACTTGCATTCCATGTGCTTGTTGCATTTGCATAATGTTGATCATGGTTATATTGATGTCATCATGCAGAATTTGATGTTATTTTGTGGAATGCATCGTCATGAGTGTACGACTAGTTACATACTGTTATATGTCACTTACATATTGTTATATTCCACTTACATGTTATTATATGTCTATTGATTACCTTCTTGTATGTTTGACTAAATGTATCAGTCTTGTAGGTTTGGTTACAAGAATTGATCGCTTATGCTCAAGTACCTGCATTTATGCGTATGTTTAGTTGATTAGGCATTTCTTATGCATGATGGATGGTTGCATGTGGAAATAATGTGTACCATGGAGTAAGGGTTGTTTTCATGCATTAGGTCATCACCTGCAATGTGGATATGGCCTTGCTTTGATGACTGGATCCTAACTAGAATGATGTTTATGTGTTGATGCATTTATTTGTGTATGTCTATATGATGTTATGTTTATGTTATACATGTATCATGTTGATTTATTGATCTTGCATGCAAGGTATTCTCCACGAGCTATACTAAGGGATGTAAATTTATTGTGATTTGGTTTAGCTGACATAGTATTCGTTGTAGGAAAAAGATCAAATGGTAGACTACAAAGACTCTCCCTATGAATTAGATGAGAACCATGGTGTGGGGCACCCTTATGATTTGGCAAACACATTGAGGAGCCTAAAGGAATAAATAAGGACTTGTAAGGCTGACAATTATAGGATCATATATGCAAAAGAGAAACAAGAGAGGTTAATGCTATACTTCTTCAAAGTTTGTCAAAATTGCAATGACACTGGCCACTTCGAATTAGCCATGGATAGGAGGATAGAACTAATGGTGCATATGGAAGTAGGTCTCCTGGTATACACAATTCAGATAGATCTTATACGGTGAGATATGGCAGGTTGTTGGACACTCTGGATAGGAGAGGCGATGATTACAGGTACTATTCTAGTTCTGGTTCTAGTAGACATCATGATTGTCATCATTATCATCCTTACAGGATGAATGAGAGAGGATACTTTCCATATGAGTTTAAGAAAGTGAAGCCACCTTATTTTGATTTAGATGTGAAGAATCTAGAAGATGTAGAGGCTTGGATACTTGGGATGAACAAATTCTTTGAGTTGCATGAGTACACAAATAACATGAAGGCCAAAATCACCATCTTCAGCTTGAAAGGTAAAGCATACATTTGGTGGGAAGATGTTAATCAGGTCAAAGAGAAAAATATAGATGATTTGAGTTGGCATGAGTTTAAGAGGCCTTTCAGAAAGAAATACTTTTCAGAAAGGTACTACGACAATAAGGCCAAAGAGTTCTATGAGCTAAAGGTGGGATTAATGACAGATGAAGAGTACACGACTAAGATTTTGGAGATATTGAGGTATGCACCGTATCTTAATGATGAGAAGGCTAAACTTCAACAGTTTTTCAGTGGTTTTCCATTACCATTTAGAGATCATATTGAGTATGATGAGCCTCGGTCACTTGAGGAAGTTATTGGGAAATTGAAGAATTGCTATGAACATTCAAAGCGTCAGAATGAATCTTAGCAAGGATGGAAGGGGAAAGACAAAGGTAAAGGTAAATGGAAGCCTAAGAGGACAAGGCCTCAGAATTTAGATGAGAAAGAAAATGTGGCACAACAAAAGAGGTTTAATGCATCTAGACAGGGACATGAGTCGCAGCAGTAGGATAAAGGTGTTGGTAATGGTCGGTTGGAGTGTTGGACATGTAGAAAGGAGCACCTTAAGAGAGATTTTCCACAAAATAAGTGTTGTAGGCCTCAAATATATTGTGCATAGGAGGCACAGACTATTAGGGATGCAGGCCATAGAATTACTTGCATTTATGCGGTCGTGGACAACAAGCAGGGAGAACACCAGGCATCTATCAGTGAGATGGACGGTAAGATTTGTCATGAAGTTATTTCTATTTTGATTGACCCATCTAAATGTACTACATTTTGGATCATATAGTATGTTGTTGGGCATGGATTTGTTGTATCTTCATAGAATCAAGGTAGATTGTTATGAAAAGGCCATTGAATGTGTTGATGACAATGGTCAACCAAGAGTCTTGCAAGGTAAGAATAAATCCACATCGGTTAGGATGGTGACAGCTATGCAAGTAAAGAATAGTCGATGGAAAGGGTGTATGATTTTTGTAGTACACATTTCTAGTGACAAAGATAAGGAGGTTGAGGATGTCGATGTGTTGAGCAGGTACCTAGTTTTGCAGCAATTTCAGGATGTATTTCCTAAGGATATTACAGAGTTCCCACCTCACAGTGAGGTAGAATTTTCTATTGAGTTAGTGTCAGGGGAAACTCCAACATAAAAAGCACCTTAGAGGATGAGCACACCTGAGTTGGTTGTGTTGAAGCTACAGTTGAAGGAAATGTTGGAAAAAGAATACATAAGGCCAAGTGTATCACCATGTGGCACACAGGTATTGTTTGTGAAGAATAAAGATGGTACTCACATATTATGCATTGACTACAAGCATTTGAACAAAGTGACCATAAAGAATAGGTATTTGCTGTTGAGGATTGATGACTTGTTCGATCAGTTGAAGGGAGCAACAGTGTTCTAGAAAATTGATTTGAGATCTAGGTATCATCAGGTATGCATCAAAGAGGAGGACATTTACAAGACAACTTTCCAGACTAGGTATGGGCATTATGAGTTTTTTGTAATTCAATTTGGCTTAACTAATTCTCCAGCTACATTTATGTGATTTATGAAGTGTGTTGCATCCATATTTGGATAAGTTTGTTATTGTGTTCATTGATGAGATATTGGTATATTCTAAAAATGAGGAAGAGAATTCTGAGCATTTAGCGGCAGTGTTGAGGTTGTTGAGGGAGCATCAATTGTATGACAAACTTAGCAAATGTAGTTTATTTCAGACTGAGGTACACTACTTGGGGCCTTTTGTCTCCAAGGAGGGAATTGCAATAGATCTATAAAATATTAAGGCCATCATGGACTGGGTAGCTCCCAGGAATTTAGATGAGGTGATATCTTTCATGGGTTTGGCAAGCTATTATAGGAGTTTCATCATGAACTTCTCACAAATTTCTTATCCTATCACATCATTGTAGCAGAAAGTTAAGAAGTTTGAATGGACAGAGGAGTGTGAGGCTAGTTTTAAGCAGCTTAAGTAGTTGTTGACATATACATCATTGTTAAAGATTGCAGATTTGGACAAAGAGTTTGTCATATGCACAGATGCTTAAAAGAGAGGACATGGTGGAGTCCTTATGCAGGATGGACAGGTGGTATGTTATGAGTCATGAAAATTGAATGAGCACAAGAAAAACTAACCCACACATGACCATGAGTTGGTAGTGCTTATACATGCATTAAAGATGTAGAGACACTATCTTCTAGGAAGGAGTTTTACATTGATGAGTGATCATATTGGTTTGCGGTATCTATTTGACCAACTGAATTTGAATGGTAGGTAGGCTCAGTGGTTGGATACAATCAGTTAGTTTGATTTCTATATTAGATACAACAAAGGTAAAGAGAACAGAGTGGAAGATTCTCTTAGCAGGTGGATACAGGTAAATCACTTAGCAGCTATGAGGTCCTATGGGACATACTTATAGGATAGGATCTTGCTGGCAAGTCAGCAGGATGTCAGGTTCATGGAGATTATGCATAGGTTGCAATAGAGCATAGGTACAAGTATAGGTGATAGTACATGTATAGTTACATGTGATAGTACAGGTACACGTACAAGTGATAATACAGGTAGTGGTACAGGTGCATGTGCAGGTGCACAAGATGTGGATTATTGTCTTACAGCGGATGGATTGGTTTTATTTAAAGACAGGATATATGTGTCGAACAACAATGAACTCAATAAGTTGATCTTGAGGGAGTTTCATGCAAAACCATATTCAGGTCACTCAAGTTATCAGAAGATATTGACTAGAGTGAAGATATTTTATTATTGGTTGAATCTGAAGAGGGATGTAGCAGAGTTTGTGGCTAGGTGTTTCGAATGTTAGTGTGTAAGAGCAGAGTGTAAACATCCACATGGACTGCTACATCCAATTGCAATTCCATAGTGGAAATGGGAAGTCATTCCCATGGACTTCATCATAGGTTTTTCAAGGACAGTGAGACAACATGATTCCATCATTGTTATTGCAGACAATTTGACAAAGCTTGCATGTTTCCTTCCAGTGAAGTCTACATTCTCAGCTAGCAATGTGACAAAGATGTTCATCAAATATGTGGTCAAGTTGCATGGTGTTCCACATAATATTATGTCAAACATGGATACAAAGTTCACTTCAAAGTTTTGGAATGATTTATTTACAGGTTTGGGCAAAGAGTTTTCCTTTAGTACAGCTTATCATGTGCAGACATATGGACAAACAAAGAGGGTCAATAGGATATTGGAGGACATGTTGAGGATGTATGTGATGCATCAGTAGCGAAAATGGGAAGAGCATCTTCCACTGGTAGAGTTCGCATACAACAATGGTTATCAAAAGTCATTAAGGATGAGTCTTTTTGAGGCATTATATAGGTGGAGTTATATCACTCCCATCAGTTGGAGTGATCTGGTTAACAGGGTATTGATTGGACCATACATGTTAGCAGACATGGAATAGGAAATGCAGGTGATCAAGAAGAATCTAAAGGAAGCACGGGATTGGCAGAAGAGCCATACAGATTGGAATAGGTTGTTCAAGGAGTTCCAGGTTGGGGAATAGGTGTACTTATGCATCAAATCAAAGAAGATCTCCTCATGGATTGGATCATGTGCCAAGTTCGCACCACAGTTTTGCAAACGCTTCAATATCATTGAGAGGAATTTTCCAATAGCCTATCAAATTGCACTTTCCCCGATAGTGAAATTCCATGATGTTTTCCATGTATCTTTTCTTAAGAAGTATGTTAAGGATGTTTATCATTTGATTGACTGGTATGTATAGCAGGTGGAACCATATGGAGAATTCCAGCCAAAGCCTCAGTCTATATTGCAGAAAAAGGTGCTCATGCTCCAGAACCAAGAAATCAAGCAAGTTAAAGTGCAGTGGAATCACTTTGGGATCGATGAGGCTACAAGGGAGATGGCAGATCAGATGCGTGCTCTATATCCTTCCTTGTTTTTCAGTTGAGGCAAAGCAGTTTTGGTATGGTGTTTTGGTATATGCCTTGGTATATGTTTATGTTTATGTTTTGGTGATGTTGTTATATGTACATATATATATGGCTCTAAAAACCACCATGAGCTAAGTTATCAAGCTCAAATAAGTGGTATGGGTGTCATTTTCTTATGATGTTGGTTTTCTTTTCAGCAAGGTGATCATTCTAAATACTGCATCGAGCTATGTTATAAATCTACATGGGAAGTATGTTTTCTTTTTAGAATTTTTGTTGATGTATTGGTGGGGTTTAACACCGAGTATGACCTAAGGGGGAGATTTTTGTAACAACCCTAGTGAAAATTCCATGTAATAAAAGTTAATAAAGGAAAAACTAATAACCATGGTTGATGGGACACTTATAAAGCTGAATGTTGGGCAAGACATTCTAGGGGGTGTATGGCTAAGGAAATTTGCAAAGGCAATGGCTAAGACTTTGGAAAGGAAAAATGGAATTTTTGGCACATTTATTTATGAAAATAATGGAAATTATGAGAAAATTGAGGTGAAAGGTGTGGTGAAGTAAAATTATGAGTGCGGACACAAACAATTCCTCTAGACCGATAATGGGTCTAGCCACAACTGATACATTCTATGGAAGATTTCCTTAGGTTAGAACCAACTAAGAGGGCCTACCTCTTAGTATGTTTATCCCGTTTGATGATGTCCTTGCTTGCTCGCTCCAGCTATCTCTCGCTTCCTTCTTCAAACACCTGAAACAAGTAAACAACATCAAACAACAACCGCGATAATAGACAAATTGTAATTCAGCCTACTTAAAAATTCTTTAACATTAATCCATGAACATGTAAGATGACAAATAATGTAGGAAATCAATCAATAGTTGCATATATATTGAATCAAGAATATATTACAACCATTGTCTTGAGGTTGTTGTTCTCCTCCGACAAAACCAGGTTCCCACATGCTTCTGCTAGCATTCCATGATGGCCTCAACAATAATAGTTTTAAGGCTCTTCCCTTTAGGATTCACACTAAAACAAATTCACACTTCTCCCTCACACAACTAGAAAGCTACAACTATGAATAGCTTGTTGTTTACTCCAAACTTAATTAGCACTAGCACACCAACATTAACACTAGTTCGTGCTTGGGAAAAAGGGAGGTTTATATAGGATGAATGGATGGGAGATGGATCCTCTTCTCATGGGAGAAGGTCTTATCTCTTGAGGTAGTTCCATCAGTATAGGGGAAAGAAGCCCAAACTGACATCCTCGGCCCCATCCAGCCAAACCATTTACCAGACTTTTGTTATGAAGCTTCTAGAGCTGGAAGCTTCGGCTTTTTATCTAAAAGCTTTCCATAAGAGGACGGCATGACTGGAACAAATCTCAATCGCTCCAGTCGACATTAGGGATAGTGTTAATCCCTGCATATCAGCGCGAGGAGGAAAAGGGCCATTAGCATCGGCCTTGTAAACTAGGAAAAACAGAAGATTTTGGGGAAATGGTGAAAATGGAATTGTTCTACTCATGAAGAGGGACATAATGGGAGTTTCTTCATGAAGAGTAAGCATGTAGGGTTCACTATAGAGGTCCTCTAGGATCAAGGAATGGGGAGTACAGGGATAGTGACAAAATGTTGTGTAACAGATGCCCCCTAAAGAGTGAAGGCCGAACTAGAGTGAGGGATGAAATGCTTTATGAATCAGTGCGAGGAACTGTAATCTGCGGTCAGAAAACCTGCAAGAAAGTACAGATACATATACATAACTGAGAACTCTGTCAAATTATACATGAATCGTGGCATGGACGCAACCATCCAGAGAATGATCATGTAAATGGATCCAGGTATGGGTGTAGCCATCCACAAAGAGGATCATAATGAAACCATAGTATGGTCGCAGCCATCCAATAATGAGGAGGATCACATATGATAACTCATGGTATGGTTGCAACCATCCATCTAAAAGATACATGCATATAAACATAACCATGTCACATCACTTCGCAACCTGAAATTTTGTGATCTAAGCCCAGGGTCTTCACTCCAACACGACTCGATCAAGGTACAAATCTTAACATGCGAATAGATGTGTTGATGTCGAACATGCTAGAAAGTCGCTTGATTACCAGTCAATGATGTAAATTGTTAACAAGTGCGAGAGAAACCACCAATGATGACAACGGTCCTCAAGGTAATATCAGCACAATCCATGGAATGTGAATAGAGGAACTGAAGTCGAACACCTGTGAAATCACTCGATCGAAAGCCAATGATGTGAACTTGTTGTCGAGTGCGAAGAACTTGCCATTAGGGCATGCAAGCTCTAAGGTACCGGAAGGGAGTCTCTCGGTCATTTTCCCGGATAATGAGTTGAAGTTGATAGGAAGCGATTGTGTCGCAGGAGGGCCATAATGTATCCCACATCATCGAAGCGAGACAAAAGGATGCAAAATGATTTTGGATGATACAGAGAATCAGAGGTAATTGTAACTGAAGAAGGGCAACTCTTGAACATATCGGCGACACGACTAGAAGTTTGGCAGCTTTTGGATCCATAGGATCGGTAGTCATGATGATGTGGCAGAGATAAAATGGAAGGAAAAAAATGAACAACCCAACCTAGGAAGTTCAATGATACAAAGGAGGATATCCCAACCAAACATGAAGAAGAAAGTGTCGTGTTCAAGAGTGAGTTGCCGACACAACTGATTTTCCAAATTTTCCCCCACCATTCCTAGCAGGTACCCCAATTATTTTTTAATCGCAAGCTTGAAGGGGATAACAGATGAATCCAACCTAGTAAGTTTCACAAGCCCTAGGAAGGAGAAGCTCATGTTCGTCATGACGACGAATCCGATGTCGTTTAATTTTATCACGAGTTAGACAAAGGTATAACTCAGTATATTTTTCATGTTTAGAGAGATTGGAAAAAAAAAACGGAAAACAAAACTCCACATGGTCCCTTTTCGTACGTTTGTGTCTCTCGAGCCTGAAAGGTAGAAAAGAATACTACAGAACTACTTGACCATTTCAGTCTTTTTCGTAAATAGTGCATCCCAGCCTGAAAAAGGGGTAACATTATACTAGGCACATGATGTTTTGCATCCGTTAACGAGTTTGAAACAACAAGGGCTTGGCTATCTTTTCTATTTTAAAGGGTCGGAAAAGAGCTTAAAAGTGGACCCCCCCATTTTATTCTCTTTTACAAGTCCAAAGGGAAAAATACTTAGCAATCTTTTCATATGACTTTAACGAGTCGAGAAAAGAGTTGAAACATGACTCGTCGTCCGCGTCAAACATCCATCACCTGTTGTTGTGCAAAAAGGTAAAGTGAATTATCCAATTCTTGAGGCAAAATAGGTTAAAATATTTACAAAAACCTAATATTTTCATGAAAAACTGAATAAAAAGGAAGAAAAGTAAATATTTCTTTTACCTTTTACCATTTTACCTTGTTGTGAAGACTTTTTACTCACCTTTTCCCTAATTGTTTGGAGCAGATTGCGAGAGATCCGGGAGGTCATTCATCGAGATGCCAGTTATAGGTAAGAGCCAAGGCCCTGAGCTCCATTTTCATGCCTTTTATTCATGTTTTTAACCATTTTTAGGTTTTTTGAGGGAGGATTTATCGTCAACATGACTTTCGGGCACAAAATCGCACCGGCCGAGGGTAATTAACACGGCCTATCACGCCGTTAGTGCAACCATTTTTAAAATAGGTGTGCCAGTGCCAGGAATACGGAAAAACCTTATTTCCTCATAAAACACCACCATTGAAACTTGAAATTTATGGGCCAAGCATGATTGTTGACTCAAATCTATGTCTTTTGCAGGAAAGAATCGTTGAAAATGGTAGACTGGAAAGAATGAGAACATGAAGATGTGGACACCCAGGCACTGAATGATCCAAATTGCCTAGAAGCTTTGAGGGCTTGTGGGCTCCTCAAATTCTTTCTCACGCTAGGGATATGGGCCCAACCTGAGTTGCTTTGGTACCTGATTATTCTTTGGGACACAAATCGATAAATATTCATCATTGGTGACCAAGAGCTGGAGTTAGAAACTTCAGACATATATTTCATCACAGGAGGAACCAGTCAACTTATACGGGCCACGACTGATTAGGGCAAGCATATCCATGTTGCTCACCGAACATTGCCCTAAGCCCTCAAATCCAAGAGTGGAAAGATTGAGATTTACACTGTTCAGGATCTGACACTGAGAGTGCTACTGTTGACCATCAAAAGAGTGGTAGTGTCCTAGGCAATGCACGAGACTAACAAGTTGAAGTTCCTGTATGCTATTGACTACACATCATCGACGATCTTCAACTAGGCAGAGGCGCAGAAGATCAACATAAAGCGCTAGCTGACCAAAGCTAATACGGGGAATATGAAGCAATTTTGCTTCAGATCTGTACTAGTGACCTTTTTCTTGGAACGGATGCCATTGTTCTAGTACCAGTTGACTAAGATAGATCCTCCCATGCCACGCAACCCACGGATGACCCGTTGGAGTTATTTGATGCCCAGGATCACTGAGGGCCAACACATGTCATACAGACCTACATTTTTTTTCATGACTATGATGACAGAAGATTGTTGTGGAGGATTGGCCATACAGTGGCACCAAATTCCATGGAGATCCAGAGATGTCGTTACCAAATGGAGAGGGTTTTGACGATGAAGGTAAAAAATCAATTTTTTAATTTTGTGATTTTTTTTAATTGTTTTTTGTATATATTTGTTTATAACATTTCTCTTTGTTAATGCAGACGTTGGACCCGAGTGCCCTGCTAGGATGTCCCCAATATCCAAGCACGTTATCGGCCTAATTGATGATGTCGCTCCTTATCAGGAGGGGAGTGACAACGAGGAGGAGATCACAAAAAACCTTGAGGGGTTGACTCGTGGTATCCCAGAGTATTCTCGGGTGGGAGACATTCCTCGCCAATACCAGAGACACACGGTGGGAGTATCGAATCAGATTCATCAATTGCTAACTCATGTTGCATGAGTTGTATCATGCTACCACGATCACCATGTTGATTAGTTCCTAGGTCCAGCATTTACATTTTTTTAGGCCTGCGAGCCACCGATGTTATTTTGGACACACATATTATTTTTTTGGGTTTTTATGCATCAAACATTATCACCATATATATATATCTATATATATCTATATATATATATATATATATATATATATATATATATATATATATATATATATGTTATAGACATTTTTGTGCCTTACAGCGTGGAGCATGAAATGTCAATAATCTGAGGGATCCAAAGTCCCTAAACATGTTGTTCTTACCCTTGGAGGAACAAGGTCAACAAACCACAGCACTGCAATTCAGTCCTCCACTGAAAAACACTCAAAAACAGGTCAGTTTTGGATCAAAGTAGCTGCTCCACTAGGCATCTGCGCTGCATAGCAAGTACAACAAAGGCTACCTGCGTTGGGCGTACTTGGACATGTGGAGGAATCTTTTCTCAATGTGCCAGTGCCTAGGAAGCTTCCAAAGTGACACTTGGATCAAAAGATTCGCCTAATGATGAGTTAAGAGCTTCTAAAACTTCAAATGAAAGGTAGAAACTCCGAGTGAAGGACTGAAGAATAACTGGAGTTGAAGAGGACAACAAGTCACACATCAAGCTGACTTATCTTCACTCCAAAACTCTATATAAGGGTCTCATCCCATGGGATCTGGAGGGCGGAATTTAGTGCAAAGAATTGCTGTTGGTTTACAGTTGTGAGCATTGGGTGATTAATTGAGGGAGGTGAAGAAGAGATTTCTCTCCGTCGGGAAGGTGATGCTGGATTGGACCTCTCATGGTTGTATCACCGCCTGAACCTTACTTCCATATATTAATAAAGCATTTGAGGTTCTTCTATTCGCATGTGTTTCAATGATGTATTGTCTTACTTGCGTATTTGATTTATGCTAATCCTTGAATCAGTTATGCATGCATGCTTCTTGTAGTTTCCTTTCTTTGTCTTGTTTGCAGGATTTCGTGTAGCTGGGCCCGTGAAAAGACTTGGAGCTGGGAGCAAGCGGAAAATAGAGGAGATTGGATCGACCATTTGTGCAAGACATCGGTAAGTGGATCTCTTCCTTTCATTCCTTGCATGTCATAAAGAAGAAACTTTAGATAGCTTTGCTTTCAGCTGTTGCTAAGGAACTGTCACCCTTAGAGTGGGTTAGGGTCATTCCGAGTTGGATACTTTCCCCCACAACAGACTGGCGACTCCGCTGGGGATCATGTCTTGTTGGTAGCTTGTGTTTCTTGCTATTCATTTCTTAAACAAAGGGAGTACCGAATCGAACTGCATGCGAGTTCTTCGAATGCAAAGTAGAGGGCAGCTACTCTAGCCCAATGCTGGGCATGTTTATGATTTGAAGAGCTGATCCACAAGGACTCTTTTAGCTCTTTGTGATAGTGTTCATCCTCCTTTAATCATCCTCTAGTGTATACTTGACTGACAGCCTCTGATTTGGCCAAAAACCATTGATTTTTTAGCAAACTGTGACCCGGAATCCGAGACGGACGAGAGTTGTCTCATCAGTGCAGCTGCAACAAAGGCTACCTGCGCTGCAACGCAGGTCCCGAAGGGGCTACCTGCGCTGCATGTCAAATTGACAGTGCAGCACCTGCGCTGATCCAGTTTTGCCTTGTGCAACTGGGATTCCCCACTATCTGTTGCCCAGTTTTCAGTATTGTTTTTGCAGCCTGTTGTCAACCTGTATACCCAGCTGAAACCACTTCTCTCTGCCTTCATTCGCCCTCAGTTGTATGAAGGAACCGTGATTGTTCTTATTGTATTTCTTGCTGTCATTCACAGTTTCCCGTAGCGAAAGTGAACTAGTCTTGCTATGACCTCTTGGATCTAGACCTATGAGAAAGTGTCGTTGTGGTTCTAAGAGTTAGTTTTTTGCTGTTCATAGCTGCTTGAGCATTTGCTTTCGTTATACGGTTCGAATTTCAGTATTTCTTGTGTTGAAACGAGTGAATCTTAAGGTGTTCTTTTGATTATTGGACAAACACTTGTTGCTTTCGCTTGAAATTGAATTCAAAGTTATACAACAGCTTTCTTTTTGTAATACATCAACATTAAGGAAGAAGAAAAGAAATACTTGCATTGTGCATGTGCATTTTGACAGTTTGCATGTCGATTTAGGAAAAGTGCATCAGTGTGTGCTCTATGATCTGTTTGAAAAGATGATGTCTTTCTTTTCCTTCAGCAGTTAAGGTTTTCATAAGTTGAAAGAATTGAAAAAGCTTGCTTATCATTCTTAGACTGCATTTAGGAGTTGTATCATACATCACATGGTGATCCATAAAGGCAAACTGCTAAGCAAGATCAACCTAAAAAGAACTGAATTTATCTAACAACGCTTTGAAACATAACGAAACACAGTAGAGGTCTAGGTAGAGACGTGAACCGGCGTCTTTAAACATAGTGACTGTCGATCTCTACGAAGGTGGGTGATTCCTCCTGAGGGACGATAGCACTAATACAGACTTGTGCCCCCGCGTACCGTCGCGTATATTGGGGGACCCCTATAGGAAGAAAGCCTTTATCCATAGGAAGCCGTGTCGGCCGCCCTACTGATCGCGATGCAGTGAACACAACATTCACGAAGATCGACCACTCGTACCGTAAAACGTATTCTGTGGTTTCGTGAAAGGTTTGGCACACCCTCTGCCTAGAACTCCACAGTAGTTTCTTTTGGCCTTTTTCAAACTCTATAACTGAAAAAGTCCATCTGAGCATTTGTCACTTCGGGCTCGTTAATACATCGAAGGAGACTAGAGTCATCTTTAGCTTTTTCTCGACTCTTAAAAAGTGAAAAAGCAAGTTGTGTCTAAAGCGTCGTCATATAAAATTCATCTTAAACGGAACATAATTACCCCTGATTCCTATGTTGATCTTAAGGTTGAGAACATGGAACACA
This sequence comes from Pinus tabuliformis, assembly GCA_031772625.1. Classification (NCBI taxonomy): domain Eukaryota; kingdom Viridiplantae; phylum Streptophyta; class Pinopsida; order Pinales; family Pinaceae; genus Pinus; species Pinus tabuliformis. The sequence continues at coordinate 137,530,991 of CM062808.1, forward strand.
CCAACAAAGGGATTCCACATGATGGGACCCCTAGCCCTTTCTCCTCTTGGGGAGAAGTTGGTGCGCCCCACATGGCCACATTGTCTCTTCCAGGACTGACAATTGGCCTGCCTGTTTGGCTATTCTCAACCGCTGTAGTTCAGACCACCACGGTTCCTGAACAGTCGAGTCAACAGTTAGACCAGTCTAGAGCTACCCTCCAGCCTTCCACTTCTTATACGCCTTCCTCCGATCCTTCTTTTTCTAAAGGTCAAGCCGCCAAAAGCGAAGCTCCCATAGAAAAGAAGAAGAAAGAAAAGAAGCAGAAGGAGCCAAAGGCGCTTGGGGGCAAGCAAAAGGTATCTAACGAAAACCCACACACAGCACGGACCGGGCCCAAATCGCCATGTGTCATATGTAGAGGAGACCACTTCCACAGTGATTGTCCCAGTATTCCCCGGATACTAAGGGACTGGTCCCCTCGTTTGCACAGTTCGGAAGCGTCAACCTCTGACAACCAGGTTGAATGCTTGCCGTCGACCAGCGAAAGTGAAGGTTCTAGACGACGAAAGGGAATGAGATTCCCCTGCGAACTGTGTGAAGGCAATCACACCCTCCGCCGTTGTCCCTTTTTAGACGAAGCAAAGAGAGTTTTGGAAGATCAACCGGTTGCACCGTTGCTACTTCCTCCTGGATATCAAAAACTCGCGCCAATTCCTTCGTTGGTCGAAAATACAGCTGCCCCACTCATAGGGCCAGCTGAAGTGTCAGTCACTGAAAGTGAACCTACTGAATCCGGACCGGACGAAAGTCCAAAGGTTGAAACGGCAGTTGACCCGGTTCTCCCTTCAGAAGTTTCATCTTCAAACACCACAGTCACTGAAGATTCATCTTCAGTTGACACCCTCACCGAAGAGAGTAAGGATGACACCGTCCAAATTCTCTTCATCAACACCGATTCTGATGAACATCAGGGCAATGTGCCCACTCCTTTATCGCAGGAAGGAGCATCGTCAGGATCATACCCGGCCGTATATTCGGTCCCACCACCAAGCAACCTGGTTGTGTCCTTTGATTGGAACCAACTAGGCAGACCCCGGTTACCAGCCAGTATACCATTTAGAATTATAGTCCAAATATACAAAATGGTGATGGCTGGAACTATCATTGATGAAGGGGCATCTGTGAGTATCCTGTCCTCTATTGCTTGGAAAGCACTGGGTTGCCCGGCGCTTTTGCCCGAGACAAGAAATCTCTCGGGTTTTGACAAGGGAACCAGTCGACCATTAGGGATTCTACCTAATGTGCCTATTACTCTGAAAGGGAAGACTGTCAAGATGAATTTGATGGTCGTCCAAGGACCCTTGGATTATAACCTACTCCTTGGACGAGACTACATATATTGCATGGAAGCAATAGTCTCCTCACTCTTTCGGATAATGTGTTTTCCATACGAAGGAAGAATGGTCAAGCTCGTAGACCAACTTTCACTTCCGGGATCACGCATCGCAAGTAGTCACATACCTATCCTCAATGGTCTATTTGATCAAGAAAGGTCTCTACCTCCGGTTCTTCTTCCTGATGAGTACGAGTAATTCGGGAAAGGAAGGCCGGAACCCAGGGGGCATGCATCCTGGTCTGCTCTGGAGGCAGAAGAAACCTTGGGTGTAAAGTAGAATTTCCACGGGAGAATATGACTAGTCCGTACCCCGTCCCCTCCTTCTTCTTTGTAAAACAGAAGAGCCGGGAAGAGCTCTCATGCGGAAGAAGGGGCAGTTAGGAATGGGGTTGTTCTGGAAAAAGATTCTTTTGTTAAAGTTAAGTGTGTGGCGGAGTGTCGTCATCCACCTTTGTCTAGAAAAGTGGGCTCTGCCAAAGAAGGGGCTCCGTTTGCGGCAGCAAGTAGTAACCATCTTTGGATAAGAGGCAAGCCTCACCCATTAAAACAAATGTTTTAGAGGATAAGTAGGGGCAGCCTCCAAAGAAAGGGATTCAATTGCTGCAACAAATTGTAACCATCTTTGTGTATCCTAATGATAGACATCGCCGAAGAAAGTTTCTGTTTGAAAGAATTAGCAGAACAATCTTCGGGTAACCTGAAAGAGGTAAGCCTCACCTGTTGAAAACAAAGGTTTTTAACGGAAAAGTAGGGGCAGCCTTGAAATTAGACTTACACCTGGGGGCATGCAAACCTCTTGGAATGCAAGCGCGGGCGGCTTTTTAATTTTAGGTAGGACTAACCCCGCTAACCCGTAGATAAGCTGATACCCGACTTGCACAAAGAGAGGATATGGAGCAATACGTAGGGAGATGAAGCTCTTTAAAAAATAGCGATCTCCCATGAGACCTTCCTACTTTATGACTGGTAAAAACGAGCAGTTTTGGCAAAGTTCATGCTCGTTAAAAAATAAACGCAAGATCCGAGCAGTTTTAATGCGGAAATTCATGCTCGTTAAAAAATAAACATAAGCTTGTGAGCAAGCTTTCCCCAGAGTTCAAGCTCATTCAAAAAAAATGAACCGGTAAATAACCATTTGAGACCGTAAATTCATCAGCCATAAAAGCCTTGGTCGTGTTTGTGTACCGTCACCTCCACTTTTCATTTGGCCGATCGTTCACATCCACTTGATTGTTTACCTATTTTGAGGAACAACTGCGAAGAGTGATTTCACCTAGCCATCCTTGTAACACTGCCGTGATTGGAAAATTCCAACCTGTACCTGGAATCTGCTGCTACCCCTGTTTATCACTCGTTCCTCAAAAGACGAGTCTTCTTTGAGCTCTTTTCACTGACTCGTAAAATATGAAAAGTTTGCCGATTTTTGGCCTTCCAGCTCGTTAAAAGGACAGGAAGAGCTATCCCTCCTCTAGATTTTAATCTTTTTGGACCTGAGGGATTATTGCACAAAAAGATCGAGCGCTTGTCTAGTTCGACTCGATAAAGATATCGAACATTCATCCCTTCTGTATTGTTTTATACTTTTTCGGACTTAAGGGATTAGATGACGAAAAAGGACCCCTGGAGTCCACTTTATGTACCCTTTTCAGACTCTCTAAAAATGAAAAGGACCGAGTTGTCTTTGTCGCTGGGCTCGTTAAAAATATTAGATAGCGACAAACTTGTCTTTAGACGAGAACGAGTTTCCCTATCGCTAGGCTCATTAAAAACATAGCGATGGGCTTGCCCGAAGGGCAAGTTATAGATCAAGCATATGTTATCCTCCTCAAGCTTGACAAAAATAAAGAGGTACTGGTCAGAAATGACTGGGGAAAAATTGGGAGAACCTCAAAGCTTAATGGTAGCAAGTCGCTCTTGAACATGACACTTTTGCCTCCGTAAATATCGGGTTGGGTTATTATCATTCACCGGTCCCTTCACCATGGTCTCGCCATACCATCCATACATGGGGTAATGCAACCGATCCATCACATCAGTGTCGTTATATGTTCAAGAGATGTCATTCAGAAAGTGTCAACAAGGTCCCATCCACTACCGTACATCATCTTTCATCCTTCCATGACCGCCACCCTGAATCATATTTCACAGATCGTTTTCACCATCATCACTAGCTCCGTTCCGTGTCACTGATGTGGGATTCATTAAGGCCCTCCTTTGACGGATCACTTCTTGTCGACATCAGCTCATTATCCAAGAAGTTGATCTAGGAACACCCCCTCAGTACTTTGAAGCTTGCATGCCTCAATGGCAAGTTTCTCACTCCCGGCGATAGGTATACATTAATGACCTTCGACCAGGAGACTTTGCGTGGTGTTCGACGTCAGATCCTATATTCACACCACGTGAATTGTGCTGCAGTACCTTGAGGGTCATCATCATTATCAGTGATTCCTCTCGTGCTTGTTAACAGTTTACATTATTGACTGGTAATCAAGCGATGTCTCTCCATGTTCGACTTCAAGAAATTCTCACATGGATCGACTTGTACTAGAGTGAAGATCGGACAAGTTTGAAGACCCCGGATCTAGTTTCATCCATCCGGGCTGCGATATATATTCAGGAGATAAAAACATAGACATGTGCAGCAGATGATCATCCTACTAAAAGGATGATAATTAAAAGCAGAGAATTATCAGTCTATTATCAGACGATCGTCTGTTTATGTACAACAAATGTATTTATAAAGCTGAGCATGGGAAATGCCCGCATCAGCTAGATCATGAAAAGAAAGTATGAAAAGATAATGTATTGTATTGTATTTTGTTACAGGTCACCTCCCGACGATTGAATGAACTTCAGATCCTCCTAATAAAGCATTTCACCCGATAAACGACCTCATACTTTAGGGGGCAACTGTTATAGACATTTTTGTGCCTTACAGCGTGGAGCATGAAATGTCAATAATCTGAGGGATCCAAAGTCCCTAAACATGTTGTTCTTACCCTTGGAGGAACAAGGTCAACAAACCACAGCACTGCAATTCAGTCCTCCACTGAAAAACACTCAAAAACAGGTCAGTTTTGGATCAAAGCAGCTGCTCCACTAGGCATCTGCGCTGCATAGCAGGTACAACAAAGGCTACATGCGTTGCATAGCAAGTAGAACAAAGGCTACCTGCGTTGGGCGTACTTGGACATGTGGAGGAATCTTTTCTCAATGTGCCAGTGCCTAGGAAGCTTCCAAAGTGACACTTGGATCAAAAGATTCGCCTAATGATGAGTTAAGAGCTTCTAAAACTTCAAATGAAAGGTAGAAACTCCGAGTGAAGGATTGAAGAATAACTGGAGTTGAAGAGGACAACAAGTCACACATCAAGCTGACTTATCTTCACTCCAAAACTCTATATAAGGGTCTCATCCCATGGGATCTGGAGGGCGGAATTTAGTGCAAAGAATTGCTGTTGGTTTACAGTTGTGAGCATTGGGTGATTGCTTGAGGGAGGTGAAGAAGAGATTTCTCTCTGTCGGGAAGGTGATGCTGGATTGGACCTCTCATGGTTGTATCACCGCCTGAACCTTACTTCCATATATTAATAAAGCATTTGAGGTTCTTCTATTCGCATGTGTTTCAATGATGTATTGTCTTACTTGCGTATTTGATTTATGCTAATCCTTGAATCAGTTATGCATGCATGCTTCTTGTAGTTTTCTTTCTTTGTCTTGTTTGCAGGATCTCGTGTAGCTGGGCCCGTGAAAAGACTTGGAGCTGGGAGCAAGCGGTAAATAGAGGAGATTGGATCGACCATTTGCGCAAGACATCGGTAAGTGGATCTCTTCCTTTCATTCCTTGCATGTCATAAAGAAGAAACTTTAGATAGCTTTGCTTTCAGCTGTTGCTAAGGAACTGTCACCCTTAGAGTGGGTTAGGGTCATTCCGAGTTGGATACTTTCCCCCACAACAATATATATATATATATATATATATATATATGCTCTATTTTCTTGCTTACTATGGTACAAATGGTTTGTTTTATCTTTTCACATGTTTCGTAAATGTCTATCGAACACACAATTAGCTAATGCATTTGTCAATGTATTCATGTGCCTAGGAATATGATGATATGTAATGTAAGCAAATGCCTTTCCAATAGACGAATATGGAAATACATTCTCAATATTTGAGGGTTTCTAATGGAATATTGACCGTTGAGTTGAAGGACGACAAGCTGTGAATCCAGGTTGACAACCAACTCTCAAATGTCAAGAGCAATGGCTTCTCACAACAGTTCGATGACCACACTGTATTCAGCAATGTTGTTAGTTGTACGAACTAAAAAAATACCTTTAAGGTCGATCAACTCACCGTTAGGGTCATAAATAGCCCATGTTGCGGATGATAGGTTCTGGGTACTATGACAAGCACCATCAGTGAAAGCGATGTGAGGAGTCGCAAACATCTACAAAGCAAGGAAAACATAGTAAATAGGAAAGTTGTTTGAAAACTAACACGCCAAACCACACTGCACAAAAAATAATGACACATTAATGTACACAAGTAACCATGCAAGATGACCTAAGCATAATATTTCTTGAGGTGGGAGTCCATGTTGGGACTCAGGTAATCAATCAACACAGATGAACACTAGAGTTTTACCATTTCCATGATGATTAAGCATCAATGTGGCCAAATAATATAGTATAACTCATATAAAGCTTTGCCCCCATGCCCCCTGGGCGAGGGAGGGTTACGATTCACATGACAACCCCATTGCAATAATGGGAAAGTGGTACAAACTCGAGGAGGGAGAAAAATCCTGAATCCATGATGGGATAAAGGTGCCATCAGTTGAAAGAGCTTGTTCATGTCACAATAAACTGATACTTCAATAGGCGGTTGAGAAGAAAACTACTTAAGACACATAGACTTGACCGCCAGACTAGGCAAGAATGAGGAATGAGGATGAGTATTAGTCCAAGGTGGTTCCTCGAGAGACATGACTTCCATGATACCTTCATCAACGAGGAAGGTCTCGGCTAAGGGATCAAGTGATTCCAAATTGTCAAGCCATGGGGATTAAGAATGTGTATTGAGAGAGGTCTTCAAAACAGAAAAATCAGAGGATGTGGAACTCGAAGCTGAAACAATTTCCATGTAATTGATTTCAGCAAGGCTAAGCAGCATAACCTCACCCTAGATATCAATAAGACCTAGTGAAGGTATGACCCAAGGATCATATTTGACTGAGACCATGTTGACAAAGGCAACATGAGGAGGTGGGAGCGGAAAAATTCCCATCAAGGCAGAATCTTTGAAAAGACCTGCCCCCACACTCTCATAAGGAGCACTAGTGTGCTTGACGTATGGAACATTACATATGAGGAGGAAGAGGCAAAGAAAGACAGTTGGTTGATAGTGAAAATCTTCCCTTGATGGGGAAAACGAATCATGCGAAATAGCGAGGAGGCGACCGCATGCATAGCATGGGTCCAACTCCGTCCAAGTAGAAGATTGTAATTGAGATTGGCATCAACAACCTCTACCTCGACTTGCACTATCTTGCCTTCTAGAGTAACGACAAGGTTAGGTAAGACACTGAAGGGTCACAAATCGCGCCCATCGAAATCTTCCAAAGTGTTCAGGGATTGGTTCAAATCAGGAGAACCAATAGCCTTCCAACATGCAATTGACATGATGCAGGTGGAAGCACCTTCATCAATGACAATCCTACGGATGGTCTTCTCATTGATGCTTACTTGAATGAGAAAGGCAATCTGATGAGGGAGATGTGGAACATCGTTCTCTAGGTAAAAACATATCAAATTGGAATTGGTGGGATTGGTACTCCCGATAGCTAATAGCAAATATTTCCGTTGCGATGGGAAGATTTGGAGCACCTCGAGAGTCGACATAGCTGATGGTGCCTAAGCCAAATACTCATCAATATTATAGTGTTGAGTGGCTTGGGTGTTAGGATTGTTCAGGTATTTCCGTAGCACACCTCAAGAGGGTGACCGTATAGCAGAATCAGGATTAGGGTGCGCGATATGAAGAGGGCCAAAACTCAGGGCAGAAGAAGAAGGGGTGGCTTCTTTCACTTTCCTAGTTGTCAGAGCAGGAGTTTGGTAATATTTTGATCTAGTAGCCACATTAATAGGCATACTCATCATGAACACTTGAGACCCTGAGGAAGCGGATGATTGAGGTTGGTCTACCATTTGGGTTTGCTGAGACGGAAATGGCTCTTTGAGGACAGCGGGAGTCCCTTTGAGAAAATGACTAACTTTAGATCGTCGGGGACAATATTTAGTGTAGTGGTCCTCCTCGCAAATGAGGCAGGGATACTTAGGTTTCAGTTGTGAAGATTCACCAACAGACGATTCGGGAGGACCATGTTTTGGGGCATCAGCTTTACCCTTTCCTTTGACTTTCTTCTTACCTTTTGAGGATTTTTCCACTACGGTAGACTGGATAGCGTGGAACTCTGAGTTTTTACCAGGGCCAATTGGATTCTAGGAAGAACTATTGGGAACAACATTCGAGACCGACTTCTTTTTGGAAGAAGATTTAGCAGGGGTCTAGGATATTGAACCAATAACTCCATCGATAGGAGGTACAACTTGCAACTTTGATGTCGTGGGATCGGATGATGGTCATGGAGCATTGGGTAATAATTCATACAAAGTGCCAGACTGAGAGTAAACTAGATCTAAGTAATAGGCACAAGTAATGGGTTGTTCTTTAGTAACGCATCCACCCATAGCTATATCACGAGAAATTGGGGCCACGAATGATTTAGTGAACCATTCGGTGAGCAACTGATTAGTAATCTCAAATTTGATCAGGTGACATATACGTATCCATTCATGGATGTGATCGGAGATGAGTGTCACAGTATCTTGCTTAAGTGATGTGAGTAAATAGATGCTAGTTTCATAGTGAACCGACAGTTGAAAATGCGTGAGGAAATCCATGGCTAAAGAGTTAAATTCATGGAAAGTACTTCAAGGAAGCTCGATGTACCACTTGGCTACAGCACCTGTGAGGGTTCGTTGGAAAAGATGGAGACGAATGGAATCGTCAACGTAAGAGTTCGAAGAGCACCAGAGGTGATATGTCATCACGTGGGCTTGAGGATATTCTTTTGCTTTCCCATCAAACTTTGGACAATCGCTTGGTATCTTGGACGACACCGGAGTCTAGTATGGCGAATGAAGAATTGGATCATTCGTAAGGCAAGATACATATGTCTACTCTAGTGTGGCCAAGAATGGAAATTGAGTATTAAAAGGCATAGGAGGTTGGTAAGCGGGTCCAAGCGGAGGAGCCCATCCCTACTGGTAAGGATTTTGGCCCCACAGTGGGGGATTTTGGCCATATGGCATTTGATGTTGCCCCCATTGCGGGTTACCTTAGCCATAGGGAGGATTTTGACCTTGAATACCTTGGAACTGTCCAGTCATAGGTTGTTGATAAGAAACGTACGGGTTAAAAGGATGTTGAGCTTGTTGACCTTAGACATATGGATATTGTACCTGTTGTCCCTGAACATACAGGTGGTGAACCTATTGTCCTTGAACAAGAGGATTTTGGACCTGGTGTCCTTGGGCATAAGGTTGATACACTTGTTGCCCTTGGACATAGGGATTTTGTACCTGTTACCCTTGAACAAAAAGATTTTGAACCTGTTGACCTAGGGCATTAGGGTTTTGTACCTTGTGCCCTTGGCGAGAAGGATTCTGGACCTATTCACCTAGGACATTAGGATTTTGGACTTGTTGTTGCAAGACTTGACCCTGGCCTTGCCCTTCCAAGGGTTGACCCAGTTGACATGTATACAAGGGTTGTTGTTGCCCGGGTTGGTTTTTCTACTGCAAGGGTTGGCCTTATAGCTGCAAAATTTTTCCCTAGGGCTGCAGAGGTTGGCCCTGCGAGGACATGGGTTGGGAGGTTTGGAGAGCATAGTGCATCTACTGTTGTACGATTTGCTGCAACTATTGCAAGGGTTTTCCTTACGATTATTATAGTTAAACTTGCTGCAGGATCACTTTCCCTTGTTCTTGCATGGATAGCCCTTGTTGTAAAAAAGGTTTCCCTTCCCTTATTGTTGCAAGGGTACTTGAATAGTGCCTGGAAAATTTCCGAACTGAATCTGGCCATAGCCACCCTAGAAAGTGGACGAGCCAGGCTGAATTTACTGCCCATACTAAAGAGTGTAAGGTTTTTAGCCATTTCTTGAGAACCATATGGAATGTAAGGAGTTTGGTATTGGACTTGAGCCTCATAGGGTTGTTGATACTAGACATTGCTCGACCCAGATGGACCAACGGGATTTTGAACTTGTTGGTACATGACATTGCTTGATCCAATAGGATCAGCAGGGTTGTGAATAACACCAGAAGAAGGTTGGTTCATACCAAGCATGTGAGCTTTGAGCCACTCACATTGGTGGTGCTTGACACCATAGAAACATTCAAGTTTTCCCCCTCAAGCAGTGGCACAACTTGGCCACTGACCAGAGGGATGAAGGAACTAACAGAGACATTCCTCAAGACTATCGGTTGAACTGAATGGGTGATTGGGACTGATGATACAAGAGCAGATGGTGGGTTGCACCAAGACTGAGGTAACAGCCTATCGGGAGGTTGAGTTTGCAATGAATGGTCCTGAAGTAGGCATGGTGCCTGACGCCCAAATAGGGTTATGATAAAGTGATAAGGCACTAGGTGTACATGAAACTAACTGTGCCAAAGACACATAATTGGGTGGTACACTGGCGAGAATACCCCCTATATAGGGGAAACCTTCAGGAGCAAAAGGATGTTCTTCCTTTTTGACAGTGTGTGGAGTAGAAACTTCTGACTCCTCCAGATAGGTGACTGGCACATATTTGGGAACAAACGATGACGAATGGCCAAAGAAGTATGAGGGGACAATTCCAAAGGAACACTCGGTTGATTGTACGAACTGTAAGGACACTGCGGTGATATCACAACAAGGTCAAACAAAGGATTCGGAGGATAGATAAGCAGTCAAAGATGACCGTTAGCAGTTGGCGAACTCTCAAGAGTTTGAACGAGATTGTACAGAGATTCCCGGCCAAGATTAGCAAATGACCTAGTATCTAAAGTAGGTGGAGGATGAGATAACAAAGGTTGAATGCTGAAAACAATTCTGAGTTCAACACCTTTGTCCTCTAGTGACTCAGGTAACTTAGGAAACAACTCCTTAGGCAATCTTTCATACGAAGGAGAGGAAGACGAACTAGGTGAACTAGATGGTTCAGCCACGATGACCTTATCTTAGTTAACAGAAAAGAGACAGATAAACTTCAAGGGTCTAAAATGTTCTTTAAGGGAAACTCACGATTTGGTCTAGAAAATACTAATAGGATGTTATCGGATCATGGGAAATCAATTATTAAGATGCATAAATAAACTGGTGCTCTTTCATTTTTAAGAGTCGAGAAAGAAACAAAGATGACTCTCTCACTTTCGATTGGAAATGACCTCGGAAGGACAAGTGCTTGAATGATATTTTAAGTTTAATGAGTCAAAAAGATCAAATGATTGCTCTGGATGACCTAGGTAAACAGGATTACCAAGCAACCGTGAACTGCATAATACCTCCCAGTGAACCTAGAAGTACGAGCAGGCAATCTCCTCGAATGTTGTGTTCGGTGTATCACGTTTGCAAGGCGACCGACTCAGCTTCCTAAGAATAAAGGATTGCAACCTAGAGGGGTCTCATGTTATATACTTGACGGTGCGGGGAGCACAAATCCGTACTAGCGTTGTATAATGCCAAAGCTAACAACAACTGCTAGGTTTAAAGATGCTGGAACACGTCTCTATCCTAGACCTTCTAGATATGATCATTAAATGTCAAATGCGCCTTAGGTTAATTCAGTTCATTTTAAAGTTTATCTTGAGTTATGTCCCAGTTTTTAGGCCTTAGTGATGTGACTCAAAAAACCTTAAATGCAACTAAATGAGACAAGACCCTTTCAATTCGATGAATTGCCTACACTAAGGAGGGTAGAAACTACACAATCAAATGCAAACAACCAAGCATCTGAAAGAAAATTGATCTTTCACTACTTCACTTTTTGAAAAAAATAAACTAATGAAAAATGCATTCCAATTCCTAATTTCCTGACAAGTACATTTCTAACAATCCTTTCAAAAGCAAAAGAGTTTTTTTTCTCTTTCAAATTCTAATGCAATCCTTGTCTTTAATGATGCAAACTATCGTAGCATAATAATGCAACAAACTAGAATTTCATACTTTTTCATGAAACAATGAAATGAATTTTTCGCAGACAACACTTAAATGAAAAAGTTTTCCAGACAATTAGCTCTTCAAGCAAATGAAAACATGAAAACATAGACTCATTCAGACTAATGAATCGTCGACTTTACCAAAAACAAGACAAGCAATGTGATCCATGCTGGAAAAGAAACGTTTAGACAATAAAACGAAAACTTTTCAAACTTATGTAATGGAGGTCAAAGTTGTAAAAGGACCGCAAATTAAATGTGAGTAAGTACACCAACAACTCAACTCACTGAGTTCACAGTCAGCTGAATGGATGACAATCTAGATTCCCTAGTGTCACTAACCATCCAATGACTCAAGAAATCTACTAGAAAGATGATAAGCCAACAAAAAAACAAAACCAAATGAAAGGCAGTTTTCTAGTCAGGGCGAAAACGGTCTGAAAGGCTTATGGGGTCGAAATCATTAGGGCAAAACACACTTGCCAAGATTGGGGACAAACCCTAATCTTCACTTACACACATCGACATGATTTTCTAACCAAAAACAAGCGCCAGAGGTAGGTCAGCGTGACTGTTTTTCAGCATCTCGCGCTGATCGGCTTGACTGTCAGAGGATTAAGCACACTGAGTGAGGGAGCCAAAAAAAAAAAAAAACAGGGCCCAGATCTACTACTATGAATTTCAAACTCAGACAAGTAAGAAGAAGAAAAGAAACAGAACCAAAGGAAAAAGTGGAACTAGAAAAGTTCACACAAAATCATGAAATCCCAAATAAAACAAACAAAAGGATTCATCTCCCTAGTATGGTGGCCAATTTGTGGTGAAGTAAAATTATGAGTGCGAACATAAACAATTCCTCCAACCCGATAATGGGTCTAGCCACAACTGATACATTATATGGAAGATTTCCTTAGGTTAGAACCAATTAAGAGGGCCTACCTCTTAGTACGCTTATCTTGTTTGATGATGTCCTTGCTTGCTCGCTCCAACTATCTCTCGCTTCCTTCTTCAAACACCTAAAACAAGTAAACAACAACAAACAATAACCATGATAATAGACAAATTGTAATTCAACCTACTTAAAAAGTCAAGAAACATTAAGCCATGAAAATGTAAGATGACAAATTATGTAGGAAATCAATCAATAGTTGCATATATATTGAATCAAGAAGAGATTACAACCATTGCCTTGATGTTGCCGTTATCCTTTGACAAAACCAGGTTCCCACACACTTCTGCTAGCATTCCATGATGACCTTGACAATAATAGTTTTAAGGCTCTTCCCTTTAGGTTTCACATTAAACCAAATCCACACTTCTCCCTCACACAACTATGAATAGCTTGTTGTTTACTCCAAACTTAATTAGCACTAGCACACCAACATTAACACTAGTTTTTGCTTGGGAAAAATGGAGGTTTATATAGGATGAATGGATGGGAGATGGATCCTATTCTCATGGGAGAAGGTATTATCTCTTGAGGTAGTTCCATAATCATAGGGGAAACGAGCCCAAACTGACATCCTCGACCCCATGTGGCCAAACCATTTACCAGACTTCTGTTACGAAGCTTCTAGAGCTAAAAAATTAGGCTATTTATTTAAAAATCTTTCCATAAGAGGACCAATGTGACTGGAACAAATCTCAGTCGCTCTGGTCGGTGTTAGGGACAGTGTTAATCCCTGTCTATCGGCGCGAGGAGGACAAGGGCCATTAGTGTCGGTCTTGTAAACTGGGAAAAACAAAAGATTTTGGGGAAATGGTGCAAAAGGGAATTGTTCTACTCATGAAGAGGGACACAATGGGAGTTTCTTCATGAAGAGTAAGCATGTAGGGTTCATTGTAGAGGTCCTCCAGGATCAAGGAACGGGGAGTATAGGGATAGTGAAAAAATGTTGTGTAACAAAAGGTCAAAGGTTGCATGTGAGGAAACTAAAGTAAAATAATGGAAAATGATGAAAATATAGACCTCATTAATAAAAATGCTTCTAAGGATCAGTTGGTAACCTTCTTTCAATTGAGTTTTGGAGCTCTCTCATTATTCTCTCTCTCTCTCTCACTCTTGGACACTTAGAGTTTTCTTGGAGCCATTTTGGCATTGGATCAAGAAAGGAAAAAGAAGGCAAGAGGAAGCTAAGATCAAGTAGGGAAAGGCGAGATCAAGTAGCTACAGTGGATTTCATTACAGATATCGATTTTCATGTGTATTTTCCTTGCTACATTTGGCATGTATGGTATTGCATGTGGTTCTTTTGTTGTTGTGGCATGGTTTTTTCCATGTGTAATAGTTTTTTTAGCCTAGTCTTACCATTTTTGGATAGCCATGGTGTGATGGGGTTCTCATCTTTTGGTTGAGTTGTATTTCCGAATGGATTCAAAGCTGAGTTCAGTGGATATTCGAAATGATATAACACATGGGACTAGTAATCTCGTGTTTTGGATATGTGGTAAAGCTTGGAGAGTGGGTCTCGGTTTAAGGCCTAGTGATCCAGGTTGGATTGCTGTAAAACCTCAAAGACTAGGAGGCTTGAAAATTCCTCACAGTGTAGGTGGAGAATCTCGTGGCATCCATACTTTTTTGGCCTAATGATTGAGTGGAGATCACAATAAAGTCAGTTATGACATGTTCATTATGTTGGCCTATTGATCTGGGATGGATTACGATAAAGCCCAGTTTATATTGATGAGGATGATGTGGTTTAGCCTTGGTCCCTCGTTGGTTCTTTTGGTTTGATTCCTACATTCATGCTTGGAATATGGCATGGGGGTGAATGGTTTAAGAGAGGTATGGCTCAACCATTCTATAGTCAGTTGGAACGTGGAAGTCCTATCCACGGTTTGGTTTTTCATCATGAATAAAAGGTTATTTATCCTTGTATTTCTATGATCATTTTGATGGATTATATGTGCTCTATATGGTTGTACTTTCATGAGTATTTATGTTCTTATTATTTTGGTTATATGTGTGTTTTATGACAACAAATATGTACGGCTCTCAGCATGTCTTTACTTGTAAATGAATGGATAATGTATCTATGGTCTAATAGATGGTAATGCAACAAATTAGATGAGGGAAAAATGGTTCTTAGCGATTCTCAGATAAGTACAAGATCCCTATATTTAATTTTGTTGGTTACACCTATAGATTGCGTGCTTCCGACATGCTTGACGAAATGTTTGTAATGGCTAGTAGGGGTCTCATTAAGGTTTTGTTTAACTTATTGTGTTTTCATCATTGTTTCCCTATTCTTTTACTACTCCTAATTTGTCATTCCATTTTGGGCAGTGACCTAGGCTCTGGGACTGAAAAAGTGGCTCAAATCCCAGGGAAGCTGGCACAAAACTGACAAAATGAGTCTCTGGATGCTGGCAGGAAAACTTGTGAGAGAGACTTTGGATTTCTAGAAATTGTCATGCCTATACCGTGAGAGTGACTGAGTCTTAAGTTGACCAAAACTTTAGTAGGACCCAAGGGCAAGTTGTCTAAAGTGTTGAATTGGTACCTGAGGGTCTTGAAGCTAATGTTGAATGTCTATTTGTTATTTTTTTTTCGATTCCACTTCCTTAAGGTCACACAGGAGGTCAAATCCAATAATAGTAGCCTCTCATCGTGTGTTTACCCCAGTTGTCATGGTTACTCAGGTATATGTGGGAGGAGGGAAAATTGGTCGTTGATGTAGTGACACCAAGCCCAAATTTCTATCTTGTACTAGTGAATGTATGAGGGCCAGTATCCCTGGTACGGGAGCCCTAGACTCTTGTATTTTATGTTTTTTAATATAAAAAATTTGGGTTGAAAAATGTAAAAATTTGTCTATATTGTGTGCATTTATAATTTATTGTTGTTTATATTTCGCTGTGCAAAGTAGTTTTGTTGAAATTCTTGGTTTGGTAGCATCAGAGATTCTGAGATTCTATCCTAGACCCAAGATCATGGAAATTCAACATCCAACATTTCTTTGTTAGTTTCACAATGCTTCACATGCATGCTATCACATTTTGAAATATTATTCAAAAAAATATTTATATCCAAATCTTTAGATTTATCTTTAATTACGTACTCAACCAATAGAAAAATGTCTTCATCAACGGGAAAAATATATGAATCCAAATTCACTCACCAAGTTGCAAATTTACCTTTATGAAGCATTAGAATTCCTTGTCAATCCATTTCAGAAAATTTCCAAAAATTATGCCAAAATCTCCAAGATCCACTCTCTAGTGATCAAGTTTCACTTGAGAGCCCCGCTCTAATACTAATTGTTTGAAACTAGATCACTATTGCAGGGGGTGAATCAGTAGTGAGAGCACATATAAATTTTGTCTCCAAATATTAATATTTTAATCCATGCACAAACTGAAACACACAAAAATAGATCAGAGCATCAAAATAATCATACAACCATAAAATCAATAAGCACAATGGACAGAATTATGTCTAGTGGAAATCCCTTCCCCGAGAAAAAAACCAACTTGTTGTTGTTGCGCTTCTCAATTCTTTTATTGATTTGTTGAACAAATTTTACAAGGATCATCTCACACCCATGAGCTAGAAGACGCGACTTATTTTCATAGTGTGTTGGCACCTATCATATAGGAAATAGTTTTTCTCACGAATCTATGAACTACCATTCGTTGAAGGCCGACACAATCAATGATCCTTTCCCAACTGCCATTGGACTATCCAATTCCTATTGGATTGAGAAATTTATCCCTTCTACAAAACCTGCGAAGTCATTGTCTACTTTGAAGCTTCCATGCCTTCACTTCCTCCATGTGAGCCTCATTTCATATATTTTCATATTGGACTCCCAATTCACTCAACATATTCATTGTGAAAACATAGCATCTAAGCACAATCAAATGATAATATTTTCAGCACAATCTGCAATCAAAAATCCACAAAAGTTGCAAAAAAACTCCTCAAAATACTACTCCAATCCACACATCATATTCTCACACACTACACCAATATGATGGTTGAAACATACTTCAACTCACTGCTACTACAATTGCAAACTGCTTCAGAAGTTTTGTGTAATACAACTCACACAGTTTTCACACTCTTCTCACACATACACACTCAACACCACAACTAGAGAATCAACCATACTAGCAATGAACTTTCTCCAATATATGGATGAACTCGAGTGCTCAAATCAACAATTACATATAACTACTAAGCTCAGAAATCTTGTTCATATGCTTGATTTGATATGGATTCAACTCATTAACTCAATGAACAACTAACTCCACTAGCATTTTTTATATTTTCAACTTTAATCATCTTTTGGAGGTCCCACAAAAATTTTCGACCATAAACCGAAGAGCTATGATCAAGGATGTCACCAAAACACAAAATTTAGTTGACCGGTGTGAGGAATGCAGAGAAACTCTTGTGAAAAACCTTGGTCGCTCCCACAACACTATCTACATGTGTTTGGAAGTCACAATCGCTTTCATGATCCTACCTCCATGCGACTGGATCTCTTAAGCCACTAAGATGAGCCCGCCTCCATGTGAATGAGGCTAAAGATGAATAAAACCAATGGATCTTCAGTATAGAACCTCTTCCAACTGATGGAACACCTTCTTCAACTCCATCTGAGACCTCCAAACCTCTATGTCAATTTTTCAACTCATGAAATAGGCTAAGAACAAGTAAATGACATGAAAGTCCTATTATGCCAACCTTAGTACCAAGACCAAAACCTCCAACTTCTCAAACAACAACCACAACCTTTATAAACATCTCCAAGCTCCTGCAACTGCAGCATCATGTCATCAACTGTCTCCAACACTGATATTGGCACCTCCAACATAAGCAACCACAACTCAACACATGTAGCAGCTTATCTAATGTCTCCAAGACATAAAGAGGCATATGAAACACCTAGAGAAACATTCAAATCACCTGCAGTAGCATCATCTCCAACCAAAAAAAACCTACCAACCTTAAACTAATCATAACATTTGGATACCATCTCTACTCAGCAATAACAACATCATGTCACAAGCAAGTTGAAATAAATTCCAATTATCAAGATGGTCATCAAGCCAAGCATCCATCACACATGCACATGACAAGAAACATCTCCCACCTGTTGACATCAATGCCAACAAATACTTTTGAACATATCCTATGGTATGTCCTGTAAAAATTCTTGGATGTTTTGGACCAATCCCAAGAAGCAATCCATCCAAAATTTTGTTTCTCTCTTGTAGCAGTCTTCTTTCTAGAAAATTTGTTCGAATGGTGATTGTGCTTTCCACAATGCTCACACGGGTGAAGATTAAAACATTGATATTCACATGTCCAACTCTATCACAATGTTGTCATCGACCAATTTGTTCTAGAACAACATCATCCAAAAATATAGCACTATGAAATTGTATAGGTTTATAAAAATCATGAATGTGAAAATATACATCCAAAACATCCTTATTATATCCCAAACTAGTTATTTTTTTGTTGTGTACAACCTCTTCCCATAGGGTATTCTAAAGGTTTTGGGAACTTTAAGTTTCATAGTTGTATACAAATCGTTGTCGCTCAAATTTAATTTTAGTTGTCCAAGAGTGAAAAGGAATTGAGAATTTTGTAGTCATCTTCCAAGTCATATAAGCACTCGAATCTAAACCAAACCATATCCATTGGATAGCTCTGTTTCTAAGCGTTGTATGTTCGGGTCCTCCTACAGATTGGTGAGGACCTCGAATGATTCTTCCAACGTTCTGGTGCAGTCCCTTACTGCACTGTTGATCTCCTCCATCCCCATTGTAATGGCACTGGCACGCTGTTCTCTTACCTCTGTATTAGTTGAAGGTTGCGCCTTCAACCATAGCTCTGCTATCTGAAGGTTCAATTCTAGCTGAACCTTGGCCATTTCTTCTCGCGCCTTGCACACCCCTGCTGCAAATCTCTGGATGCGCTCCTCACACACCCCTGCTGCTAATCTCTGGATGCGTGCCTCGCACACCCCTGCTGCTAATCTCTGGATGTGCGCCTCTGCGGGTGCCTCTACTGGGACGCCCAAATCAAGGACCATCTGGCAGGCTTCTTTGATTACCTACACCATCTTCCTATTCTGAGATACAACCTCGTCACACTGCAAGCTCAACTGCTCCATGTTGATCCTTTGCTCACTCAACACTTGTAATGTGCGGCTCTCCCTAGCCTGCAGTTCTACACTAATCCCATCCTATAGAATGTCGAGCATCTCCCAAGGGAGTGCAGCCATGTTGATCCATATGCCTTTGAATGCACTAATTGTAGGCCTATCGGCCTCATTTGCTGTAACCAGTGCCCCCTCTGGTAGCAATACTATATTGGTTGTGTGAGTGCACATCATTTCCTCAGCTGAGGCCGTCCCTACTACGAGGTTGGTCGAGACTATACTAGTCTGAGGAGTGCGCACCTGAAACTCCTGAATGTGTGATCGAAGGGCCCCCAACATAATCTGGCTCTCCTCCACGAACTCCCAGAGGGCCTCCGTGGTGACATCGTGCACCATCTCGCCTCTCTCGTGCAGATCCCCTTCAGTAAGGGTGATCAAGTCAATAGACAGTTTAGAGGCTTTTACCTTCTTGCACAACCCCATCTTCTCTCTCGGACATGAGCACTTCAATAGTGTCGACTTTGTCTGTGGGTATGCGCCACCCCCTTCTACCTCTATTTCCAGCTCTTGCACCTGTGCAGGTGAAGGCGACTTATGACCCTCGCGCTTGTCATCTGTGCTTCTACTACGACCTTCTGTTGTTAAGTTGTTGTCTGTGCAGCTTCCCACACCTCCTGTGCCTTTGCAATTGCTGCCTCTTTTCTCATTTTCTCAGCCAACTGGGCCACTCGTAGTTTTGCCTCTTCCTTATTTTTTTTGTAGCATACTTTTTTGCTACCAACTCGGAGATATCTGGAGCACACCATTTTTTCTGCCACGCATCAAGTATGTTGAAGATCACATCATTAGTGGCCACATACGGTAGTTTGTGCCACTTCTTTGCAGGGTCCTTGTGCGCCTTGAGGTAAAT
Organism: Pinus tabuliformis; assembly: GCA_031772625.1. Taxonomy (NCBI): domain Eukaryota; kingdom Viridiplantae; phylum Streptophyta; class Pinopsida; order Pinales; family Pinaceae; genus Pinus; species Pinus tabuliformis. The sequence continues at coordinate 137,550,674 of CM062808.1, forward strand.
GTGATGAAAGTCCACTTTAAATTCTGTGAACCCTCGTAGGCTGTTGTAGACAGTGGGTGATAATCACGGTCTCTGGTTAATCCCCATCCTGATGTTCATATCCCTGAACACCCAGAATATTTTGTTGTCGCGAACTCGGTGTGTGTCTTTGGTAGCCCACAGTGAAGCATACTTCGTAGCCTCTGGGAGATCCCTCTCAATCGCGAGGAATTGGCTATCCTCAGGTAATTCTCCAGCCACGAGCACTATGGAAAATAGAAGCCATGCATAGTGGAAGGCTTTCCCTTGTTCTTGTGCCTCATAGTAGTTCTCCAAGAACTCCTTGCACAGGAATTCGGACCAAATAAACTGGACTCCCTCTACACACTGCTCAGCAAGTGCGACCACTAGTGCAGGCACCTCATTCGCGTGGCACTTCCACATGAGCTTACCTACCAGTATCTGCGTCACAACTCGGACAACCTTGTTGTTGATACTGGAGATTACGTAGCCCCTCTTTTTCTTCTCCAGTTTGTACCTTTTTTTAATGGCATCCGCGATGGCCAAGTCGCCACTTTTACACTCTCGAATGTTTTCGAGGTCTTCTTCTTTGAATGTAAGTCAGGTAATTTGGTGTATCAAGTGGTCCGTGATGGGGATAGGCTCTTCCAGCCGTAAACAACAATCATGCACTAGGCAGAGCAGCTGCATGATGACGAAGATAGTTACTGGGGCACGATGGTAATGTGGCACCCAGAGAAGGTTCAACAACCCTGCCTTTTCGACCCCACGCAACCACTTGTGCAGCTCCAACTCTGTGACTCTTATCGCGGTGTTCTTCTTCGGTTCATGAGTTGCGCAGTCTCTAAGTGAGGGAATTTCTTGTGGTTGGTGAGATCCCAATCTTCGAATTTCAAACTCAGCACCCATCCTAGTTGTGTACCTTCAAAACTGATGTCGTTCGGGAGGAGCGGAGTCTGCAGAGAGCTCTTGGTCTCATTAAGGACCTTGGGCACCTTTGCCTTCCCCTTCCGCGGAGGAATGTATATAGGTAGCTTAGTTAGAGGGGTCGCACCCTCGGTTTCTTCCTCCATGCCCTTGTCCTCATCTTCTTATATTATGATATCCTCCAGGTCTTCTTCCTCCTCATCGATGTCCAGAGTAACCGCTTTCCCCTTTTCCTCCATGGTCAGTTAGGTGCGCAGTGGATTTCGCGGGGACACACATACCAAAATCATGGATTGTTTGTCTTTCTTTGGTCTCGATGTGCGTGGAAATTTAGGGATTTCTACAATAATCTTAGTGTTCTCGGGGGCATCTCCGATGGTCATGGCTTGCGCGGCTTCTTTGGCAGTCATTTCTGCGATTTCTCCATCTTCGCTAGACGCTACCATTTCGTTAGTCCAGAAGTCTCTCAAATACTTAACTAGGTGCTCAACCAATTCTCTCCACAGGGCAAACAAGTCTTGGAACGGAATACGCAGGGCACACGATAGCTCAATTCGCAAATGACCAAGTGTTGTTTGTTGGGCAGCCCTTTGCAATTTATAGCGTCTTTTGAATTCGAATTCGGTCGTTCCCCAAGAATCTGGTTCATTAATGCTCCCTTGGTGGCAGATTTTCCCAAGTCTTTCCCATAAAGTCTACCTTAATTGCCTGTCGCCCACTCCATTTGACTCAAACGAATCATTACATCATGAATAGTGACTACAATGGTCACTTTCCAGCTAACCCGTGCGGCAGCACAGCCCCCCTTGCATGATCGCAGACCCTGTGACACTTCGCTTCTGTGCGCAGCCTCTTCATCGCGCAGCTCCTAGGCAAAGTATTTCATAGTCTCGCGTAGCCTTTCAATTGCCTGGGGTGCTAAGACTATTCTTTCCACAGCCAGTCAAGTAGCTATGCCACCTGTATAAGGCTTCACCCAATCATTATATGATTTTTCTGGGAAAATTTCTCCTTTTGACTCAACTACTTGTACCGCACAATTTATCATTCACCACCATTTGTGATCCCCTTAGCAATACACGGTCTAATCTATGGCATTAATTTTATCAATTCTCGACGGTAATCTTTGAAGTTATCATCACAATCGTGTGCATCCTGTTTCCCTAAAATAGTATTTTTGTCCAGAAAATCCCTTTTTACTCCTTCACCCAACTTCTTGACTTCTTCTTCCACCATGGCGCTTTTCTCCCTCAACCGGGTTTTTTCATTAATGAGTTCTTGGAGCCAATGATTATTTTGTTGAATTTCTTCATCAGGTCCCACACGTACTTCCCTAATTTCTTCCATCTGCGCGATTCTATTTTCTAAGGTCCCATGATCCTCCATGTTCGCATATGTTGCTATGCACGGACTAGGCCTATGATACTCCAACGGAATTATAGAGTTCATACCACAACTCAGCCTAGAAAGCATCTATCCCATCAATTTCTTGCATGTTTCCCTATAAGCCCATAGAACTGCCAGTACGCGCAGGTCCCAATAAGTTCACTGCGCCCTACATACCTTGTTCAGGGCCTCACATACTTCATTAAAGGCTTTCGCGGGGATAACCTTCTGCACACTCATTCTTTCCACATTCTGTTGTTCCACCTTGAAGAACTGTTAGCACATTTTCCCTCCTAACCCATGCTTATAGACTATTTCTCCTAATGTGAACCTTATGTGTATTCGCACAAGTTGTTTATCATGCGCCTGCACCCACCTACAAAGATGTGTGCGCGGACCATCTCATCGCTCGCGTTCATCTGCCACTCACCCTGTAATCTTTCCAAACCATGTGTGCATCATCCTCCTACACATGCGCAAGTCTTCAAAGTTTCCTTTGTGTGTACCCCACCATCTCATGGGTGTAGCGCACAGTACCCAAGTCAAGGCTTTGAAACGTTTCTTCTCTGGTACCTCTTTTTCAAACTTGTCCAAGAATCCATTTACCTCAACTAATCTGTCATAAGTAGGTAGATCCATTGTTTCTATGGAAATGTAGTGCAGCGATCTTGTCATCATATTACAATTAAGTGTGGTTACCTCATGTACCATGTTCTGTCATCGCTCTATTTCTTCATCTGAATTTGAAGTACAGGAGTTGTCGCGCTCACATAAAAGTCGTCCATTTGCAGTGGGATTTACCCAGTCTTGTTCTAGAGCAGTTATTTTGTAGATATAGTCTAAGCTATCATCACTTTCATAGTCGCCCATTGGCTCAGTGTAGCGTGATCCCTTAGCAGGGTCCAAAGGTATGATTATGCACAAGGACTTTTTCTCAAAAATCATCCTGCGCTTCTTTAGATTTATCACCCTGTTCATGTCAGTGGCCCAATCAATTCCTAAAAGCGCATGGTAGGGATTGCTGTCATCAACAATCTCTATCACTTCAAAGTCTGCTAGCGCGCTTGCCCCTTCAATATCCATGGTGATTCCCTGCAATCTCCCCATAGGTATTATCTTTTGTTGGTTTTCCATTCACAAATGGATAGGAGACCATTGTAGCGTAGGCCTTCCAATGCGTTCCCATGTCTACTTTGGCAGAACATTCGCATCCAATCCTAGGTCTAAAATAACTTGTTCCATCTCATATTCTCTAATCTGCGTGGTCAACCTCATTTCTCTTCCCTTCCTTGATGCATGATTTCCAATCTTTTGGACTACACGCAGTTCTCCTGGCGGGGTCCCGGCGCACCTATTAATGAGTTCCTGCAATCCTTTCACAGCGTTACTGTCACGTAGTAGCTTCATGCATGTTTCTGGGAACGTCTTTTCTCATTGATGGGTCCATTTTTGGCTCTGCCCTATCTTTGCTTCTTGAAGTGGAGGCATCAGCAAAGCTCTTCCTAGCTTCTATGAAGGTTGCCTTACTGCGCTCCAAATCAAACTCTGGTTCTTTCGTCGGAGCCTTGCAAACCCAAGTATTATCTTCAATTTGTTTTCCTTTGTCATCTCCTGTTGTAATTCCACTTCGAAGCACAATGTTTACATTAGTGTCTTCCTTGCGCAGCTCAGACCTCAGCGTTTGCAGGTTCTGAGTCGGGGGAGGTTGGAGCGCTCCTTTGTCGCGCAACCTAGCTATTAGTGTGGGATATTCCTTTGTTTCATGATCAGACAAGGTGCAGTACAGACATGATGGACATGTAGGATTCATACAATCACAGGCATAATGTCTTGGCCCCCCACAATTGTAACATATCAGTTGTCTGCGACCTCTTCCAGGTCCTCCTCCACCCCGGTGTCATCTATGCCCTTGAATCTGGTTCACATCATCCCTGCATTTTGTTCAAGGGGCTATGTTTCGACCTGAACTCTATAGGTAGGAGTTCTATCCATCATTAGCTCATAGCTTCTACAGGTACGCTCATTATGTCCCACTTATCTACAGAAATTGTAGAACAGTTGTTGTGAGTTCTGTGTGTACTTCTGCAACAAATGATAGTTGTCTGTAACATGTTTTCCTCCTATTTGACAAATAGCTCACCACAAAGCAGGCATTGTGTTAGGTCTTGTTGTGCCTCTAGTATTAACAGCATCGACCCTCCTCCCACTTGGTAATTTTCTAACGCTGGGCAGTGTTCCTTGTCATGCCCCTGACCCTTGCACTTTATGCACCATACCTCTTCACGCACTTCCGGGCGAGCTATCCTTTCCTATTTCAGACTTTGCATATCAAGGCATAAGTTTTTCAACTGCGCGTGGATCTGATGAAGTCCTAGGTTAGGATCCTATATCGGGGTCTCATGCAGCCTCATCATGGTCTCTAAAGCTTCATCCTAAGTTGTCAATCACTATTATGACAGTGTGTTCCTCAAATTCCACGATAGTGATGCTACAAACCACTCGCAATGTTGTCTATCTGTCAGAGTCATGTTAGCTTCGTGAATCATGCATTTCAGTGTTTGATCAAGCTCCCAAGGTATCTTGCCTGGTAACATCATGATTTATTTGAACCCAATGTTCAACTGCACTTCTGACTTCAGCCTGCTAAACTCCCTAATTAGCGTAGGTTGGACATCCACAATTCCTGCATTCGGATGATCACTTGAGTGCTTAATGTACCAAGTCAGTGCACGATCCTACAAAGTGCTAACCAACGTGGCTTTCTTGATAGCATCATCTGTCACTCCCTGTGCTTCCCATACAGCTTTTACAATGAGCCAAAACTGGTCTGGATCTTCATTTCCCACTCCCTTGAACATAGGAAACTTTATCGAGCTCGCCATGTTAAAACGCGGTGGTGGTGGTGGTGGTATGGGCAAATACGAAGGTGATGATGGCAAAACTAGCGGTGGTGTTAGCCTCACTCTCTTAAAAATCAATAATAAATCCAATTATTAAATTAAATCGAATCATCTTAATCAATAATAATCGAATCATTCATCAAAGAAATATTGCAAACAAGACCAACCAGCCAGATTAAAGATTGATTATTCATGGATTGATCCATGGGAATGGTCATCCACAGCCAAAAGATTGTACAAGTTTTACAATTGGATTCACTCACACATATTGCAGCCAATAGTCAAATGAAGATGGTACTCTCGTGCAGTTGAACAAGGGAGGACACAAGTGAAATACTCCTACACCTACAGGGGGGAGTTTAGATATAATTTGGAGAAGATTGCCTCTCCTTTCAGTTGAAAAAGGGGGGAAAATGTCAATGAAATTGACAAGTGGTTGTCAGACTGAAAGTCTCGACAACATCAGCAAAGCAGCCAGTGGGAGTTCATCAAATTGTGTCAATGGACACTGGATGTTGTTTTCAAGAAAAGGATGGTTGGATCCTTTTTTAGCTTGGCACATGATGGAGTTGTCAAGAAACATTCAGAGATGAATCAAACATGCAGCTGATTCATGTTCTCTTCAGATTTGAGTTTTTTCCAGCATCCAGCTTTGGCGGTTTTTCAGGCAAATGTTTTTTGAGGATCAACTTGAGAACTTGGAAGATGGTTCCTTGTTCGTTTTGGATTTATCATTGAAGGGGGGAATGTTAGCCTCACTCTCTTAAAAATCAATAATAAATCCAATTATTAAATTAAATAAAAAAAATCATGAGAATTCCTCAAACCAAGGATTCTAGTTTGGATGAGAGATTCTCTCCAACTAGCTCTCCTAAATTAGTGTATAAGTTAAGAAATTGTCTCAACCAAGTGAGTCTAAGATAGACACACTATATTAATACCACTTGCTCATGTATTTAAATGTATTATTAAATTATTTTAATAAGAGATAAATACATGAGCATGAGAGACCACATGATGGCTCTCTGCCTTTTCCGCCAATTTGATTTTTGTGAGTTAATTTGTTGTGCATATGGTTATATGGTTGTGTGATTATCCTTCAGGTGGTGTGGGTGGGGGTGGTATGCACAAAATCCTCTACCTTATCAAATTGATCGCACTGCGTGGAAATACCTTCGCGAGCTCTTCCTCGTCCCTTCGCGGAGGTGAAACCAAGGGGCTAGTTTCTAGTTCTACACTTCCTTCGTTTCTGTAAATTCTCCCACTTCGCGTAGCCCCGAACATCAATGTAACCGCATAATACATTTTTCACACAATAAAATTTTAATCCAAGTGTTCAAAGACTTAACATACTTACCTCGCGGTCCTTTGAGAAAGCGTCGCTCCGCTTCGTTGTAGCTAACTGAAGTGTCTACCACGAACGCAATAATGAATCCTCCTATAATTTAATTGAGCCAATGATCAACAGCGCATGCAATCTTATCCTCTGATGCTTCCAATCTGCGCACCACTTCTGGAGTCCACACAATAGGGCTGTCAAGCTTCTGTGTAAAGGTAGCAGTCTAACCACTCTTATTTTGTCAGTTGCGGATTCCTGTTCTCCTGTGCTGCAAACTCGTGAATTCTCCTATCAATCCAGCCTTCAATTTCCTTCTAGTTGGATTCCAGTGATGCGACATCAGACATCTCTATGCAGATTCCGGTCCCAACAATGAAACCATTTGTTGGCTTGTAGGGGCTTGACCCAGGTTTGGAGTTAGTTAGCCAAACAAATCCTTGTACTACTGGCCCTTTAGGCAATAGTCCGCGAAACACCGGCTGAGGTCTCACCCGAAGTAGTATGGGGGGATGCTAGAACCAATTTTCCACACCCTTGATATGTCTGAGGGGTTGATTTAGTCCAACTGTGAATACTTCCATGCAGGTTGCTTCGCACTCTTTCCTAGCCTACGAGGCCTTCATGGCCCAGTTCTATTTGTCTTCGCGCAGCCCGAAATAGGGGTTGTGGGGCTTTCATGCTGTTAGGGAAGTGATCTGTGCTATTTCTCCAAGTCACCCCGCGAATCTTACTTATCTTCTTATAACAATTCATTAGCTTTGCGTAAACAGATACTTCATATTATATTTACTTATAACACATTCATATAAGTTCACGCAGCAAATAAACAGTAAACTTGCAATGTAAAGCCACTATACTTCAATGCATAAAATAGGAAAAGATACACATAAATATTGTATAACTTCTCTTTATTAAAGTTTCAATCGGTTACAAACTCAACCTACCATGCACACTCAGATGTGGGGGTCCGCGCACTCAGCTGTGGACTACTAGGCCTCTACACACTCAGCTGCAGAGCCTTCTCCTACTCTACGACCCAAATACTCGACTCTACACTTAACCTAAGACTCAATTCTTCATTATTCATTTTCTCTTCCATGATGTCTTACAACCTAGAGCCTCGCTATATCTATACAATCCCATGGTTTGCGAACCATGGGTAGATCTCTAAAGCTGACATTACATTGCAAAAATAAGGGCAGACAACCCTATGACTCAACTACAGCTTCATGCTCCGCGCCCACAAATCGTGGAGTCTTTACATCGGAATTGGTCAAAACTTGGGCTTTAAGCCCCAAAAACATGCCTTGGGGGGATTCCACACCCAACACCTATTATTAACAAATTAACCCACTTTGTTTAATATTGAGCATATAATTTACAGAAAACAAACTAGTAGGATTTACACATTCTATACTTCCATGCATAAGATTCAAACAATTTTGTAACCTATCCCTTCTCACACACAACCAATACACAATTTTTACTTTAGCATAACCAGTAAAGAACTTGCAAAGATACTTATTTGTATTCGTCTAAACTAATAAAAAAAAAGTAAATTAGAAAGACCACACCATCCAACAATGAGACTGGCAATGACGTCTGGTCTCCCCTTGAGCTTCCTTGCTCTAGACAGTCTTAGAAATCAACTATTGAGTTTCCCATTCTAGAACCTCAAGACTTCAATCAATTTGGTTCAGAGTTATTTACTCAAGTTTTTTGTTTGTTTGTTTGTTTTTTTTTTTTTTTTTTTTTCTCCCCGGGGGTTCCACTGGCTCTGTGTCCAGCTCAATAACACCTCAGTCCTAACAACGTCCTGCCAACCTTCACAGCATCCTATGTAAGGTTCCAAAGTTTTCACTTCTCTTCTCTCTTAATCCTCCAACCATATTTTACCATCCTTGGATCTTGGAGATTTGGAATTTGTTACTCTTAATATTTTCTCTTGACTTTTCAAACATGTCATTTAATTTCCAACCAACATTGTCTTAGTATAAGGTTCCACTATGTTATTTTCACCGAGCCACAAGTATGGGTTTTACAATTACTTTACAACTATTGAATGTTTTCTTGATTTAAGAAACTTGGAAAAGCATAAAACTATGATGCAATTCACAATATGCACACAACTCTGAATTTGTACCAACAAATGAGATATGGTCGCTTGTTTCATCTACACATTGAATTTATTCAATTTTCATCAAGTAGTAAAGTTAAAAAACAACTTTAATAATAAAGTTGACCTTTATTGAACAATCTTTCAAACCTGTCATCACGAGACTCTGCCACATAACGTGATTAGCTCATATCTGTACACCTACAAATTGAAAATATGAAACGAAGTATTTCACCTTTTTCTATATACTCATTTTCTACTAATAACCAAACATACATCTACAACCATAGTCTAATTTTATCTACTTCACATTAATTTCAGAAAAAATGATCTCCTTGAGCACTTTAGATCATTTGAGCACAGTCAAATATAGCGTTGTATGAGGTGCATATATCCACTTCAAGTTATACCAAATTGTTACAGATCAACCTCTACAAGACGTGCCATCAGCCTCAGTAACAAAGTGGAAGGTAGGGATGAACATGAAAAATATATGTAGTCATGGAATGAAGAACTCAAAAGAATGGATGGGTCTGAAATCTTAAATAGAAAAGAGTGTAATGAGGATTTTGTTCAGATATTTATAGATAGGAGGTGTGTGGATAACATAAGAATATCGTTATTTGATACAATACAAAATGCTAAAGTAGAGAACCCTGGATTGGAATGGCAGAGGTTGGGTATGTGTTGTATCTAGACATGCCATGAGGTATAAACCCAACAATGCAAAATGGTTTAACAGAGATTGTTTTGTTCTTAGTGGAGGACATGGGTGCTTGCATCATCTTGCAGGATTTCAATCTGTTGAGGTAATTGATCTACACGTAAATCCTTTTGAATTCATTGACACCAATTTTTGGACTTTCCGGTGCTAGAATCCGACCGAAAAATTTGAGATGAAATCTTGATTTGTGTTATTTAAACTAGTTTTTTTTACTGTGTACCTTGAAAAACCCCTAGGGAACTTTGATTGTGTAGGGTTACCTATTAAATCTTGTGATTTCAATCAATTCCTACCAGATTTTAGATAAATTAAATAGGAAAAACCCACAAGAAAAACTTCCAAAAAGTCTCACTAAAAAAAACTTTGTTTAGTTCTCTACAAGAAGCTGGATTGTGCTGACGTGATCTGGTCTTTTCTTGGAGAACACAGTAACACAATCCACATAAAAAATGCTCTAACTTATAAGGTCACGGAATGTGATGTCCATTGCTCTTTGAAAGTTGCACATGTGTTGATAAGTCTAAATGGCATCCTCTTGAAAGCAAATGTTCCAAATTTGGTCTGGAAGGCGGTTTTTAATTTGTCTGGTTCCGCTACTAGCACTTGATTATAACCAAAGAAACCATCTAGTAGTGAAAACATTTAAGAACTAAATATTGTCTGAAGGATTTGTTCCATGGATGGCACTGGTAATCATCTTTATCAAAAGCTCGATTAAGATTCTGGAAATCAACACAAAGACATATTTCACCAGACTTATTTTTTATTAGGACCAAGTTGGAGACCCAAGTGGAATGTCTGACTTTGAAGATGATCTGAACATCCAATAGCTTTCTTAATTCCTTTTGGATAAGGGGTTCCAATGTTTGATGAATTTTTCGTAGCTTCTATTGGAAAGTCTCTACCCCTTATTTTATAGGAATGATGTGTTGGATAATATGAGATCCATTTTTCTTTAAATCAACATATGTCCATGAAAATACATCACAGTATTGTTTGAATAATAGGATAAACGCTTGTTGTTCCTGTGGAGAACAAAACATACTGAGGTTCACATACTTCAGATCTTCTTGGGTCCCAATATTGACTTGTTCAGATGATAACTTTGAGCTCAGAGTCTTTGTATTGGTTGGACTTCTAAATCGGTTTTGCAAGTCATATAACTTCTCTAGGGACAACACACCCTTAGGCATAGTGTTTCCTTTCATTGATTTGGATGTGTCTTGCAAATACCGATCATTCTCATCCTCATCTATGGTAGCCTCTTTGAATACATCTGCATTAGCCATAAAGTGTAGTACATGTTGGTCATCGTTGAAAACATGTAAATTAGTGACATTGTCTGGTACAGATAGTTTATATACAATTTTCAACTGAAAAACCATTTTTCAATGGCGACATCCTAGCTATTGCATTGTTAATGCATGCCTTGCATCCTTTCTAATTCTAGGAACATAAATAATAATGAAAGATTTAAAATAACTGATTAAACACCATACCTCTTGTTGGTAGTTTTTAAGATACGGTGAGACACAGTGGATAGTTCCTCGTACCTAACGAGTGACAACCTTCGAGTCACTGATTACCTTGAGAATCTATACCTTCATATCAATGTATTTCTTTAATCCAAACACAAGCACTTCATATTCAACAGTATTATTAGTACACTCGAACTCTAGACGGCATGAAAGGGTATGCTTCTTATTGCATGGGTCTGTAAGAACACAATCAGCTCCAAAACCATCATGTGTATTTGAACAATCAAAATATAAAGTCCATACATAATGAGCTACTAAGCTACTTCCTATACTAGTATTACTACTATTATGTGCATCTATATTACATGCTTCATTTGCACCAGTTGGAGAACAAGGAAGGAGCTCTAGCTGTGTATTTGGTGGAACGAGTGATGGTTTTGTCTGATAACACATGAGGTCAATTTCAAGGAAACAATTCCCAAAAATCAGATCAAAAAAAGCAAGAGACTTGTTGTGTCCCTCAAGTGGTGTCACGGTGTGTTTCATGTACAACTCACTATTCACTTGAAACTGGTTATTCCTACCCTTATATGGAAGCCACAAATGTGACTAGTCTATTGCAAAATACCCTTGCAAATTTCTAAACCAGTCCATGTTAAGGAGAACAAAATAGGCCTCTGGTATGTCCACAATTACAATATTATACATTTATGAACTCAATCATCTTTTGATACTATGATAAGCACATTCTTAAGTTCACCAATAGCTTGGACAAGAGATTTATCCAGCTGAATAATTTGTGCATCAATTTTCTCCCATTTTGCATTTATTTTCTTTGCTACAGATAATGGCATTACATTTACAGATGCATCAGAGTCAACTAAACAATTATGGACATTATAATAAAAATGAAGGGCAGAGTTTTAGCTTCCAATGTTAAAGCATTCACTATAGATTCAATGGGAGCAGAAGAGTTACCTGACACCTTTTGAGAAGAGGAAGATTTATCACCTATCGAAGGTTATGAAAATGTTTGGAAATGAAGTTCACGCTGAACTGCAATATTTGCGAGCTCATAGATAGAAATTTTGGCTTGTGTTTTCTTCATATCTTCCAATGTGTTATAATCAATCATTTCACCTATAGCAAACAATGTTCAAGTGTCTGGAGGAGTGGTTGTATTTGACATGTCGAGAGTGTTGGACTTACCCTTACTATTGGAGGAATTGTTCTTGGAACTAGTTGCATCTCTAGACTTACTCTACATAGTCTAAGTAGGATTGACATATGGTGAGGTTCTTCTTAGCATTTGCTCTTTTAGTTTTTGTCTTTTCAATTCCTATTCATAGATGGGCATTTTTTCCTTAAACTATGTCGACCATTTTTTTTATTGGGGGGGATCATTTTGTGGTGGATCTTTGGCATTCTTATTGTCAGCACTATAGATACATTGATATGCATTCACTGCGTGTCCAATACTTGTGCTTTATTCATCTGATGCATGTTCTTTTGTTTATTCTATTTTTTATGTTTTCTCATCTGCTAATAGAGTATCCATAATGTGTGCAACCAAAGCATTCATGTTTTTGGTTCCATTTAGGGAATGCATTTTTGAATGATATTCCTAACGAAAAGAACAATAATTATCCATGTCAATGCTTTCTATATTCATCATGACATTTGAGCTCTGTGTAGACTTGGTGGTTTGATTGTTGTTGTTACTATTATTCCTTCAAAAAGGGAAATACTTGGGAGGCTTATTGCTATTGGAAGTCTCACTTGACCTTTTATTTAGTTCTGAAATCTCATTAATGAGTGTCTTCACCATCTTGGTCAAGATTTCAATGTTTGATGATTCCTTTTCTTTAGCTTTATTAGAAGAAGGTGGCAACTTCCCACTAGTTTCTTTCTATTCTTTTGATTTGTCATCGCCTGTAATAACTCCAATCATGCGGAAGTCCTTCTCAACGGTGATCACAACTGCAAAATTTAATGCCAATATCACCTTTGTGGCCCTTTTCACTAATTGGAAAATGTTAGTGGCAAGGCATCTATGTAATAATCGATAGTAATTTAATCATGTGATTTCGTGTCCGGGGAAAACTTATTCAATATACAATTAAACTTTTGATTAAAATATTTCACTTTCTCTTTTTCCCCCATTTTGATGCTTTCGATTGCTTTCAGTAACATGGCAGGAATCTTGTCATCAACAAACTTCTCAACGAATAACTTTTAAAACTCCCTCCAAGTGTGGATTGAATTGACAAGCAGACTGTGGTACCATATTGCTACTCTACCTTCAAATGTATAAGGGAAAAATCTACAGGCAACATCATCATACCTCACATCCAACATTCGTATATGCATGTTAAAATCATCAAGGTGATCTTCTGCCTTCATCTTCTTATTTGCATCATACTTGATAACAGCTTTTCCAGATGTCTTGGCATCTTATGTAAATTTTCCGGAAGACCAAGAGGCCCTTGGGCCATCCAATCCAAATATTGGTCAGACATGTTCTCGTTTTTGTGTTCTTCCTCCTTATCAGAATCTGAGGAATCTTCACCATCTAATATGTCAAAGAGGTCATTAGAAAGAAAAATTGTGCCATCCTCATACCCTTCGTTAAGAGGTGGAAGATGATCTAGATGTAATGTGTCATCCGATGATTCTTCTAACTCCTCAAGAGTAGCAAAGACCAAATATTCCACTAGAGATATTGATATACCGGTATTGGTTGCTTGTTTCTTCTTTGGAAAATATGGAAGATTTTATTCTCTAGGGATTAATCTGATAGCATTAGCGTACCGACGGGTTATGGGTTGAATTGTCCAGATTTTCTCGTAGGTAACCTCGCAAGTTGACTCTGGGCTAGGCTCAGAGGATATTCATGCTTCAGGAATCAGAGTTGGAATGGTGCTAAGAATTTTGCTACCTTATCCAGAAGAAGAATGATTTGGGTGTGCAAAGTTATCAGCCATAAAAAAATTGGTGACCCTCCTTCTAGCACCATAATGTTGACGGTGTTGGATACCACCAACATGCAGGGTATGTAACCGATATAAGGTCCTAACTAGACCTCACACCATTTGGTGTAGGAATCCCATTCAAAATTACATCCTAGCTATTATTTTCTTAAATATATGCCTTAGCTTTAGTTTTCATCACGAGAGAGAAGTGAAAAAGTCCTTAAGAATGAGAAAGCTAGTGTGCCTTGTGAATTTTTGATTGTAGATATATCAAGGTTCTCTAACTACGAAGGGGGAAATGAAGTGATGTCTAAGAGAGAAGTAATAGTATTACCCTAATGGATACACAAATGAAATAGAAAGGCTCATCTAACATCAAGCAAAATAGTTCACAACAATGTGACACTTATTATAAACATAACAACACATTTCCAACAAGAAGCACCAAAGTCATTGAAATAGTTCAATTACTCCAGTACTAATGAAAGAAAACATGAACCATAAACATTCAAATAAAAGTCTTATAAATATTCACAATCCATATGTGAAAACATGCGAGTCTATAATGATTCAATATTAAACAAAAGTCCCAAGATACATAAATACAATGAACACCAATAACTCCAATAGTGGAGCATTAGAACCACTACTTGCTCCCCAAATGTACTAAATTTGTCTCTCTAATTCCTTGTGGGAGAAGCCAAGGTTAAAATAATCCATTACATGAGGAATTAGGATCTATTTATAACTTGAGACATGATCTTTCGCATCCTCATGACTCTCGAGTTTCCAACTTCTTGTGACTTTTGGAATTACATATGACTTTTGGTATTACATGTCCTTTAGACTTCCATGACTCTTGGTCTTCCACTTATTTGTATTTACAATGATTACAACAATACATCATGACTTTCACATAGTGATAAGACTTGACATGTCACTACCTTTGATGATTGGGGCTAATAGTGACTGATGACATGGACTTTCTCCAACAGTGACATGGCTACCAATTATATCTTCATTCTTCATGCAGCTTCAATCGTTGATGTCCTTTACCCTCCAACAGGTCTTTAATCATGCGCTCAAAGGTTTTGGAGGGCACATAGAACATTAGGGAAGGATAAAGGGTGAACTTTAAGGCCTTTAAGGTGTACAAATGCACTCAAGGAGGGCACACTTCTTCCAGTCGAAGGAGAGCACTCAAGGGAGACTTGGTCTCTAGGAGGGCATAATTCAGAGTAAGGAAGGGGAATAGGCTTGATGGGTTTGCTTTTCACTCTTGGAGGGTGCATGGTGCACTTCTAAACAATGAAGTATTCCCTATTAAGTTTTTAGATTGTGCTCATGCACTCTTGGCCTTAATGAGTTCATTTTTAAACCAAATATTTGTCTTAGTCTAGAATATGGGGCAGGGGTGAATAGGATGAGTTTAGACATGTAATGGCGTGTGACATGTACCAAATGATAAGTAAAACTTAGAAAAACTTAAACAATGATGAATATATGTCATAACACCACTTTATACACATTCCCCTAGTGCAACTATTGTAGTGTGTGTGACTGCAACCAAAAAGTGTCGTTTTACGACAAAAAAGATGTTATAAACATGAAATCCACCAAAATATGTTCTAATCAATGTGATGACACTTGAGACCATTCAAAGAAACTCGAATGGTTCTCCTTGTCAATCATAGGTAATTAGATATGTAAATAAGAGGTGATGATTTTTCACTTTTTTTCCTTTTGCCTCCTCCTTTTAGAGCTAGTGATATGGTTGTTTTGTATGGGGTGGTCTAAACCTAGTCCATGTTTATAGTGCAAGGGTTGGTTGATGGTGCACTTCCATGTGGATGGTGGCACGGGTTTCTAGTGAAAGTCCATGTGGATAGTGGGAAGGGTTGTTTGATAGGGATTGTTGTTAGAAAATTATATATTACGGAGCAATGGAAAACTTCAAATGTTGCATAAATATAAACACAGAAAATGCATAAAACAAGAGAGACACAAATATATGTGGTTCACCCAGTTTGGGCTACATCCACCCCGAACAGCTAGTCCTTCCTTTCCATTATCCAACAAAATGAAGAGACACAACCTACAGCAGATCCGTTGTAATATCCTCTGTTTTCTCTCACAGTCTCACCTCTCTACTTCTCGCTCAAAGAATACACATATATCATGCAGAATCAATACCATGCCCTCATACATAGAGAGGGGTTTCCTTCTAGGGCAAAAAACCCTAAACTAAACATAAGTTCTACTGTCAGATCATCCGCCTAATGAATGGCCCAGATTGACTAGAAATTACTATACTTTTACAAGGCAATTTTACAGTTGTTTTTAGCTTCGGGGGCACTGCCCCCAAAACCCCCCACCAGGGGGGGGCTCCCAAAGGTCGCAGCTACCCCCCCTGGACCCCCCTGCAGCGAATATTTTACGAGTGGAATTTCCGCCCCCATTTCGAACTGGGGTCCAATGTGGTGATACCTTTGAATACAGAAGATAATCAGGCTCCACACCCAACAATTGTGCTAGTTTCTATGGTCTAGGCTAGGGTCTCACCTCCCCGGATTATGACAGTGGAAGCTTAAAATAATAATAGTTGATAGTTTTAGATGGTAAGTTGGGCTTGCTCACGGTTTCTCTATGTCATTAGACAAGTCTGAGGTGGTGAAGGACATCGGTAGAGCATCTAAAGCCAATCCATCTTCTCTATTGGTAAAACTCTTATAAGTTACATCAGAGCACCTAGCTCATGAAACCCCATAAAATATGGACGAAAGTGATGAATAATAGACATTTTATGTATATAAATGGAACTATTATATGTGAATGCACTAGAAGGTTAAATACTTAGGCATTTTCTAATCAACGTCAGGTTAGAGACTAAACCTACCCATGCTGGAAAAGTGGCTACTAAAGTGAGTCAACTGTTAGTAGAATTTTAATCTATCTTAGGTTACCTATGGTTCTTGGACCTATGATATCCTAAGTGGTGACATTACAAATATTAGTTGTATAAGCCTTTGGGGTGGTAGTCATCTAAGTGGTCGTCTAAGTTGTTTTCCCTCCTAACTCTTCATGTGTCTTTTCAAGATTACTGAGATGGCTTCATGTTAATCCATACGTATAATCCATTAACACTTTTTTCATTTCTCCCGACTCTTCATGTGCCCTTTCAACATTACTAAAATGGCTTATGAACCTAAGTGACATGTCTTATGGTATTAGCCTCACCCATATATATATATATGAAAAATCAAGGAATTACTTGCAAACATTAACCATGGACACTTTTTTTCTCTTCTCCCAACTCTTCATTTGCTTATTCAATGTATTTTCAACATTGTTGAGATGGCTTATAAACATGAGGGATTTACATATCTTAGATAATTCATATTTAAAAATTAAGAATAAATAAATAATTTGAAATATCTTTATTTTTATTCATGGATGAAAAGCTACCAGCCAATCAAACAAAATTCCAATATAAAAAAACTATTTAACTTAATAAAAAAATATGACGAAAATCAATTATGTGATGAAAATCCTATTTTTACACCTAATAAAGATAAACTTTAACATCTACACAATATTATATAATGAAAACATACAAATATATTATATCCCTCATTGCATTACTTACCAGCCTAGATCCATCTTAACCCATATCTATTAAGCGTCGAGAGGGATCCAATCTCACGAGGTGTAAACCTCTTTTTTGAGTTCAAAACTTGAGGAAATGTTTATACCTTGAGATATTTGATCCCTCTCGGTGCTTGATAGATTTAGGTTAAGATGGATCTAGGATGGTTATATATTACTATATAATATCTATATTCATATCTATGTGTCTCTTTCTTATTCTCTCTGTCTATCTCACCCCCAAACATACACACTCTCTCTCCATATCCATCTCTCTCTCTCCCTCCCACTTCCTCTCTATCTCTCTCTCTTCCCCTCCTCTCTCTCTCTTCCCCTTCTCTCATTTTCTTTCTCTCCCCCCGCACTCTCCTCTCTCCCTCACTCTCTCTCCATCACTCCCTTGTCACTCCCTCTCTCTCTATCTCTACATTTCTCCCTCTATGTCTTTATTCTTCCTTCCCTCTCTCCCCCTCCAACTTCATCTCTCTCTCCTTTTCTCTCTTGATTCTGATCTCTCCCTTCCTCTCCCGCCTCCCTTTGTCTCTCCCCCCATCTCTGTCTCTCTCTCTCCAACTTGAGGAAAGGTTTTCACCTCAAGAGATTTGATCCCTCTCGGTGCTTGATAGCTTCAGGTTAATATGGATCTAGGTTTTTTATATATTACGATATAATATCTATATTCATATCTATGTATCTCTTTCTTAATCTCTCTCTCTATCTAAACCCCGAAACATACACACTTTCTCTCCATATATATATATATATATATAGATATCTATCTCCCTCCCTCTTCCTCTTCCTTTCTACCTCTCTATCTTCCCTTCCTCTATCTCTCTCTTCCCCTTCTCTCCTTCTCTCTCTTCCCCCACACTCTACTTTCTCCCTCACTCTCACTCCATCCCTCCCTTGTCACTTCATCTCTCTCTATCTCTACATTTCTCCCTCTATGCCTTTCTTCTTCCTTCCCTCTCTCTCTTTCTCTCTATCTTCAGTCAAATCTCTCGCTTCCTCTCCAACCTCTCTCTATCTCTCCCCCCCATCACTCTCTCTCCAACTCTATCACTATCTCCCTCGACTCCCATTCCCTCCCTACCATCCATATTTGTGCCTCCCTTTCTCTCTCTCATTCCCTTCTCTCCCTATCTCTCTCCCCTCCTCTTCTCTCTATTCTCTCATCTCCTCTCTCCCTCACTCTCTCTCCATCTCTCCCTTGTCACTCCCTCTCTCACCAACTCTATCTATCTATGTATTTGTTCTTTCCTCCCTCTCTCTCCCCCTCCAACTCCACCTCTCTCTCTGCCTCTCTCCTTCTCTCTCTTCCCTCCCCTCTCCCCCACCTCCCTCTCTCCATCACTCTCTCCCCTCTCTTTCTCTCTCTCTCTCTGCCGTCCAGCTATGTCACTATCTCGTTCCTTCTCTCCCCCTCCACCTCTCTTCCCTTCACTTTGCTTGTTTTCATCACTTGGATCCTTAGTTAAGATGGATCTATGTTGGTTCTTACTAATACTATTTTTATTATATAAATTTCAAATCTTATAGTATAAAAGTAATCTCAATTTAATTTTAATTAAAACCTTAATTTAATTTCTATGGGAATATTTTTAGTAGTCGTGAGGATAGAGGGTTTACATATATCTCAAAACTAGTTATACCCTTTTCCCTTTTAGCTTCAATTAGAAAATTATTATAAAATTAAATTAAAATATATTTTTTATTTTTTTTGTTATTGTCGGCTACGAACATGGAGCTAGATCAAGTCGATTACTTGGAGGATACCTATGCCTCGGTTCCCATTTGGACTTCTTCTCCTCCCCCGATACCGGATGTGTCATTTTCTCAGCATTCTGTCTCCTTTGACGTTCTCCCCCAGGCGGTTACCCTGCCCTTGCTTTCTGATTCAGGAACCTCTTGTTCGGTTGAACCCTTGCCTGACAACCCCCTCTCATGGTCGATTTCCACTACCCCTCGTCCCTCGCTGGAAACCCTACAGTTCATGGCCTCTTGCATTAACCCAGACCCCTCCATTTACCCCCTAGGTTATTCGTTGAACCCTCTGGTAGGCATTTTGACCCATATCCCCTCATCTTCTCTTGAAAATAGCCACCTCGACTTGCCCATTGGCCTGTTACTCTCCCCTATTTTAGCACCACCCACTTCAAGTTACTTTGAAGGGATATTGTCTGGTGTGGAGGGACCCATGTCCGAGCACCAACCTGATGAATAGATTCCCCCTCCCGGATCCCCTCAGAGCACCCATAGCGACAAGATTCATAAGCTAGGCAAGAAAACAAAGTGTGTGAAAGCCAAATTCCAGGACATTTCCCTTCGTTTCGGTGAAGACATTAATATGGGAGACATGATTGACACAGCTGACAGAATTTTGGTTGGTTGCGTTCATGGATGGACATACTCAATGGCTAGACTTAAACAATGGACTACAAAGATTTCGGGTTACATTCTGACTGACCTCCTATCTATTCAATCTCTGGCTTAGGGCCGGTTCACCCTTCATTTTGCGAGGGATGACTACACCACCTGGATCTTATCAAAATTTCAGCACATTGAGCATACCCCAATCTTGCTAAAGAGATTGAGCACTTTGTTCAATCCAAAGCGGGAGCATCTTGGAGCAGGTCCCCTATGGGTAAGACTCCCTAGTTTACCCATACATTTCTGGCCTGAGGACATCTTTCGTCGTATCAAAAATGCCCTGGACACCTATATGGAGCGCAACAACTCATATTTATCTTTGGACAAATATGTCCCTGGTGCGGATTCTAGTACACCTCGACACCAGGGAAGGCTTAAATGAACATATCACCTTACACTAGAAGCACTACACGCGCACTCAGATTCTTGATTATTGAAGGTTTTCCATTCTGTTGCAGATTATGTCACAAAGTTGGGCACCTATATAGGTAATGCCCTCTGAACAAGAAACCCTCAGTACCGGAGCACCAGACGGAGGACCCAGCCGTTGGCCCAAAGGCACCTGATCATCTAGTGACCACTAGCATCACTCTGAACAAGTCTGCCAAAGTGACTCTAAATAAGCATGGCAATGCTCCCACTCAGCCTCCCTCACTCCTATGACTACGGCTCGGGCAGCTACGCTGTCTTCGGGTAATTCTAAACCTTGTTCCTTTGTTTATTCCATTTCTTCCTGTGTATCTTCATTTGTCTCATCTGGGCAACATTTCATTTTCACATATGCTCTAACCCCTCACTCCTTAGTCTACCCTCTAAATCCCCTCCCTCCGACTTTTTCCTGTACCCCTCCCTACTTCCCGGAGCCAAACTCCTCCACTAATCACTCATCCACCTCTGACTCTGCAAATCATTCACACTCCTATAATCTTCGTTCCCTCAATCGGTCCTTGCCTCTGGACTCCTTATGTATCGGTTTATTGTCCCCCTCCATTCCCCTAAAACCTCCTCGAGGCGACCCTCTTCAATATCCAAGGCCAAGATTCAGGCTAACATGGATGTCATAGTGAGCCGTCAACTTTCCATTGACCAGGTTCTTAGAGCACAAAACACCCTGGTGTTCTCCCCCTCATGAAGTTGCTCTCTTTCAACTACAAAGGGTTGGCTAGTCCTGCTAAAAAATTGGCTTTCCACAAGCTCTTGAACATTGAATGAGTGGATGTTATCTTCCTTCAGGAGACCCTAGGTTTAGTTGAGCCCATCATTTAGTTACTTGAATCTTTGATACCTGGATGGCATTTCCACACTTTGGATGTAAATGGGAGATCTGGGGGAATTGTGTTGGGTTATAACCCCAGGATGATCAAATTAATCAATATTTGGGGGGGATTGGATTTATTAGGGTGGATTTTTTCACACCTAAGCTAGGAATTGAAATTAGAATGATCAATGTTTATGGTCCCTGTCAAAACCAGGTCACTTTCTGGGATCAATTACTCAGAACCAAACTCCTCCAAGTGGAAAACCTTATTCTGGGAGGTGATCTTAATTTCTTTATTGGTTATTCAGAATCATGGGGACATAATGCATAGATTCACCCTCTATCTTGCTCATTCGAGTCCCTGCTAGAGGATCATGGATTAATTGATATCCCTTTGGTTTGGCTACAACCCACCTGGAGGAACAGAAGGATAGGGGATGTGATGTTGGCTCGAAGATTGGACTATTTCCTCATTAAGGAATGATTGCTTGGACAAGGATGCATCTACTGATAGTGGGTCGATTCGGGGGGGCTATCTGATCACTCACCCATTTATCTTGAATTCAATGGACGAGCCAACAAGCCCAAAGCACCATTCAAGTTCAATGCTACATGGTTAAAGGACCCAAACTTTATCAGGCTTGTATCAGACTATTGGAAGGCCCATCCACCTAGTGCGGGATATAATTTATCAAAAGGGTTCACTCACAATGTAATCATCATGAAATGCCTCTCTATGAGTTGGGCTCATAATAAGAGACTACTCGATGATGAAACCCTAAGGAACATTGAGACAAATATTGCTAGTATGGAAGACAAACATGGGCATGGATATTTGTCTGCAGAGAATAAGGAACATCTCACATCCCTTGTCATGCATAGGGATAAGATTGTTAAGGATAGAGAAGAATCGTGGAGGCTCCAGAGTCGAGATATATGGCTACAAGAAGGAGACAATAACACTAAGTTCTATCATAAATTTTCCAATGGACACAAAGAAATCAACACCATTTGGAAAATGACAAATGAGCATGGTATCCAGGTTCATTCCTTTCATCATTTGGCCTCTCTTGGCACCACTCATTTCATGAACCTCTACAAGCACCCCCCCCCCAACAATTCTTCCCTTGCTCAAATCATTAGGGTTGCCTGGCTATTCCCCTGTTTTGTTGAACAGGAGGACATCGAGGACCTTAATAAGCCTATATCGATGGGGGAGCTCGAATCTACTCTGAAATGGTTCAAGAAGGACAAGAGTTTTGCACCAGATGGCTGGCCTGAGTTTTATACTACTTTCTTTGATATCCTTGGCGAGGACCTCATCAAAAACATTGAAGATTGTCGCACTACAGGTCACATGTACGAGGCTTTCAACTCCACATTCATTGCTCTCATCCCTAAATCTGATAACCTGGACTCCTTCAATGATTTTTGACCTATTGCACTATGCAACTATATATACAAAATCACTGTAAACCGCCTCTGCCCCATTCTATCCTTACACATCTCATCTAAACAATTTGCATTCCTTCAGGATCGTTAGATACATGAAGCTATCGGTACAGCCCAGGAGGTAATGCATTCCATCAAGATAAAAAAGCTGAAAGGTATGATACTCAAGGTAGATCTCTCAAAAGAATTTGATTGCGCTCGTTGGTTATATATAAGAATGATTTTAACTCATTTAGGTTTTCCTCCAGATTTCATCAATTGGATTGTGTGTTGTATAACTAAAGTTTCTTTCAGTTTCCTCATAAATGGTTCAGCCTCACCTTATTTCCACTTGGAAAGGGGACTCAGACAAGGATGCCCCCTCTCCCCTCTACCTTTTCTGCTAATTATGGAGGGTCTAAGCAGGCTTATCATGGAAGAAAACAGGTTGGGTCATTTACAGGGTATTAAGATCTCCAATAATTGCATACTGACTCATTTACTTTTTGTAGACGAAGTCCTGTTCTTCCTAAATGGACATATTGGGGATCTGAACGGGCTACACTCTATCATGACCATATTTAGCATTGCATCAGGCATGGAGATTAACAACAATAAGTCTACCATCACTACATCGGGTTGTTCTCCTCATGAAATTCAATATGCACTCCAAAAGTTCCCCTTCACTCTACACACCTTGGTTGACAGACTAAAATATCTTGGATACCGCCTAAAACCACAACACTATAGAATAGTTGTTTGGCTATGGTTGGTGATGCAGGAGCATCCGAGCACCCTTCATTAAAATCAGAATCCAATGATGTGAAAGGGGAGAACGTGGACAAGTTCAAACAGAGCTAAATTGATGGAATAGATAAGTCTCTAAAAGACTTATCTAGTGTAGTTATCTTCCATGTATGCAAGTAGAGAGATTTAGGCAATTTGTGAGGAAGTCGTGGATCTTAGATGATCCACGCCTTTGTAATTTCTTATATAAATAGAGTCTATGTTGTAATAGGGGAGAGATGGGATACAATGTAGTCGAAGGAGAACTTGTGACTAAGGCTGAGATGCCTTAGACTATAATCTAGTTATGTATATATATAATGGAAATATTGTGTGTTATTTGTATCTCATGTGTCTGTGTATTGTTTATCTATAGTTTAGATGTATGAGCTAAGTTTTGTGTTACGAGTTTGTTGATCGACCATCAATCACTATAAGGATCGATGGCAATCCAATGTTAAATACGATATCATAGCGAGACTTGTTGTATGGAGTAACGTGAGGGCCTTAACAAAGTATGGCAAAGAAACTCTATGTTATAACGTAATTCCACCGAAAAGTGAACGCGATCAAGTCAACGGAGGAGATTGAATAAACATAACAAGAGTCGTCGAATCCGTTAGATCGACCGATACTATCGACGAAAGCGGAATCCAGAGGAGCCATCGCAACTATCTGATGGGAGGAGAGCTACGGTCATCACGTGGTGAAGAAGTGCAGGAGTTAATCAGAAGAAAAGGCAGTTTTCATATGCAGGAAGTTGTTTCTTGCACGGCCTCAAAGCTGTAAATGGAATTTGAAAAATGGACCCAAGAAAGTTATAGACTATGATCTAATCCAGTTGAAGTCTGAATAGATCACAGTCATTTGTTTAATGGCGATCTGACAGACATCGTGTGGTTAACATGCACGGGGTTTAATTCAGAAACCGGACACAATGGGGTTTTATACAGCGAGGTTAAACCTTCGTTGAGTTCTGGCTCTCAGGACCGTCCGTTCGTTAACGGATCGAACGATAATCGCGCACAAACATGTGCGAGGGTTAATAGCTTGAGCGGACTCGATAGGTTATCAAAAAGGGTTAAGGTTTATTTGAGTTCCGGCTTCCACCATTCAATGATTGATTCGTCGGGTTTTGTCGTGTTTCCGCGGATTAGGGGTTTTATGTAAAATCCACCAATTAAAAGGTTTCCCATATATACGTGGGCCATATCCCACAGGTCCATGTGCCTAATTATGTAAATATGTAGCTAAACTGTGTAAATGCAGTTTTCCTGGCATCAGTTGTTTGCCAAGATTGAGCGTAGACTTTGCATTTGGCATCACAAATATCTATCCATAGCAAGTCGACTAGTCCTCATAAAATTTGTTCTTGAGGCCACACTTGTCTACTGAATGTCCCTAGCATGGATCCCTGGAGGCATACTCTCTATAATACAAAACCAATGTTTCAGATTCCTTTCGAAAAGTAGAGAGGAAGGCAGGATATTTGCTTGGGCCCATTGGGAACTCATAGCACTACCCAAGAAATGGGGAGGATGGGGAATTAAAAGTTTGTCACACTTTTCAACTACCCTCGCTGCTAAATTGGGGTGGCAACTTCTCACCACTCGCAGTTTATGGTCAAAGGTTGTCTCCAAAAAATACATTCATCCACTCAACACATTGGATTGGAACAAAACATGCATATCTAATATATGGAAAGTTGTCCTCAACTCATTTCCACATATTCGGGAAGGTATTACCTGGAGAATACATTCTGGCTCATCGGTGCGAATTGGATGGGATCCATGGATAGGAAATGGCAACACATACAGGCTCCCTCAAGATTTAATTGTGCACCTCTCCAACTCAGGCATCACACATCTAGATCATATAGTTGATCCTAAGAACACCACCCTTTTCTCACAAGCCTAAAAATTTGCACACTGATAAAACCTCCCCGAAATATGGCATCAAATATGGGAATTATATATAAATTCTCTCTCTGAATCACATATTAGGATTACCAACAACGAAGATGAACTAATCTGGGCATTGGCAAAACACAGGAAGTATTATCCCAAGGAAGGATACCTCAGCAACTTCTCGGACAATCGACCACCGGTTTTGTAGCAGTGGTGGAGTCAGATATGGAAATTGAAGGCACCACCTCGATCACGATTGTTCATGTGGACTGTGGTCAGGAACAAGGCCCCCACCGGGGACAATATCTTGAAACGAACCTTCCATGGCCCACCTTGGTGTTGCTTATGCAGGAACAGCACAACATCTACAAACCACATTTTTCTTCATTTCCCAGTCACATTGGAATTATGGCACACAATTCTATCTTCCACCCTCATCCCCATCCGATGGCAGGGCAATTCTATCTTGGAAGCATGGCACTCCTAGTGGGCATCGTCCAATCCAATCAAAGCCAAGAACATACCTACCCTCATTTCCTGGGCCATCTAGTTAGCCAGGAACCAGATCATTTTCTCAAATCATCTAACAAACTGGCACCTAATCTCTGCCTGGGTAATGGCCACTTATAATCTTATTCCCTGATGATGATACCTCTCCTACTAGGCCTGTTATCCCTGAAACCATCAACAAATATTACCCTTGGGCATATTTCAACGGGTGTGCACAAGAAGGGGGTTGTGGGGGAGGAGCTATCCTATACCTATCAAATTCTCATTTCTTCAAAATTCAGATGGGGCTGGGAATTGGAACAAATAATTTTTCCGAGCTCATTACTCTCAGACATCTACTTCAATTTGCATTAGAAAAATAGTGTAGAAATATTCAAATTTTTGGGGATTCAAAGATCATAATCAATTGGTTCAACAATACTTCTAACTGTCATGCATTCTCACTGAGGCACATTTTGGATGAGGCACAAAGACTTAAAGCACATTTTGACTCCATTGTTTGTCATCATATATATAGGGAATTCAACTAGATTTCTGATCAGTTATCCAAGGAAGCTGCGATTTGGCCTAGAGGTACATGGATGATTCAGGAACAGAGGGACGGTGAACACTACCAATACTATCATAGACCATATATGGACTTCAGAGCATAAGGGCTCGATGGGCCTGGTTTTATGGGTTATATTTTTGATTATCTATCAATACATATTTACTATTTACTTGATGTATATATTGACAGAACTATAACTGTACTCCCAGGGTGTTTGTACTATGATATTTTTTTATAATTTTGATTATCTATCAATACATATTTAGTGTTTACTTGATGTATATATTGACAGAACTGTAACTGTACTCCCAGGGTGTTTGTACTCTGATATTTTTTTATGGGCGAGTCGCCCCACCTTAGAGCATATGCTACACATCATCTACATGTAATTTTCCTAATATCAATGAAAATTACTATTTTTCCTGGGGGGAATTATGGTTTATGGGCATGTAGTATGGATAAACCATTATATTGGCCCATGGTATTGTAACAAATCTTATTTACAAGTTACTAATATCCATGGTTGGTAAAGTGGGGATGGATATTTGTGATTAAAAATCTTTTCATATTATTATAAAATATTTTGATTGTGAAATAAATTATGATTTTTTGGTATGTGGTATTGTTAAGCCATAGTATTAGCCCATACTATTGTAACAAAACATATTCACAAGTTCATAATATCAATGACAAAGTGGGGTGAATATCCATGATGAAGAATCTTGTCATATTTTTATAATTTATTTTGATTGCGAAATAAGTTATGTTTATTGGACATGTGGTATTGATAAGCCATGATATTATCCCATGGTATTCTAACAAATCCTATTTACAAGTTAATAATATCTACGGTAAAGTGGGGATGAATATCCATGGTTAAGAATATTTTCATATTGTTACAAAATATTTTGATTGTAAAATAAGTTATGTTTTTTGGTCATATGTTATTGTAACAAAGCCTAATTTTTACAAATTAATAATATGCATGGTAAAGTGGTAGCCATGGATAAGAATCTTGTCATATTGTTATAAAATATTTTGGTTGTAAAATAAGTTACAGTTTTTGGGCATGATAAGCCATGGTATTGTAACAAAGTCTATTCACAAACTAATAACAAAATCAAAATATAACAAATTGAATTTTATTTAGTTGAACTAAAATTTAAATGTTTGCAATCATCCCTGATTACTTTTAATGTTTTTCTATTTTTTAACTAAGCTTACATTTAGAATTGTTTACATACTTAGATTACACTTTCACATATACTCTATACTGGATTGTAGAATGCCTCTAGGAACAATCACCGTCAAAGTCCAATAAATTTCAATTTGGCCTCTTCCTATTTGTGAGCCAAATCAATTTTTTCATTTTTTATATGGAAAACAATTTAGATATTTTTTAGCAGAATAATTTAATATAAGATGAAAAATATTCTTATTTTTCATTTTCAAAATTACATTGAATCTTATGTCTTGATTAGCAGCAGACAAGCTTCATTACCTGCCGTTCTAGCCCTACATTATAATTTATTTTTATATAAGGAGCCTCAATAAGAAGATGATCTAAACAAAGCTTGCATTTAAGTGTCAGGAATCTGCAAGCCAAAACCTATACTTTAGCTGTCGTTTCCTTCTTAGATCCCCAATGATTTCTTGCTCTGTAGTTACACATGGGCACCCTTATTATATGCTAGTGCAGAAATTTAGCAGCCCATGAACAAGTTTCTGGTTGACCACTGCAGCTACTTGTACGCTTGCACCAATGTGTGCCTCAAATGTTTTGCAAAATATAAAGAGAAGTCCAAAATGTATTTCATGTTATTGCTTCATAGCATTATTACTGGCAAAATACACAGCAGGGTAAACTTTTTGGATTTGTCCAGTTTGAGAGCTTGGGTTCGTAAAAATGTGCTGCAGGGTCTCTAAATCTTTACATGGCGCATGTCATTCTCAGTCCATCCTCGTGTATAAAATGCAGTCAAACTTTTAACCAGACAAGAATCACCATGAGTTATTTGGATGTGTGAGGGTTCTTCTGATATGTCAATATCTTTGCCCACAATGCGTTGGATGTGCCTGAAACTTCATAGCACTATGAACGTGTATTTGTGTAAATCAAAAAGACTGCAGATTGCAATCGATATAAACAAAAATTTCGTAGAGCAGTCTTTGCTAATTGCATTAAGACTAAACTTACTTTTTTATTTTTCTTATTTAAGAATTTTTTTTGCGTATCATTTAAAAGTTATCAATTTTGGAACATAAAGGTAAGCATATAAAATTCATTGTTTCTACCCACACAAAACTTTTTTCCATGCAACCAGTCATTGCATCCTTTAGCCTATTCCTTCTGGTTCAAGCTTTATTCAACAATAAAACTCAAGTAATTATAACAATATATTTGATATAAACAATTGTAAGAATTAAATGACTACTGAAGATAACCATCTCTCTTCACAGTTACTTCAACCCAAATTAACAGTAACACACAAAATATGAATACATGTTTACGATTATACAATAAAAAATATCATTAAAAACTGATAGAAAGACAATCAGAATTAAAAATAGTCTATACAGTGAAAAGGTTCATTAAAAGCGGATCATATGATATAGCAAGACAATCAAAATTAAAAATTGTATTATACAGTGAAAAGTTTCATTAAAATATGACAGAGAGAAAATCAGAATTAAATACAGTTTATATGTTGTAAATATTGTTACAGGGTAAGAAATATGTGGTGAATATTATCGCCTGGCCCAAATTATCTGAAAATGTGTTCTTCTGTAAACATTGGTTTTGGGTAAATAAGAATCGAGTTCACATATAGTCCAGGATTTGGGAGGAAAAAAAGAACCATCGGAAATATCGAAAGAAAGACTCGAAAGCTCTTCGAAACGCTAGACAATGAAATTTAAATCTCGGTAAATATTTAGGATGCCGAGACCCTGAAAAATTCAAGAAAATCGAAAATATCAGAAGATATCAGAAAATGTTTATAGTCAAAATCAAACAAAATCAAACAGCAAAGAAAAGTATAGAGTAATGGAATTGAAATATATGGAAAGAGATTGAAATATATTGCATTGGCATGTTTAGATGAGAAACTACATCATTTCTTTCGCTCGCATTGGAAGTGGAAACCTTACCTTCTTCCGAATCATTTTGGCTCGATCGTTGATCAGCTCGTCAACCTGAAATTCCCAATCAATTTGAATCGGTATCTTCGAGTTGAACTGCTCGCATTCCTGAAAACAAGCTTTTTCCGAAACATTCCCAATCAATTTGATTCAGTATCTTCGAGTTGAACTGCTCGCACCGTTGAAAACAAGCTTCAGTATCTTCAGTATCTTCTTTTTCCGAAACATTTGGACTTCGTACTTTGGATTGATCTGCTTGTCGCCCTGAAAACAAGCTTTTCCCAAAACATGCTCACTCCCTACCGAAACATTTGTACTTCGTATTTTGGAGTTGATGTGCTCGTCGCCCTGAAAACAAGCTTTTCCCAAAACATGCTCACTCGCCATCTCAGAGTTGATCTGCTAGGTTAACCTGAAAAGCTCGGAGAAAGTTTAAGAAATCGGAATCCTTTTTTATCTTGTACTAATTTTATGAAGAAAAAAATCATTCATTTTTTTTTTTATGTAAAATGAAAAAGAAAACCTTGCAAAATGATTTGATTATATTTGTAATTTTTATTATTTTTTCAATAAATTAGCTATGAAAACAGAATATGTTTTGAGCCCAAACGTCCTCAAAATGTCGGCCGACGCAAAATCGGAGGTGGAATTGAGCCCAAAGGTCAACAAAATGACGGCAGAAACAAAACCGGTGGTAAGACAAGGCAGATTTGAGTCGAAGCAACACTGAAATGCCCCTTAGAAGAAAAAACAGATCGTCTTCATCTCCCCGCTACTTTTCATCCTAGCGATTCACTAAGTTTACATATATGTCATGGAGGAGCATTGCTGAAGGCAGATTTGAGTCGAAGCAACACTGAAATGCCCCTTAGAAGAAAAAACAGATCGTCTTCATCTCCCCGCTACTTTTCATCCTAGCGATTCACTAAGTTTACATATATGTCATGGAGGAGCATTGCTGTCCCATGATGATCAGCAGACGAAATTACATTTAACACCGCCTTTTCGTGGATGACATTTTATTTTTGGAATGCTCTGTCGTCTTTTCTGGAGCTGCGTTTATATTACACTGAAGAATTTCCAAAAAGCCACTTGCGTTCAAATAAACGAAAGCAAGTCCACTTTCTATCATGCGGATTGTGGAAAGGAAATTAGAGAGTACTTGACAGAATTGTACAATATAGAAGCGAGGCCCATAAAGGAAGGCATGAAATACCTTGGTTTTCACCTTAAACCTTCCTGCTATACAAAAGCGGACTGGCAATGGATCTCCGATCGTTATTTCAAAAGGATAGCAGGCTGGGAAAATAAGTGCCTCTCTATGGCAGGCAGGGCAGTTTTAGCACAATCTGTGCTGGCACAACTGACTGTGTATTGGGCCCATCTGTTTTACATTCCGGCAAGTATTATTTTTTTGCTGAACAGAATGACAACAAATTTCATCTGGGGCGGAAGCAAAGAAAAAAGAAAATATCATCTGACAAAGCTCTCAAACATCACTCTTCCAAAGGATCTAGGAGGCTGGGGAATCATGGATCTTCAAAAATTTGGGATAGCTTTGTTGTGTAAATCTCTTTGGAGGAGTATTTTTGGGGATAGCTTATGGAGCAGATCCATAAGGAAGAAGTACATGGGCAATAAAGATTTCTCATTCTGGTACAGGAAAAGTACCATAGGGTCCCCACATGGTTCTGCCATCTGGTTGAGTTTTCGCAAAATCGAGTCTTTTTTCCTCCAAAACCTCTCTTGGAGCTTACAGAATGGAAACAGAGTGTATATAGGTTTTGAACCTATATTGGGAGCAGGGAAAGAAATCAATATAACACCTCAAATCAAAAAAGTTTTCCATCGTTCGAGGATCTTTATCTGGAGTCAAGTCATTGCAGGATGGCAGGGACCTTCTCCCATGTGTAAAGAAGCCCAAAAACTGGGCCTAAATGGAATTTTGACTTATCAATGGAACAAGATCCTGATGATCATGAGGAATATTGGTTTCTGCCGTACCGAAGCATATGATTTTCTCACCTGGAAGGGGAAAAGGGGAAAGGATAAGATCGGATTTTTTCCATTCACTGGAATGGTGGGAAAGGGACAAACAACAAAGCTGAAGCAATGGCACTATCAAGGCTCCTACATTTCAGCACCTTCCTAAAAATACCGTCTCTTCAGATCTATGATGATTCTAAAATTATAATTGATCATGTCACTGGCAAACTTTCCATAAAAAATCATTCGCTAATAGGATGGATGAACAGGATTGATTTTTTCTGGAAAAGGGAAAATGATTATTCTATTCAACATGTGGACAGAGCACAAAATACTCATGCATACAGTTTGTCAAAGAAAGGGCTTCTAATTCAGCCGAACAAATGGAAAATGGATATTCTCTTGGGAGATACCACATACCAGATTGAGGATTTTTTCCCTTCCTGGAACATAATTTGTTTATTGTTTCTCTCTTCTCCGTGTTTTTTGAGTCCTGCCAAATGGTTCCTTTACAATGTTTATTTTACATCTCTACAGGGGATGTGCATACAATAGGGTT
Organism: Pinus tabuliformis; assembly: GCA_031772625.1. Taxonomy (NCBI): domain Eukaryota; kingdom Viridiplantae; phylum Streptophyta; class Pinopsida; order Pinales; family Pinaceae; genus Pinus; species Pinus tabuliformis. The sequence continues at coordinate 137,582,719 of CM062808.1, forward strand.
TTATCTATCTCTTGCCAAACTTTTGGTCATCTTTTCTGATTTCATACATTGTGCAATGTTTGGTCGCATATCTCTACTTCTCTTCACTCCGTACATGCTTTCAAGAGATAAAGATTATGATGAGGCTTGCTTATAGACTTCTGATTCTATGTTTTAAGTTCATGTTTCAGACAGACTATATGTAGTATGTGACTCATCAATTATTAATACAAAATCTTGCTTTTTTTCATACTTAAGAAAAAAAAAAGTTACATATTTCGAATATAGAGGAAAAGAAACATTAAACAAGAGAGAAATCGCTAAGAAGAACACAAAAGATTTAGACAGAGCGATAGCTAAAACACCACAGATAACACTGAAATGCCACCTGACCTGCCCTGCCCTACCATACAGTCGTTTCCAAATGCACTGACAGCTTTTACCAGACTAAAGACTAATGAATGACGTGTTGCATCTTTTTAATGACTCATTCGTAATAGTATTTCGTTAAAATTTATTTAAACCTTTTCGAACAAACTCTTAAACTATTTATTAATTTATGCATGGCTAAATTCTTAACTAAAATTGCACATTATAAATACACAGAAATCATTCACATTGGGCACATGATTTACTTTTGGAAAACCCACAAAGGAAAAAATAAAATAAAAAATTGTTCTATTATGAACTTGGGCTTAGTACCAGGAATAATGGCTTAGATAAGGAATTAGATCCACTTGATCAAGCCTTTTTTAGTGGTGATTTAGATCTCTTTGTTGCTCTTTACACCTTCCTTGGACAGTACCTTGCTTGGCACTCTGGTCCTCGCTGCTCCTTACACTTACTCATCTTCATCCTAGTGGTGTCTTTACCTTTCTTTCAAATCTCCTTTTATAATTTTTTAATGACTAAAACCCTAATCCTAGATTTCAATGGCTAAAATTAGATTTTGCCATCCCAAAATCGATGGTTGTGATTTGATCAGTGGGCGGACACACGCTCTCCAATCTAATATGCAAGAGATGTTGTCTCATTATGTTATGTAAACATTTTACTTTGTCGAATAAAATAAAAGTAAAAATAAACTAAAATCATACCATTAATATTTATATTTATTAATAAAACTAAAAATAAAAAACTTTACCTTAAACATTTTTACTTGGTCAAAAATAAAATAAAGAAAATTTAAGATACTCTACATTAAAACAAACAAACAAAAAATCACTTTAAACTAAAATAATACAGTAAAGTGAAGTTATATGTAGCTTTTGAGCTCTAGGTTTATGAGAACAACTGGTATTCATCTATACTATAGTCTATTTAAAAGAGGAAATTTAAACCTCTATTAGACTAAAAAGTCATTTGATTCCTCTCTTGGCTTAGTAGATCAGGAGGTCTAGAGTTAAAATGGATCTATGTTGGTTAAATACAAAAAGTACTTTACAAAGTTTATTATCTAGAGAGGCAACCTTGTAGTTTTACCCAGCTACACACAATCCAACATATACATCAATGATATATATTGGACATATAATTGATAGTGGAGAGCTAAGGGTGGATTCAAACAAGATTGTAGTCATCATCAAATGGCCTATTCCCACTAGCTTTACAAAGATCAAGAATTTGAAGGATACAACCCAATATTTGAGAAAATTCATTGCATTTTTTTCCAAAATAACACAACCATTGCATGCCATGACCACCAAAGAAAGTAGGCTTAATTGGGATAACCCACAACAATGAAAAACTAAAGACCTAAAAAAACAAGATCAATGATTCTTTGATCCCAGCCATGCCCAAATTATAGCAACCATTTGAGCATTAGTTATAAATAAATTCCAATGAGTGTGCATTAAGGGCAATGCTCATACAAGGGCCAGTGTGTTACCATTAGAAGTTGTTTTATGAAGGACTCCATTGCCTATATGATAAAGAGATATTTGTGATTACGAAAGCAAGAAGGGGAAGCACTATCTCCTATGAAAAGAGACCATTAGTTTATTTCCAACCTCTCATTACCTACAATGTTGGGTCCCTATAATACTAGTAATTACCCCATTACTATTGTAGTTTCATCCCTTATTAATATTGTTGTGCCCCTATTATCCCCATATCGTTATTACTGTGCCCCAGAGAATCTCTCTATTGTTATTTTTGTGGCTTTATATTATTATTGTTAGGTCAGCTGGGTTATATTGTGACTCATTAGACTCCTATATATAGAAAGGAGGTTTTGTCATTTGAATCATATAAGAATTGTTCATTTATGTAATGTAAAGGAGGTTTCCCCCTCGAAGAGGCTAAATTCTAAGGCGTTGATCTATCTTTCCTATCTTTTCTTGAGCTGGTTTCATAACATGTGGTATCAGAGCTTTGGATTCTAGGGTTTCGCTGCTCCAAACAGGTCATCGTGAAATTTTCGCTATAACTTTTTTTCTGCGACGTTTCAGAAGTTGAAAAAAACCCATTTGAAAAGAAATCGCGCTGAACCTCGGGTCCGAATTTCAGAGCTTTTCGCGCTATATTTGCGGAGATATGATCTGAGGAAGTTGGTCTTTTTTTAGACTCCTGAATTACATTCCAATCAGGTGACCTGGGGAAAATCATCATAACTTTCTCTCTGCGGATCAGATTGAAATTTCATAAGAAGGTACAGAAAGAGGATGGACTGTAGTTTCTTGTATACATTTTTCAGATCCAAAGGTCGAAACAGTGACTCGTGGCACGTCGTACAAGTTCGCTCTACTGAACTAGTCTATAATCAAGTCACTGTGGAAGATTTTGCATAACTCTTCCTTGGAGAATCCAATTTGGGTCAGACTTGTGGCATTGGAAAGAGGACATAGAGTGCTACTGCAGGTCACATATTCAGAACTAGATGATTGGAAAGTACAGAGATACATCAGAGGCAATATCGAGCTCCTACAAAATGAAAAAAGGTGTGTAGATTTTCTTAAATTTTTGCTTAAGCTTGGTTTGAAAATTTATTTTGAAGGAATTAAAAGGGAATAGTAGAGCATTATTACCGGTAACTGATGCCCCGAGGAAAGAAAATGAAAACACATAATAAGCAACTTGAAAGCTCTAGCATGACTCATGAAGAAGAGGAAGAAATGATACATGATGTATCAAAATTACAAGAATAAGTGCAACAAATGTCACTGTCACAAAAGCTAACAGAAGCTAAGATAGATGGCGTGGAAGCTAAGATGAATGGCATGGAAGCTAAGATAGACAACTTGAAGATAGATTTGAATACAAAATTGAAGACAGGCATGGCAGATTTGAAGACAGATTTGACAAATTTTCTACAAGAAATACTTACCAATGGTGAAAAGGTAGTAAAGGAAACTCATGATGCAAACAAAAGAAATGTTAATCATGATTTCTTATACTTTAATGTGGGATCGAAAACCCACCATATTCCAAAAATCGATATGAGGAAGTTTGATGGCAAGGATCCCGCAACATGGATATTACAAATGGAGCAATTTTTCGATCTCAATAATGTTGTGTGTGGAGCATGATTGTTCAGAGGTCTTTGTTTCAGCCGGATGTATACCCCAGGAAGTTTTGTACACCCCTCCACGCGGGGGGTACGGGGGGGACTTGTCCCCCTCGCAGGGGTCCTGGGGGGGGCGATCCCCCCCAGCTGGGGGGTTCGGGGGCCAGCGGTCCCCTGGCGGGGGCTCGGGGGTAGCGCCCCCGAAGCTAAAAACAAATGTAAAATTGCCTTGTAAAAGTATAGTAATTTCTAGTCAATCTGGGCCATTCATTAGGCAGATGATCTGACGGTAGAACTTATGTTTAGTTTAGGGTTTTTTGCCCTAGAAAGCAACCCCCTCTCTTTGTATGAGGGCATTGTATTTGAGGCTGAGATATAGATGTGTATTCGGTGAGCGAGAAATAGAGAGGTGAGACTGTGAGAGAAAACAAAGGATATTACAACGGATTTGCTGTAGGTTGTGTCTCTTCATTTTGCTGGATAATAGAAAGGAAGGACTAGCTGTTCGGGGTGGACGTAGCCCAAACTGGGTGAACCACGTATATCTGTGTCTCTCTTGTTTTGTGCGTTTTCTGTGTTTATATTTCTGCAATATTTTATGTGTTTCATTGCTCCGTAATATATAATTTTCTAACAAATAATGTGCAAAACACACAAAAGGTACGTATTGCAACTTTATATTTGGAACCAAATCAGTTTGTATGGTATCAATGGCTTTGCTCTCATAAACAAATTATCACTTGGGAAATTTTTACGGAAGAATTGATAGCACATTATGAGGATACAAAAAGCAACACTTTTTTTAGCCAATTGATAAGTCTCAAACAAAAGGGTTCAATAATGGAGCACATTGAGGAGTTCCAAAAATTGAACATAAGGGTAAAAGATATTCCAGAGGAGCATAGGATTGATGTGTTCATAGGGACTTTAAAGGATAATATCCAATATGATGTTCTCCTTTGGGAACCTGATTCATTAGAGAAGGCATTCAGGTTAGCAAGAAAAATAGAAATTAAAATTATGTCAACTAGGAAGCATACCACTCACAACTATAAAGATGGAAGTGTGGTTGCTCCTAGTCTTCCACAACCTATAAGGTTGACACCACAACAATTAGAAGAAAAAAGAGCAAAAGGGCTTTGTTACAATTGTGATAGTGAATACACTAAAGGTCATAAGTGTGCTAAGAAGAAATTATTCTACATAGATTGTGAAGAGGAAGAAGAAAAGGAGCAAGAAAGGTCAAAAGAAGAGGATATACTCCAGGAACAAAGGCTAGATAAAGAAGAAATGAATCCGACCATATCTTGTAATGCATTGGCGGGAATTACCACTCCTCAAACCATCAAGATAGAAGGACAAATCAAGAAGAAAAAGGTACTAGTGTTGATTGATTCAAGAAGTACCCACAATTTTATTCATTGTAAGGTAGCAAAAGAATTGAATTGCTTCTTATACCCAGTACCAGAGTGTCAAGTGATGGTTGCAAATGGAGGAACAATAAATTGCTCTAGAAAGTGCCATAATATCAAGCTATCAATGGGAGAATATGTATTGACTAGCCCAATGCTTTCCATTCCAATGGGAGGTGCTGATGTTGTACTAGGAGTACAATGGCTACAATCCTTGGGTACAATAACTTTCAATTTTCAAGAACTTTTCATGAAATTTTCCATGGAAGGAAAGGAAGTTGAATTAAGGGGTATTGCAGGGAAACCGGGAAAGATAATTAGCTCTAATGGTATGACAAAGCTTCTAAAAAAGGAACAAAGGGGTGTAATTGCACAATTATGTTCGCTAGATGTTTCCACACTGCAATCATCTATTTCTCCAGATCTCCAAAAAGTCTTGGACAATCATTCCAAGGTATTTGAGACTCCCAAAGGTCTCCCACCTATTCGTGATTATGATCATGCTATTCATTTGATTCCAGGAAGTGTTCCTCCAAACATCAGACCGTACAGATATCCCTATGCCCAAAAGAGTGAAATTGAATGTATGGTTGCAGAAATGCTAGAGGCTGGTATAATTCAACCGAGTCAAAGTTCTTTCTCTGCTCCAGTAGTATTAGTGCATAAGAAGGATGGATCATGGCGCATGTGTCCAGATTATAGGGAGCTCAACAAGCTCACTATTAAAGATAAGTTTCCCATTCCCGTCATTGATGAATTATTGGATGAATTGCATGGATCAATTTACTTCACCAAGTTGGATCTTCGTTTAGGATATCATCAAATCAGAATGAAGACTGAAGACATTCCGAAAACAACATTTAGAACTCATGAGGGTCATTATGAATTTTTGGTCATGCCTTTTGGCCTTACCAATGCACCTTCAACATTTCAAGGTTTGATGAATTCCATTTTCAAACCATTCCTTAGAAAATTTGTGTTAGTATTTTTTGATGATATACTAATCTACAGCAAGTCTTGGAAGGACCATGTTGAACATGTTGACAGGGTGCTACAATTATTGGAGGAGAAACAATTATATGCAAAAAGATCCAAATGTTTCTTTGGAGTACAAGAGGTGGAATATCTGGGTCATATTGTATCTCATGAAGAAGTTAAGGTAGACCCTAGCAAAATTAAAGCCATTAAGGAATGGAAAATCCCCACATCCATAAAGCATCTACGAGGATTTCTCGGGTTGACAGGGTATTATCGCAAGTTTGTTAAGAATTATGGGAGAATAGCAGCACCTCTAACAACATTATTGAAGAAAGATGCATTTTCATGGACTCCAGAAGCAACAAAGGCCTTCGAACATCTTAAAGAGGCAAATGTGCCAAGCACCGATCTTAGCTACACCGGACTTCACAAAAATCTTTATTGTGGAATGCGATGCTTCAGGAAATGGAATTGGTGCTGTTTTAATGCAAGATGAAATACCCATTGCTTTTGAAAGTCGTCCAATCAAGGGAAAGTTTTTACACAAAGCTATTTATGAGAAGGAAATGTTGGCAATACTCCATGCACTTAAGAAATGGCGACCCTACCTGGGAAGACACTTCAAGGTAAAAACAGATCATGATAGTCTTAAATACTTTTTAGAACAAAGATTATCCTCTAAAGAGCAACAAAAGTGGGTCACAAAGATGTTGGGTTATGACTTTGAAATCATCTACAAAAAAGGGAAGAAAAATGTGGTGGCAGATGCACTCTCAAGAAAGGATGAGGATGTGGAAGCTTTGTTGTGCGCCATTTCTATTATCCAACCAGATTGAATAAACGAAGCAAGGGAGGAATGGAAGAATGACGAAGAAGTATGGACACTTATTCAAAAGTTACAACAAGATTCCAGTACGTCTGATACATTTAGCTGGAAAAATGATTCTTTATGGTACAAAGATCGCTTATACCTCTGTAAGAATTCCCAACTAAAACAAAAGATTCTTATGGAATTGCACACTTCTCCCTTAGGAGGGCACTCAGGATTTTTAAAAACTTACCACAGAGTTAAGAAGGAATTTTTTTTGGATAGCCTTAAATCGAATATTCAAAAATTTGTAACGGAATGTTTGGTTTGCCAACAAAATAAAGTTGAAACAATTAAGACACAAAGTCTATTACAACCTTTATCCATTCCAAGCCAACGTTGGGACGAGGTTTCAATGGATTTTATCACAGGTTTACCCAAGTCTGAGGGAAAGAGTGTCATCATGGTGGTAGTTGACTGACTCACCAAGTATGCACACTTTTGTGCATTATCACATCCATTTAAAGCCAGTACGGTTTCTACTGCATTTATGGAAACAATTCAAAAGCTACATGGAAACCCAAAGATTATTGTAAGTGACAGAGATCCCATTTTCACTGAAAATTTTTGGACAGAGTTATTTTCTTGTCTCGGTACTCAGTTAGCTCATAGCTCATCTTATCATCCTCAATCTGATGGGAAAACAGAGATAGTAAACAAATGTTTGGAAGGATATCTTCGTTGCTTTGTATATGATAAACAGACACAATGGGTCAAATGGTTGCCTCTGGCTGAATGGTGGTATAACACTTCCTTCCATACAGCAACAAAAATGACACCATTTATGGCACTTTATGGATATCAGCCACCATCCATCACATCATATTTAAGAGAAAATTCTAAGGTTCAAGGAGTGGAACATCACATCGAACATCAACAACAAGTCCTCCAACTCTTAAAGGATAACCTCGTGTTGGCACAAAATAAAATGAAACAACAGGCAGATCAACATTGCAGCGAAAGAAGTTTTGATGTAGATGATTGGGTATTCCTACGACTACAACCATATGAGAAAATGTCCCTCAAGCAAGCTAAGAAGGATAATAAATTATCACCAAAGTATTATGGTCCGTACAAGGTGTTGCAAAAGATTGGTACTATGGCATACAAATTGGAGCTTCTTGCAGCTTCTCGATTGCACCAAGTTTTCCATGTTTCATGTTTAAAGAAGGTTATAGGCGACAAGCTCCCAATTCAAACAATATTGCCAGAACTTGACGAGGAAGGAAAAATTATATTGGAACAGAAAGTAGTCACAGAAACAAGAACTCGACAGCTACGAAATCAATCAATTTTAGAGTATCTTATCAAGTGGAAGAACTTATCTGTTGAAGATTCCACATGGGAGGATGAGAATTTTATACAGAAGCATCCAGAACTACTCAAGTGTTGAGGACAACACTTTTTTTGAAGGAGAGGGGCATGTTGGGTCCCTATAATACTAGTAATTGCCCCATTACTATTGTAGTTGCATCCCTTATTAATATTGTTGTGCCCCTATTATCCCCATATTGTTATTACTGTGCCCCATAGAATCCCTCTATTGTTATTTTTGTGGTTTTATATTATTATTGTTAAGTCGGCTGGGTTATATTGTGACTCCTTAGACTCCTATATATAGAAATGAGGTTTTGTCATTTGAATCATCCAAGAATTGTTCATTCATGTAATGTAAAGGAGGTTTCCCCCTCGAAGAGGCTAAATTCTAAGGCATTGATCTATCTTTTCTTGAGCTGGTTTCATAACATACAAAGTTGGAGCAATGGTTGACTTTGTGGCAACTACTCTACCTATTAGTCATTGGGTGTTTTAGTGAACATATAACTTCATAAAATATTAAAGAATCATTGGGTGTTTTAGTGAACATATAACTTCATAAAATATTAAAGAATAACTTCAATTTCACTGGATATTAATAAATACATTCCAAAATTCTTTTATTAAACTTCTCCCAATACTTTTTCCAAATATTTATACACACAAAATAAATATCTCCCACTTTATAAATTATCTATTTTTTTACAAATCATCATTTTTATAAATCTCTCATTCTTTTTTATAAACCTCAACCTCCCATTCCAATAATCCCTTTTATAAACTTCCCATACCTTCCCTTTTTATAAACTTCCCATACCTATAATAAGCAAGATTTCACTTGAGTTTCCATGAACCTTCTCATTCAAGTCTAGATGGGATTAGATTGAACTAACGGGACCTTTCCCTATTAAAGTATCCCAGAGAAATGAAACAGAACTTGATATCACAAAGTATTGAGAGGAGGACTCATTTTTGAAATGGAAGTTGTTATCATAAAGTATTGAGAAGAGACCTCATCTTTGAAAAGGAAGTCTGACATCTTTATTTTTGAATATGGTTCAAAGGGTGGTACTGTGTTGAGAAAAGACCTCATCTTTGAAAAAGAAGTCTGGGATCTTTATTTTTGAATATGGTTCAAAGGGTGGTATTATGTTAGAAAATTTTCAAATGGTTAATAATCTAATAAGAGAAGTTCTATAGATTAAAATATAGAATGACATATTAGGGAAAGACAATTGAAAAAAAAATTATTTACCATTATTAATAAACAAAAAAGTCATGTTTATAATTATCAAAAAATAAAAAATAAAAATCATTTCAGTAAATAACAATCCATAACAAATACCATTAAGGCAAAGATTGCCAACCAAAAAATGATTCTTGTTACTATAAATAATTTATTTATTGCTATAAATTATTTTAAGCATGTGTACATTTAATTAAATTTATGAAAATATATAAATTTTATCATATATATTTATATATAATTTAATTTCAAATTCTAAATATTTTTTAAATATTTAAATTAATTTAAAATTACACAATATTCTTGAATTTTTTATTATTATATTTATTTTTTAATTTGGAGGAGTTTTTATCCATGAGAATACTAAAATTTTTATTGATAATTATATTATTATTATTATTTATTTTTTAGTTCATATTTTTTTATGATAATATATTGGGAAAATTGGTTGATAAAAAAAATTTACATTATTCAATATTTTTTTATTTAAGAAATCTGGTAAAAAGGGAAACTATGATACAATTTACACTGTGCTAAGTTTTTTTAGCTCTTTAGTTCTCATTGCTAACTACTTTTCCAAATAAAAAATTAAAGATCAAATCTGCTAAACGTCTTTGACTACTTTTACCATTAAAAAATTATGGTGAAAATCTCCTCAACGCAATTGAGAATAAGCCCGTGAACACACTTAAAAAAAAAAAAATCTGTTGAGGTGAGTGCTCTGCATGTAAATCCGTCCTTTTGAATTCATTGGACACCAAAATGGTCAAATAAAATAAGAAAATAACCTGAAAGTATTTCCTGGATATAGGTGTGGTTTGGTTATCTCAAAAAGACTGGATTGTACAGATCCCTGACCTTTTCAGGTTATGGGTACTTTTAATTTTTCTAACCTCGTAACTTACAAACAATTTTCATTACCCTCTGTCTTTGTCCTGCGTTATCCTATATCGTCCTCTCTGTCCTTGCCCTACATTATCCTATATCCTCCCAAATTATGATTTAATCGAAAATAGTAAATGAGTTTAAGCTCAATATCAATACAAATTAGAATGAAATAAGACTGCCATATGACAACCATAACTTAATATATTTTTGTATAATGAGCCTCTACAAGAAGATGATCTAAACAATGCTCGCATCTTAAGTGTAAATAATCTACAAGCCAAAACTTATACTTTAGCTGTTGTTTCCTTCTCAAAGCCCCAATGATTTCTTATGCTGTAGTTACACTTGGATACCATGCTAGTGCAGAAATTTAGCAGCGCATGAATAAGTTTTTTGTTGACCACTGCAATTACTTGTACCCTTGCACCATTATGTGCCTTTAATCTAGTCAAAATATATACCTTATTATTGGCAAAATATATACCTTCCTTGGGATATTGTTCTACCTTTTTGGTTGGTTAATGTGAAAAACCAACGTAGTTGGGCTGCCATTAAACCAGTTGTGTTGGGCATTTGAAGAAAACAAATATCAGACACTAGTGGAAACCTGTTTTACCACTGCGTCATAAAGTTATACAACACGCTAGTGTTAATAGTTAGCATGAGGTCTAGTGTTTCACGTAGATTCAAGCTCCATGAAGGTCCTGTTGTCTAACAACAAATTGTTCTATGTAGATTCAAGCTCCATTTTCAAAAAAAGAATTGAAAACCATCATATTCATCATGTATCTTGATTTGCTTCCATTTTCTAAGTTAGTTTTGGGTTTTGTGATGTGATTGTTTCATTTTTCAATTAAATCAGTTTTATATCCTATCATATTTTTTAGCTTGAACTTAGATTCTAGGAATATCTCAGAATGAGATATTGATGGTAGATTCCAGATTTTGGGAATATCCTACTTATTGATGGTAGATTCCAGATTCTGGGAATATCCTAGAATCAGAAAGTCATGAAAGAGGTCAATTGTTAATTATTTCTTTTAACATTGACAATTATTTCTTTTAACATTGACAATTATTTCTTTAACCTCTTATGACTTTAACATTTTAGGATATTCCTAGAATCTGCAATCATATGACTTTGGCTATAACTTTGTCATTTCAGAATATTCCTAGAATCTGCAATTATATCTGCAAATTTCAGAATACTCCTAAAATTCCTAGAATCTGCAATTATATCTGCAAATCATATTTTTATGTGATGCCCCGTTAATGCCTTGTTTTCGAAGGACTTAGTTTTAAATCTTAGTTTTATATGAAAATCAATATCACTATATTTAAAATTAGTTCCATTCCACCTAATAATTTTTCCTCTAATCTTTTCAAACCATGTAAATCGTTCAATGCTAAAACCACCATCATGCAACCTCTTTCTACACTATTTTCCGGGAAACATCCCAGATGAATCAAAGAGCATTTCTTAATACTGGAAACTTTATTAATTAATCCAACCTATAGACCATAGCAGATTTTTGTCAAAAATAAGGTAATTTATCTTGAAAACATATTAATAAATCGATTTTTGTCAAAAATAAGGTAATTTATCTGGAAAACTTATTAATAAATCTAACCTATAGACAATGGTAGATTTATGTCAAAATGTTTTGTGGCTAGTCTATACCATGTCTGTTAGTAAAACAGACTGCAGGATGCAATCGATATAAACAAAAATTTAGTATAGCAATCTTTGCCAATTGCATTAAGATCAAACTTACTTTTTATTGTTCTTATTTAAGAATTTTTTATTAGGTTTCATTTATTGTTTTTTTTTTTTGGTCCCAGTCAATTTTGTCCCAATCAAAAATAGTCATTTCTTTATAGCTTTTGGAATTTTGTCCCAATCAAAAAGTAATTAAAAAGTAGTCATTTCTTTATAGCCTTTGGAATGATCCGTCTTTTTATTCAACGAGTCAAAAATAATCATTTCTTTATAGCCTTTGGAATGATTTGTCTTTCTATTCAACGAGTCAAAAATAGTCATTTCTTTATAGCTTTTAGAATGATCTATCTTTCTATTCAACGAGTCAAAAGTAGTCATTTCTTTATAGCCTTTGGAATGATTTGTCTTTCTATTCAACGAGTCAAAAATAGTCATTTCTTTATAGCTTTTAGAATGATCTGTCTTTATATTCAACGAGTCAAAAATAGTCATTTATTTATAGCCTTTGGAATGATTTGTCTTTCTATTTAACCATGACATCTATTCAACGAGTTAAAAATAATCATTTCCCTATAGCTTTTGGAATGATCTGTCTTTCTATTTAACCTAACCAGTTGTCATGATCTAATTCTTCATCTATTTAACTAGTCAAAAATTGACATTTCTTTATAGCCCTTGGAATGATCTATCTTTTTATTTAACCAGTTGTCATGATCTGATTCTTCATCTATTTAACTCGTCAAAAATAGTCATTTCTTTATAGCTCTTGGAATGATCTGTCTTTCTATTTAACCAGTTGTCATGATCTGATTCTTCATCTTGTGCTAACCATGAACCACCACACTAGTTAATTTTAAACATGTGGACAATTGTTTCTTATTACTGAAAAAAATATTCTTAAAAACTAGTGTATCAATTTCAAACATAAAATTTTAATATATAAAATTCATTGTGTCTAGTCATACCTAAAATGTTAGTATATAAAATAGTATATAAAAATTCATTGTTTCTGGTCACACACGAAACATTTTTCCGTGGAAGCAGTGATTTCATCCTTCATTTTTTCATTTTTCCATGTAAAGCAGTGATTTCATCCTTCATTTCTTCATTTTTCCATATAACTAGTGATTTTATCCTTCATTTCTTCATTTATCCATGTAACTAGTGATTTCATCTTTTAACCTATTAGCCAGGTTCAGGGACCAGTGATTTCATCCTTCATTTCTTCATTTTTCATTGTAACTATGATTTCATCTTTTAACCTAGCTAATAGGTAAGTTCATGCTTTATTCAACAATCAAGGTTCAAGCGATTGTTAAGCTTTATTGGTTAACTAGTGATTTCATCTTTTAACCCATTAGCTAGGCAAGTTCATGCTTTATTCAACAATCAAGGTTCAAGCTTTATTCAACAATAAAGCTCAAATTCATTATAACAATATAGACAATATTATAACAATATATTAATATAGGCAATATAGAGACAATATAGGTTCAAGTTTTATTCAACAATAAAGCTCAAATTTATTATAACAATATAATTGAATAAAGCTCAAATTCATTATAACAATATATTAATATAGACAATATAGGTTCAAGCTTTATTCAACAATAAGCTCAAATTCATTATAACAATATATTAATATAGACAATTTGAAATAAAGCTCAAATTCATTATAGCAATATATTAATATAGACAATATTGTAATGCCCTATTTAATATTATCCTGCAAATTTTACTAAGTGTTCAAATTTCCTTAAAATATGGACTTAAAATTTTCAAGAAATATTGGTAGATACTTACATTGGTGAAACTATAAATTTGGTACTGATATAAATTTTGTTATTTACCTCCCCAAATTTTTAAATTTTGAGAAGACATAGTCCTCTCCAATTCATTACCAAATTATATATATATTCTTCTCTCATCCCCAAAATGTTCTCTCACATTTACTTGGGAGAAGACATGGTTCTTTCCAATTAATTACCCAATTTTATATTCATATCATATTCCCAAGTGTACTCTCAGATTTACTTGGGAGAAGACATTGTCCTCTCCAATTAATTACCAATTTATATATTCATCTCTCATTCCCAAAATGTCCTCTCACATTTACTTGGGAGAAGACACGGTCCTCTCTAATTAATTACCAATTTATATATTCATCTCTCATCCCCAAAATATTTACTTGGGAGAAGACATGGTCCTCTCCAATTAATTACTCAATTTTGTATTCATATCGCATTCTCAAATGTCCTCCCATGTTTACTTGGGAGAAGATAAGTCAAATGTAAGGATGAGGGAGAAGTTATGACATTAATGAGAGGTGGTTGAGGTGGAGAAGAGAGGGGGGCATAAAAGGAGAAGGATGAGGGGAGGAAGGGGATGTTTGGTCTTGCTTTTGGTTTTGGTTTAGTTGTGGTTTTGGAGGAATTGTTTGAGAGAGAGGAGGGGAGTATTATTTATCTTAGATACACTACATTTGGTTGGACTTGGGCTCAAAGGGCTAGGGAACCTGTGGAGGTTTCCTGGGCTAGGAATTACTTCCTAGTTGGCTAGGAGGTGAATCCTGTCGGTGGTCAAGAGGAGCGTTCCAACAAGAGCAACAACTCAAGGTCATCTCCACCGGGCTATCGGCACAGGTATTCCTCTATGCATAGATTAATCATGTAAGTGATTAAAATGAAATGTTCACTATTTAAATTGGTGGAATTAGATTTTAAATGGTAAATTATCATTGATTAAATATCTTGTCAAAAAATAAATTATCGTCCTTTTATTGCATTTAAAATTAGAGAATATAGATCTGATAGAGGACTCTAGGAGGGGATCTTACACGTGGTATCAAAGTGGGTTCGAAATCTGGACCCAAGACCCACTAGACATGAATCTCCACTTAAAATTTAATATATATATATGTGTGTGTGTGTGTGTGTGTGTGTGTGTGTGTGTGTGTGGAACTGATTTCTCCATCTTACTCTCAATAAGTCATTGTTTCAATATATTCAATGCATTGGCTTCTCACGGTCTACTATCCTTAACTACCAATTCAAAAAAATCAATTATTTAGAAAAGACTCATTCCATTTTAAACAGCAATAGTTACAATGTTGACTGCCTAAAACATTCAAATCTAGATATTCAACTAGCGCATATGGCACACAGGCTCTACAAAATATGAAGCATTACTAATTACACCAGAAAAATAAATATAAAGCTAGAAAACTTGCAAAACTGCTTCTTACAGAAAGATAGCTTCTGAAACTTACTATTACAGTGCAATTTATCTTTAAGTTTTCAATGTGTGTTTCTCAGTAACATAAGTGCCCCTAAGTTTTTTTTCTCAATCTTGAACTGTACATTTTTCCATCACATCAACCATGCTATTTGAAGGTTCATCCATATCAGTAAATGCGGGTGCAACAATTCTCTAGCTAGAATCAATTTCTGTGACTAGAATATTTCTTTAAGAATCAGCTTGACGCTCCCAGGGCCTTGAGAAACTATATCTCTATGCACCAGCTTCATCTCTCCTGCAATTCGCTCTCTCTGACCTTCCAATGGTTGTTGCGTCCGAAAACCACCGATTATTTAAAAAACCCCTAGTTTCTCTGATCATTCGGTTTCCACAGTAAGCTGAAGCACTTGTTGAGTAATCTCCCATTAGTCGAAGGGCTATGACTGTCAAAGTGTGTTTAAATTCCTTCATTGTGGGAGAATTCGCAAACAAGTATTTTATTCTACCTCTACTTTTCGTCAATGACGTTGTCAAATTGCATTTATGCAATGGAAGGCGGTCTGTTTGGTGGCCTTCAACGCTATATGCATCTGTAGAACTCAGCAGATAGACCTTCTAGTAGCTATAAAACTAAGGAAGTCTTGGGAGCAGTTAAAGACTGAACATTGTCTTCTATAACTTGACTTGTAATCTTTGATATTTCTGGTGAGAGATGAAATTCTTCTGGAGTTGCTTCTCCAAATGACACAAGGGAGCTGCAGGGGCATCTTTTACTTGCTGAGATCCTTGGTCCAACACAATTGTTGATAATTATTTGGAAGCATGGATTAGTTGTAACCGGTAATATGTCTCTGGCTGCTGGCAAACTTTCCACAACAGTACTATTTCCTAAGACTGGTCAGGGTCATACCTAACCCAGAACCTACACCTACAACCCCTAGCATCATGTCGCCTTCTTTGGGCATCGAAGTGCAATGCTTGCTCTTTACCTTCCCGAAAAAAAAGTATGAGATCTCCTGAAAGCACTGCTACACATTCAGAAGCTTTGCAAGGAAGTGAACGTTGTCTCACACACTTTTCAAGCCTTACCTGAATTTCCGTGCCCCATCTCTTAAGGATTTTGTCTCAAACTCCATTTCTGAAGCATCTTGGTTTATTATTCCTGAAGAAACAGCTACAAAATTGGTCACAACTCTCTTTGCTCTTGAATCATCACGATGTGAAGCGATTGTCTTCCTGGAACCTTAGTACCCTTTGCTTTTGTGCATACTTCTTATTCTGAAACCAATTCCATACCTGCTTCCATTGCACAAGAGTTTTCCAGCCCTTTCTAGGGCTGCATTGAACTTCTCTGCAAGTGATGACAGTTGTCCACGAAACCCCTTTTGGTTTGGGCATTTTCCAAAATAGCCTTAAGGCTTCATCAATATAACCATTATGTTCATACCTTGTAATCATTGCAGTCATCACAACGACACTTCGTTCAGGCAATTTGTCAAACACATTGTGTGCATCCTCCACTCTCCCATTTCACATACATTTCAACAAGCGCACAGCCAACAAACAAATTAGTCTCACATACAAATCCAAAATCTCCCATCAGAATAACCTTGCACCAAGAATTCTTTGTGTTGTTGAAAACTTCAAACGTTAAAGTTTTCAAGAATCAACTGGCCTTATAACTGCTTTATGAAGGTGCCATGCATGAGCACTTCCTGTGTCTATGGACACCCATTATCATGTAAATTTGCAGAGTCCCCATCGCTCAAACTCCTTTATCATTCATGTACAAGATTTGGAAGATCTGAAATCTCTGAACTGGACCAGATTGATGTGAACTGGCTCTACTTGCAAATCATGCCATCGTCAGTAAATTGCTTCATGGTTGGAATCTTCAAAGCTCTATGTAGAAACTGTTGTACTGAGGGATGAATGGGCAGTGCTTAAATTGTAATGGCGAGGCGAGAAATAGTACAACCAGGGTGGACATAACCTGAGGGTGAGAATGTATGGAGTGGACTCGTCATTGTCATGCGACACTGATAACCATCGGTTGGAAAGTAAGGTTGAAATAGGTTCCACATTCTTTAAGTTCATCCGAACAATGCCCTCTTGGTGTCATTTCCCACCCTTGAGATACCCCCTGGTTAGAAGTTGAGGGATTTTCCAAATCTTTAACAAATTTCGGATGATGACAAATGGAGAGAAATAGAAATTAGGGACTGATATAGGGATATATTTTGGAATCGAGCAATGTGCCAACGAGCGTAGTGCAAAAGGTGGTAGAAAATCATATCATTTGAACTGCAATTGTCTATGCAAAAAACGTTAAAAATGGAGAGGACAGTTGACGGGCCTTAAACTTGCACCTCGTTTCCTGGAACCCCCTCTACTGACCACCGCCCTGTCGCTTCAAATTATTGATATTACAATGCTAGGAAAGATATTGAAATATGATTTATCTGATTCAGTTATTTGAAACAACTCTGTTGGTGTCTACTTTACATTTGTATCCAAGAGAATGAAGCAAAAGTACTTCGAAATAAAACATTTTGATTACGATATCATAGAAACCATCTTCCATATTCTATCTTACTTTAATATGTAACCTCTGCACACTCCTTCTTCATTAGCTTTCAATACTATCTGATACAAATCTAAAATTGATTTGCAATAGAAGCTTACCTACCATTTTCATAAATTTTGGCTTTAAATTTTCTTAAACTTTCCTATCACTTGCCTTCAATCTAATTGCATTGTCATGTTTAGTGTTTTTCCACTTTCCTAATTTCATTAATTTTGCAAAATAGTTCCAGTGTCTCCTCACCATGGCCACGTAATTTAATGAAATTTGGTCTTTTCAAAAAAAAAAATCTAAATCTAAATCTATCGAAATTAAATCACAAATATTGACCTAAAAGCTTCCCTAAATTTCGTTAGTTCGATGAGTTAAGAAGTTATGAAAATTATATGTTAAATACATTTTGAAATTGAGATTTATGTGTTTTGCAAGTATATAAGTGATATTAATTTTTCATTCTCCATTCTATTAATATCACAAAGTGGCATTCTTTCATCCCACAATATTTTAGATTTTGTCTATGAAGCTAGTAAGAAGTCACATTTATTTTGGCAATGTAATTTTTCTTCTTTAAACTAATTATGGCAAATAGGTATATATATATATATATATATATATATATATATATGCGTTCATGGATAATTGCTTAGGAACCTTGCTTCAAGGACACTGCCTCTTCAAGAGGTGAGACTAATTGTTTATATGTCCTATAGGGGGTCCCAAGATTCATAAAATGGACATAAAGGATTTAAAAAAAAATAATATAAAAGGGTGGGAAGGAACAACTAATGGCCATAGAAGGAAGACATGACTAAAAAGGGTATTATTCACATTAGTATTTGACTTAATTATTTGAATATATTAAACCAAGTTATTAATTAGTTCAATATTAAATTATAGCTATGGTACTAAAGAAAACAATTTGTGTTAGAGCGTGACTGACAAGTACATTGCACCAATACCCTAGCGAGTCACAAGAGAAAATTTGTAAGCTATGTAGAACTCACACATGAGAGGATTTGGTAGATCCTTGGGAATCTTCTCAGTAATAATAATGCTTGTTTACGAGCATAGTAAAAGGAAAACTTATGACTATCATTATACACATGTATGTGAGTCAACTAAGAGGGACAAGCCCTAAGAGGGATTAATGAGTCTTGCGCATCATGCAAATATTTGAACAGTTCAAAATGGTGAGGACGCGAAGAAATCAAGGTCACGGAGAGTCATCACAAGGACCTCCTACAAATAACCCATTGCCTTCACTGGAGTTGACTCTCATCTTACATTCCCTAGAAGCAATTAATGAGACCTTAAAAGGGCGCCAAACAAATGAAGTGGAAGTGGAGCACCCTCCATCAGGGTTAGGGAATCTCGAGGGATCAAGGGACTCTGATAGAGGACCTCCAATCGAATATATTACTAGGGAGCTCCAAAAGATTAAGCTCTCGGAGTTTGTAGGAGGTCGTGCCAGTGAACATGCAGAAGCCTGGTTAGAAGGAATGAGAAGGTGCTTCGCACTAAGGGATTATAATTCCAATTCAAAAGCTAAAATAGCAATATTCCAACTCAGAGATAGTGCTCTGAATTGGTAAGGTAACTTAGAGCGTCAACTACACCTCACTCCGGACACAATTACTTGGGAGTTATTTGAGGAGAGATTCAGGAAAAAGTACCTACCAGCATATTATGAAGAACAGCAGGTAGGAGCCTTCCATGCCCTGGTACAGGGAAATCGTACGGTAGAAGAATATGAAATTAGATTCATGGAATTGGTCAAGTATGTCTCCTACATGGATACTGACTAGCACCAAGCAGATCGTTTTATTTATGGATTGAACCCTAAGATTAGGGCAATGGTGCAGATGTGGAAACCATCCTCAGTTGTAGAAGCTGTGGAACATGCTCATTATGTCGAAGAACACTTAGACTTAAAAGGTGGAGCCAAAACCATTTTTCCATGCCAACCAAGGTTTATGGGGAAGGCCCCTCGTACCTTCCCCAAGGGAGGAAATTTGAGGCCATCACCATATGGAAACAGGGTTGTACCTAGACCACCGACAGTGGGGATTTCAATGGTTACTAGTGCAGCTTCACCCACAGCTTCAAGGGCACGTACAAATAAAATTCATATGTGAGGAGCAACAAGTGGGGGCAAGGGTCCCAGGGGAAGGAACTCTTTCCAAAGAACTCCACAACATTCGGTTTAAGTTCTACCGCACATCACTTGTTGGGGATGCAGAGGACTTCATTACCAGCGGGACTGCCCTGAGTTACAAGCTAGTAACAACCGTAGAGAAGGAAAAGCACCAGTGGGAGGGGCAAGTAGCCACCATCGAATCTATGCAGCAGTTGATAACCAGCAAGTTAAACAACAGCCTACCGTGGTAGAAACCTGGGGTATGATAAACAAAGTAAAAGTTAAAATTTTGTTTGATTCTAGTGCTACAGATAGTTTCATTTCACCAGTTGCATTAGAAAAATGTGGGTTGGCAGCCTATGAGCACAATGACTTTAAACAAGTTGAGATGGCTTCTGGGATAAAACAAGCAGTAGGACCTAGTGTTGACCAATGTTAGGTAAACCTCGGGGTGTGTATGACTAAGTTGAAGGCATATGTCATAGCATTGGGGATGTATGATGTAATTATTGGAATGGACTGGCTAGAAGCTCATCGAGCTTTGGTAGACTGTTTCAAGAAGAAGGTGATTTGTTTAGATGATGAAGGTAGGCCAATTGAGATTTTTGGAATCAAGAGGGGAGTGTCGCTACGATTCATATCCATGATGAAGGTAAAACGTTGTCTCTGACAAGGTTGCAAGCTATATGTGGTCGAGGCTGTAAGTGACCAGAAAGGACCCTCCCTAGATCAACATTCAATTTTGTCAGAATTCAAGGATGTTTTTCCTAAGGAATTGTTTGGATTACCTCTTGTAAGGGAGATTGATTTCACAATCAACCTAAAACCTGGTGCAGAACCAATATCTAAGACACCCTATAAGATGACAACTCCAGAACTTTGTGAGTTGCAGATGCAGTTAAAAGAGCTCTTAGACTTGGGATTTATCAGACCTAGTATTTCACCTTAGGGTGCACCAGTGATTTTTGTCAAGAAGAAGGATGGTTCCTTGCAGCTATGCATAGATTATAGGGACTTAAATAGAGCCACAATAAAGAATAGGTACTCGATACCTCGAATAGATGACCTATTTGATCAAATGAAGGGAGCAGCGGTTTTCTCAAAGATCGATCTACGATTTGGATACCACCAATTGAGGATTAAGGAAGAGGACATCTCAAAAACTGCATTTCGAACTCGGTTTGGGCACTATGAGTTCGTAGTTGTTCCATTTGGTTTAACCAATGCACCAGCAATATTCATGAGCCTCATGAATGGTGTGTTCAGGAAGTATTTGGACCAATTTGTGCAAGTCTTTCTCGACGACATTCTTGTGTATTCCAAGAATGAAAAGGAGCATGAAAAGCACCTAAGGGTTGTATTGACTTGCTTAAGGGAAAATCAATTGTATGGAAAATTGTCAAAATGTTCCTTCTTTCAGAAGAAAGTTCATTACCTTGGGCACATCATTTCAGGAGAAGGGATTTCAGTTGACCTGGAAAAGGTGAAGGCCATAATGGATTGGCCAGTACCAAAAAATGCCCATGAGGTACATAGTTTTATGGGGCTAGCAGGGTATTATCGCAAGTTTGTGGAAGGGTTTTCAAGGATTGCAAAACCCATCACCACATTACAGCGAAAGGGGGTTGGGTATGAATGGGAATATAAATGTGACACTGCATTCACAAAACTAAAGAGGTTACTAACTAGTGCATCGATCCTTCGAGTACCAGACATGGAAAAATACTTCACTATCTACACCGATGCTTCGGCGCAAGGATTGGGTGCAGTATTGATGCAAGAAGGTGGATTAATAGCTTACGCATCTAGAAAATTGAAGAAACATGAAGAGTTGTATGCTACCCATGACTTAGAATTAGCAGTAGTGATGTTAGCCTTGAAACTGTGGAGATACTACCTCATTGGGAGAAGATTTGAGTTAAGAACAAATCATCAAAGCCTGAATCATCTCTTCACTCAAAGGGATTTGAATACCAGACAAAGGCGGTGGAGCGAATTCATGAGTGAGTATGATTTTGAGATCTCATACATCAAGGGAAAGGAGAATGTGGTGGCGAATGCACTAAGCAGGAGACCACGAACCTTCTCCCTAGTAGCCTTAAAGGTAAATTTAAGGGAACGTATGTTGGAGAAACTCTTTGAAGATAGTTGGTATCTAAAGGTCATCTCAGCAATCGAGACTGGGAAGCAGGTAGAACCAAAGTTTGAGGGATATGTCCTTGAACCAGATGAGTTATTAAGATTTCAAGGGAGAATGTACATACCTAAGGAAGGGGGTATAAGAAGAACCATCCTGGAAGAGTCACATAGAGAACTCTATTGTGCACATCCTAGAGTAAAGAAGATGTACGCAGACACGAAGAAAATCTTCTTTTGGGCAGGCATGAAGCATGACATAGTCCAGTTTGTCGCCAAATGTCTTGAATGTCAACGAGTGAAGGTTGATCATCGCCATCCAGCAGGACTCCTACAACCACATGACATCCATATATCTAAATGGGAGGTAATTTCCATGGATTTTGTTGTGGGTTTACCACTCACTTCACAGAGGCACAATGCTATAATGGTTATAGTTGATAAATTGACCAAAAGTGCCCATTTCATTCTAGTAAGAGACACTTACGATGTTACGGATGTGGCACAAGTGTTTATAAGTGAAGTTATTTGACTACATGGGTTACCCATAGAGATCATTTCTGATAGGGACTCTCAATTTACATCTAGGTTTTGGACAAGTTTGCAGTCAGCACTAGGGACTCAGTTGAACCTAAGCACTGCATATCATCTAGAAATAGATGCACAGACTAAAAGAGTAAATCAAGTTCTCGAGGACATGCTTAGGATGTACGTCATGGATAATCAGACTCAGTGGGAAAGATACTTACCATTGGTAGAGTTTGCCTATAATAACAGTTACCACAGTTCAATCGGGATGCCTCCTTATCAAGCTCTATATGGAAGGCCATGTAGGACGCCGTTGAGTTGGGAAAAGTTGGAGGACCGAGTAATAGTTGGCCCAGAATTAGTTCAAGAAATGGAGGAATAGGTAAAGCAGATTTGACAAAGGTTAAAGGAAGCACAAGATAGACAGAAGAGTTATGTTGATTCACATAGGATTGATCGCAGTTATGAAGTAGGGGACCAAGTTTTTATTCGTATCCGACCCAACAAAAGCACCATTTGGTTTGGGAAGGGGACGAAATTGTCACCTTGGTTCGTAGGACCTTTTAGGATCAAGGAGAAGATTGGACCAGTTTCCTATCGTCTTGTACTGCCACCACATTCTCATAAAACTCATGATGTTTTACATGTATCTATTTTACGACATTTTGTTTCTGATGAATCTCACAAACTGGATTGGAGGGAATTGTAGGTCTCGGACATGGGAACTATAGCCGTCGAACCATTACGCATATTGGACCGTAGGGTTCAACAGCTCAGATGTCACATGGTGGACCAAGTTAAGGTCAAATAGGACAAGTATAGCCCAAGATCTGCTACGTGGGAGGATGTAGAGACTATACGTCGGGACTACCCCTCACTTTTTGAGCATCTGTGATGCCCATTTTTTTTGACTTAGACAGATACCTTTGCTAAGGTTCTATTTTGCAGTTCCATGTTATTTATTTATGAACATTATGTAATATTGATGCATTTGGTTGGACACGTGAAACTACTTATATAAATCAATTGATGGATTTGGTATTGATGATGGAAATGGTTGATGTATGGCCTAAATGTATGACTCACTTAGTGATGAATTATCTAGTGCGTGACTTATCAGAATTATTTTGTTTCATATATGGCTCAAGTGGATATGATTTGTTTAAATGAATGACTTAGTGAATTTATGATTTATTTCCAGTATGAACTGTAAGATTGACACGTGGATACTAGACTTAATAACATGATGATTAAATATCACTTATATATCTTGTTGTTATATAAATGCATGAATGAAAGCTAACCCACAGGTTGGAAAGAACTATATGATAGCCGAGATCTACTCTTCCATTGAAGGAAGGTCGAGACATCTCATGGGGAAAGGTATAATGTACATTGTTCTATTACATTTGGTATCTACTTGATATGCAATCTTATGACATGAGTAAAATGTAAATGATAGGTGGCAAGACAACCTAACTAGATTATTCGATGACAAGTCCAACCAGTGCTATAGTGTGGTCAATATTGGGGCGTTGACCCGAGTTGTGATGAGGGGTGGAGGCATTTCCCACCGTGTAACCTCCAAACCTGGAATCATGGGAGGGTAGTGGTGGACATGCTCCTCTAGACGTGTGATGACGATTGCCAATTGCCTAATGGGGAAGTTAGGTCGATATAGTTGACGCTTCCGCCGTGTTGGTTTTATCAGTGGTTAGATTGGTATAGCCAATGCCACCGTACATAACAGCAGAGGATGGATAGGGTGGGAATGGAAGTAGGTCGGGAGGGATAGGAGGATATAGATCAGTTGGAGACTCTTGATGGGAAGGAATGTCATTGTCTGACCTATCAAATTTTACTACTATAACTCTCTCTCCATTTGTTATGCCTTATTGCCAAACTGCTTCGAACTCTTTTATCTTTTACACTCTAACTTCGGGACGAAGTTTTTTGAAGGAGGAGTGTATGTAATGCCCTATTTAATCTTATCCTGCAAATTTTACTAAGTGTTTAAATTTCCTTAAAATATGGCATATATTTGATATAAACCATATATTTGATATTTGAAATCACTGCAACCATAACCATATATTTGATATTCGAAATCATTACAACCAACCATATATTTCATATTTGAAATCATTACAACCATATATTTCAAATTTGAAATTATTTGATATTTGAAATCATTACAACCATATATTTGATATAAACAATACATTTGATATTTTAAATTTTTTTTGATATTTGAAATTGTTATAACAATACATTTGATATTTGAAATTGTTGTTGTTTTTTTTTCCTCGGAAAAAGCTTAATTCTCATTAAGAAGATAAGAAAATGACATGTTGTATGATACTGCAGATATGAACTGCTGTCAGCAAAAAGGGAGTATTGTTTAGAGCTATTATAAACTTTACAAAAACTATTATGATGCTTACTGATAATAAATTTCTGAGAAATCCAGTAAGTTTTTGAGAATATGAGTTTTGTCCAAAAATATACTTAAAACTGGTAAGTTATATACGTAGAAGGAGAAAGTAAAAGAAAAGCTACTGAATGATCTAGTGATCATTCTGATAGGAACCAATCATGTCCATAAAAGGACGATGATAGGAACTGTAGAAACCGTCGCCCTTGTATTCCTGCATCTGCCATTGACCTCTGTTCAGCTGCGCTGCCTCTTTGGATAAACGATCAACGATCTCATTCCTTTCCCTATATATATGTGAGCATGCAAATGAATCAAATTGGAACTTTAGAGAAAGGATATCAGTCAGAATATCTCTAAGTGTGTGCAAGTGATAATGATTAACTTCATTTGTCTAGTTAATTATGAGCTGTGAGTCTCCGAATATCTGAAGTTGTTGGCAATTTTGTTCTTTTGCAAAAAGGAGAAGGTATTTTAGACTGCTCAATTCAGCATAGTTGTTGGTGCCTCTGCCAAGGCTAACCTTGATTCTATAAGACACTATATTATCCATATGTAGCACCGCCCCTCCACCACAGCCTTCAGCTTGTGCTGAGCCATCAAAATAACCCTAGGGGGAGTTTATGTATATGGATTCCTGGGTAATGATCTGAGGGGGTCGGATGTCCTGGTCCTCCAAGAGTGAATTGTATAAAGCCAACAATGAAATACTAGAGGAGTCCCAATCTATTTTGGCATTCTTGAAAATGGATTTGTTCCTGTTAAGCCAGATTCCCCAACAAATTAGCAGTGGAAGGCATCTAGTTTTCTGAGAGTTGGATTTTATCCACCATCTTTGCCAAGCCTCTTCAATATCTCGTCCTGAACAATCAATATGTAGATTTAGTGAAGTGAGGATCCTTTGCCAAAAGGCTTTCGAGACAGAATAGGTAAAGAAGGGATGAGAAGTATCTTCCTCCTGCATCCTATACAGACAGCATCTAGAAGGCACGTGGTTTGCATGACGCCTCAACATTAGTTCAGTGGGAACCTTGTCTGTTAGAATGCACCACATGAAAAGCCCAGATTTGAGAGGGACCTTTAATTTCTAGATATGACTCCACCACCAAGAGAAATCACCCATGTGTCTGGTTGCCATTGTATAAGCATAACCTGATTTGGGGGAGTATCTACCTTGGGGATCTAATGCCCAGATAAGGACATCTTGATTGTCGTTTATATGCACATTGGCGTCCTCTAATGAGCCTATGAATCTCTGCCAATCATCGACCCAAAATGCCGGAGTGTTGAGTGTTCTGTGGTCCTTCTAGGTCTGGTTTTACCACCTGTCCTGAATATCATCTGCTATATGTGATAAGTGGGTGATGCATGAGTCTTGAAGGAAATTGCAAAGAGGACGGGGGAGAATATGGCCATTCGCACATCCACTCCACGCGTCCAAACCAATATTCACTTGAACTCCATTGCCAACTTTCCAAGCCAGACCATGCTTGATCAGAGAGATAGACTAAGATAATGCTTTCCAAATTAAGGAGGATCCAGCCGTAGGAACTGAAGTTCTATGGATCCATTCCAGAATTGAGAGCAGATATATGTACTTATGATAAGTGATTTCCTGCCAAAGACTTCTGGAATTAATAAGTTTCCAGCCCAGTTTTATGCCCTAATAAATTTAGTTCTTTTATGCCCTAACCCCCTAGTTTTTTGAGTTTGTCAATGTTGTCCCAACAGACCCAAGAAAAAGTTCTCCCTAGAATTTGTTCGCGCCAAAGGAAACAACATGTTGAATTATTTTTAAAATGCCTTTGGGAATCCAGGCCAGCGACATTCAGTAAGCTAGAATAGCTTGTAGGACCGACTTGAGGAGAGTTAGCCTACCTGCTCTAGAAAGCCATCTCTATTGCCAAATATTGATTCTGCTTGCAATCTTGGCTATAAGCCAAGTCCAATCTGCTATGCGATAACCATTTGGTTTCAATCTGAAACCTAAATATTTAAGAACATCATCCAGATCTTGATGCTCATGTTCAAAAAATTGGCTAGCTAATCTTGCTTCATTCAGCTGGCAGGAAACTATGATAATAGTTGATTTGGCAATATTTTGCTGCATGTCTTTAGCTATACAAAAAAGATCTAAAATAGCCTTGAAAGCATACGAGTCTTGAAAAGATCCATTTAAGAAAATCAGAACATCATCAAGAAATAAAAGATGGGTTATAGAGGACATATCCGAGAGACTGACTCCAACCAAAGAGCCTTCGTCTCTACCTTTTGTTATCAGTCTGCTTTAGCCTTCCATGATGAGGAGAAAGAGTAGCGGGGAGAGAGGACATCCCTGCCTAAGGCCTCGTTCCACATGAAAGAAACCCAAAGCTACTCCATTGATGAGAATACTAAAGGAGACTAAAGTAAGACATCCCATGATCTAATTGATGAAAGCAAAGGGGAAGCCAATGTGAGTGAGAGTTATCCTGAGGTAGGACTAATGGGTACGATCAAAGGCTTTGGAAAGATCAATTTTTAGGATGACAATTTTTTTATGGAGCTTCTTAATTGAGTGAAGAGCTTCCTGAGTAGTACCAATTGCTTCATGGATTTAGCAATCACTGAGAAACACAAATTGTTCCTTGGATATCATTCGGGGGAGAAAGGGTTTAATACAGAGGGCTTTGTTTTGGATATGATTTTGTAAATGCTATTGTAGAGGGATATGGGTCTGTAATCTTCAAAAGAGGAAGGGTTATTAGATTTGGGTATAAGGGCCAGGAAAGTCGAGTTGAAGGCCTCCAAAATTCTGCCAGAATTTTGGCTTTCTTCAATGGTCTGGATGAGATCATCTCCAATTAAATCTAAAAATGAACTGAATAATTCAACCGCCACCCATCAAGACCCAGGCTCTTATCCTTATGAAAGCACTTCAACACAACTTCAAGCTCTTCTCTAGTAACCTAAGAGTTTATTTCTTCAATTTCCCCCGGCTCGATGAATCTGGGTAGAGCTTCAGCAGTGCGAATGATGCTTGGAAGGGTTATTCCAATGGGGGCTTTGTAGAATATTAGAGTAATGTCTAATCTCCATGTCAACCAGTTGTTCAAAATTTCTCACTTTCCTTCCTTCCGAGTCTTGTAATTCCCAGATTGAGTTAATGGCTTTCCAACCCCTTGCATATTGTTAAAAGAACTTTGAATTTTCATCACCTGCTTTGAGCCATATTGCTTTGCTCTTGAGCCTCCAGGTTTCTTCTTTTAAGCGAAGAAGCTTTATTCTGTCAGTTTTCAACTGAATAAGTTGCAACTTTTGTTCTGCCGAGTTCGATCATGTGGGAGTTGATTCTTCAAAGGCTAGTAGAGCCTTTTCAATTCTTTGAAGATCTTCATCTTCTTTTCTTTGTTTTAATCTGGCCCAGGTTATTGTTTTGGCTTTTAGAATTGCTAGATTTTTTGCAAAGAGATCCCATCGGGAGGAGGTTTCTTTTTGGGAGAAATGGATCCAAGTGGCCAAGACCAAGTTCTTAAAACTCGGATCCAGCAACCAGGAGGAGTTAAATTTAAAAGGTGAAGAGGGTTTAGAAAGATTACCCTTGAGCTCCAGAAATATAGGAGAGTGATCAGAGATCCCACCACTCCCCCCCATTGACGAAAGAGAATTAAACTTGCCATAAGAGGGGCTTTGATCAAGAATCAGTCCAATCTTCTAGCAAGAGCATCTACCCCCAATTTGTGATTCCTCCAAGTTGGCTTGAGTTTAACAAGGTCAATATTTATAAATTCGTGAGTGATGAGCCCGGAAAATGGATAATTATATGGGCTCATTCAGCCTCCTAATTCGACTTAATCCACCATTCTCATTAGTTTATTGCATGTTTTTTATTATATTTATGCTAATAGAGTGAATTGGGTTAGTCATTATGCCAACAAGTCTAATGTGTGCTTTATGCAGTCTTTTTGGTCAATTTGGAGACAAAATCAAAGGTTTAAATGAGCACTTGGCAGCCAAATTCGTGGAGAGGATTTGTAGGAAGGTTTCCCCTTCATTTATGGGCCCTTACCTCGAATTCTCCACCATCATCTCGAAGTTCAAGGGCCACCAAGTCGATTATCACAAGGGCAGCCGAGCAAGGGCTAGTAAAGTTGTTGTTAACTACAAGTTGTGGCAGTCGAGTTCCTAAAGTTTTGGAGGGTTGTTGGGGCCCTAGATTTGTATAAATAAGAAGGCTTAGGGCCTCATTTCAGTTAGTCACTTTGTAGGCAAAAGTTAGCTAGTTTGTAGTTCAATTTTAGTCATTTTTTAGGCAGTAAGTTAGCTCTGCATTTCAGCACATTTTCAAGTTTTCCTTGTGGACAGTTTTTTGGAATATAACTATTCTTTTGATCAATAAAGATGAATCCAGCTTTGCACCAGCTCTAATCTCTCTTAGGAGGCTGTAGCTCTTGGGGTTGGGCCCATCTCAAGTGCCCAGTACCTCCTTTGTTTACTTTTATGTGTTTCTGCTGCATTCTTAGAATAAAATCTGCTATTTAGATTTAAATCTTGTTTTGTTATTTAGGTTTCTTTTGATGATTAAAAAGGATTTTTATGTTCAGATTGAGTTGATAGGTTAATAACAGAGAAGATCTTCAGAAAAAGGCCATCAAGCACCTCTGATTTCACCTCTCCCTTAGTGGGATCAGGAGCTGGGATCAAGGTGACCTTGCTGCCACCAAAAACACTATCTTTGCTTCCCCATGAAATCATTAGTGTTCGATTTTTGTTTGCAGAAGTTGGTTACATGTTCAGATTCTTGATTGCTTCGTTGCATAGTTGTTATACCTGGTTTCATTGCAAGTAAACTTCTGTTCCATTTCTTTGCTGTTATCTAGGTCAGAATAGACTAACGTAACTAGGTCTTTGATTTTCCAAATCCTTGTTTGTTTCGTTTGAAAAACAACTTGCAGAGCACCTGTTATCCTTCTTTATCTGCCCATTCTCCATCAATCCCACCTGCTTCATCCCCTGACTCGGATTCTTGCTTCATGTTCGCTATTTGCTCACTTTGCCCTAAATTCCCATATGCTTGTGCATCATTACTCCCTCCATCCTTAAACCAAATCCAATCACTCCTTAGCCTCATGCGCCAGGTCCTGGACCTCCTCACACCCTTATCTCACCTCCATACCCAGTCCTTCATCTTTCTTCCTCCGTCCATCCTCCAAAATCTCATTTCTGAACATCCTGTAGAAATTCCAGAACATCCTATAGAACCCCTGCAGACTTCCTATAGAAGCTCACGAAAGCGGTTTCTTGAGATCCGATCACTGTGAAACTCTTAGGAAGGGTGCTAGGGACCCCTTAGGCCCTCTTCTAACCTTCCCAACCTCCTGCAAGCATTCCCTTTCGCCAATCCACCTCTGCACAATCAAAAACAGTTAAAGCACATGCATGATGATTCTGAAAACTTATTCAAAAATACAAAAACATATTTTCTTCAAATAGTGATAACTTAGACACATGCATTTTACCTTCCTAGAAGTCAATGGCATCTCTTTCTGTAGCTTTCATCATTTTTCTTGCACCAGTAGGGTTAGTCAGTAAAACTAGGGTTTGCATTTCCTTTCCACTTTCAGTTTCTTTCTGCAAGTAGATTAGCCCCCTTTGAGTTAGCTTTCATCCATCAGTTAAAAAGCTTCTTCTAAGAGCTCATAGAAGTTGGCTTAAGCTCCTAGCGGACTTGTGCCAGCTGATCAAGTGACAGCCGCGGCAAGAGCTAATACTTGTGCATACAACACCGTCGCTTCCAAGTTTGTTACGAACTACCGAGTTGATAAAATTAAAGAAGGTAGTTCCAGGAGTTGCAGCATTATTGTTGCAATACTGAGGCCCACCATTCTTTTTGGCACCATTGCTAAGCAACACTTTCAGTAGGGGGGTGATGATGAGCCCCAAAAATGGATAATTATATGGGCTCATTCAACCTCCTAATTCGACTTAATCCACTATTCTCATTAGTTTATTGCATGTTTTTGATTATATTTATGCTAATAGAGTGAATTGGGTTAGTCATTATGCCAACAAGTCTAATGTGTGCTTTATGCAGTCTTTTTGGTCAATTTGGAGACAAAATCAAAGGTTTAAATGAGCACTTGCAGCCAAATTCGTGGAGAGGATTTGTAGGAAGGTGACCCCTTCATTTATGGGCCCTTACCTCAAATTCTCCACCATCAGCTCGGAGTTCAAGGGCCACCAAGTCGATTATCACAAGGGAAGCCAAGCAAGGACTAGTAAAGTTGTTGTTAACTACAAGTTTTGGCAGCCGAGTTCCTAAAGTTTAGAAGGGTTGTTGGGGTCCTCAATTTGTATAAATAAGAAGGCTTAGGGCCCCATTTCAGTGAGTCACTTTGTAGGCAGAAGTTAGCTAGTTTGTAGTTCAATTTAAGTCATTTTTAGGCAGTAAGTTAGCTCTGCATTTCAGTGCATTTTCAAGTTTTCCTTGTGGACAGTTTTGGAATGTAACTATTCTTTTGATCAATAAAGATGAATCCAGCTTTGCACTAGCTCTAATCTCTCTTAGGAGGCTGTAGCTCTTGGGGTTGGGCCCATCTCAAGTGCTCAGTACCTCCTTTGTTTACTTTTATGTGTTTTCGCTGCATTCTTAGAATAAAATCTGCTATTTAGATTTAAATATTGTTTTGTTATTTAGGTTGCTTTTGATGATTAAAAAGGATTTTTATGTTCAAATTGAGTTGAGAGGTTAATAAAAAAGATGATCTTCAGAAAAAGGCCATCAAGCACCTCTGATTTCACCTCTCCCTCAGTGGGATCAGGAGCTGGGGTCAAGGTGACCTTGCTGCCACCAAAAACACTATCTTTGCTTCCCCATGCAATCATTAGTGTTCGATTTTTGTTTGCAGAAGTTGGTTACATGTTCAGATTCTTGATTGCTTCATTGCATAGTTGTTATACCGGGTTTCATTGCAAGTAAACTTCTGTTCCATTTCTTTGTTGTTATCTAGGTCAGAATAGACTAACGTAACCAGGTCTTTGATTTTCCAAATCCTTGTTTGTTTCGTTTGAAAAACAACTTGCAGAGCACCTGTTATCCTTCTTTATCTGCCCATTCTCCGTCAATCCCACCTGCTTCATCCCCTGACTCGGATTCTTGCTTCACGTTAGCTATTTGCTCACTTTTCCCTAAATTCCCATATGCTTGTGCATCATTGCTCCCTCCATCCTTAAACCAAATCCAATCACTCCTTAGCCTCATGCGCGAGGTCCTGGACCTCCTCACACCCTTATCTCACCTCCATACCCACTCCTTCATCTTTCTTCCTCAGTCCATCCTTCAAAATCTCATTTCTGAACATCCTGTAGAAAATTATAGAACATCCTGTAGAAATTCCAGAACATCTTGTAGAACCCCTGCAGACTTCCTGTAGAAGCTCATGAAAGCGGTTTCTTGAGATCCAATCACTATGAAACTCTCAGGAAGGGTGCTAGGGACCCCTTAGGCCCCATTCTAACCTTCCCAACCTCCTGCAAGCATTCCCTTTCACCAATCCACCTCTGCATAGTCAAAAATAGTTAAAGCACATGCATGATGATTCTGACAACTTATTCAAAAATACAAAAAGATGTTTTCTTCAGATAGTGATAACTTAGACACATGCATTTTACCTTCCTAGAAGTCAATGGCGTCTCTTTCTGTAGCTTTCATCATTTTTCTTGCACCAGTAGGGTTAGTTGGTAAAACTAGGGTTTGCTAGGGTTTGCATTTCCTTTCTGCTTTCAGTTTCTTTCTGCAAGTAGATTAGCCCCCTTTGAGTTAGATTTCATCCATCAGTTAAAACACTTCTTGTAAGAGCTCATAGAAGTTGGCTTAAGCACCTAGCGGACTTGTGCCAGCTGATCAAGTGATAGCCGCGGCAAGAGCTAGTACTTGTGCATACAGCACCGTCGCTTCCAAGTTTGTTACGAATTACCGGGTTGATAAAATTAAAGATGGGAGTTCCAGGAGTTGCAACATTATTGCTGCAATACTGGGGCCCACTAGTGAGCATCCAACAAGTTTTCAAAAAATGCTGTGAGATGATTACTTTGACACCTGAAACCCCAGGATTCTGCTAATCCGAGGGAGAAATTTAATTCTCCACTAATAATGATATTATCTTGATTCATAAAATTAGCCTCCATGATTCTGTTCCAGAAGAATTCTCTGTTTTGGCAAGGGCCATAGATTTTGATGATCCTAAATGTTCTGTCGAGATCCATAGACCAGATATCTGCAACAAGAAAACCTTCTCCTCCCCAAAAGTTGAGGATTTTTGTAGAACGAGTGTTAAACCCCAAGGCGCAGCCACCAGAGCGACCCTTCACATCCAAAAAATGAAAATCCCAAGTTGGGAGAAAACTTAAAAGAATCTTAGTTATCTGGTGACCTCCCCCCAGAGTTTCTTGAAGGAAAATAGCATCCATCTTTTCAGACAGATAGAGCCTCTTGAGAGCCAGCTTTTTGTCAGGGTTGGCTAGACCCCTACAATTAAAGGAAAGACAGATCATGGGGGAGAGGAGTGAGGGTTGCTCTTTGCTCTAAGAACCCAGTCGATTGGGGATTGGACCCCGAAGGCTACTTCAGCACTAGCCCTTTTAATAGCCTTATAAATTTTTGATTGATGACCTCTCGGAGGCTTGAGAGTAATTGAAGGAGGGGGGTCAAGGTCTAGGCCTAAGACCAAAGAGGGAGCAGCAGGAAGGGATCTGAGGAAATATTGGTGAGGCCCACTTGATAGTGGGTGATCATCGAGCAAGCAGGTGATCCTATCCACAGAGGGTTGGGGAATGGGGGAGGACAGTGAGGGAGGCACAGCGGGAATAGACATACCAATGAGCATAACTTATTAACTTCAGCTTGAGAGATGACACAATTCAAAAATGATAAATTTACTAAACCTTCAATAGAATGAGAAAAAAGAGGAAGAGTGGAGAAGGGAGTACTCGTGAAAGCCATGTCCCGGGATCTAAATATTTCAGGGGGTCGATCCGATGCCCTTGCGAAATGGTGAGCTACAGCCTACTGCGGAGTTAGACTAGAGGGCGGAGTACTTTCTTGGAGGTCCAATTGAGAATCGAAATCTGAATCTAGAGTTTGAGTGGAGGCTGAGACCAACACTTTGGTCAGGATTTGATTTTGCCCTGAAATTCTTGGACAATGTTTGTATAAATGCCCCACTTTGTGACATTTGCGGCAATGGAAGGGAATGCCTTCGTAATCTAGAATTTGCCTTCGAGTGATGTCGCCCATCTGAAGTAGGTAGCTCTCTCTACCATACCTTCTCTGGTATCTAGATGCACTAGAATGCGTGCCAATGCTAGGCATCCTGTGTCTTGGTAGGTTCTATCATGATCTAGATAGACACCCAAATCATCTCCTATTACTTTGAAGATTTCTTCCCCCAAAAATTGTAACGGGAGAGCAAGTAATCAGACCCAGATTGGCCCCGCTCCATGATATTCCTTTTCTGGGTCAAACATTGGCAACCATCGCTTCAATAGCACTGGTGTCATCTCAATGTGCCAGTACCGCATGAGGACCTAGTCTACTTGGTCCGGATGAGCGAAAATCAGAGCAAACCAACCCCTAGAAAGCGAAAGGATACCTGGGAGCTATATGAAGAGATTCCCCCTACTTTTCATTGTCCACTTTCGAAGGCGTATCGGGGAGTAATTTCGGCCTCTCACCCTTCCAACTAACACTGTGCTCTCTGTGAGGGCCGCTTGAGCCATAAAGATTCCTTCTCCGCAGATTAACCACGTGAAATTGTTGTTGTTATAACAATACATTTGATATTTATTTGATATTTGAAATTGTTATAACAATGCATTTGATATTTGAAATTGAAATTGTTGTTGTTATAACAATACATTTTTTTTTTTTGTAATCTACAGTAGGGCCTTTTCTATTAACATCAACCAGCGAAACTATATACAAAAACAGGTATCCTCCACCCGCCCCGAAGGGAAACCGGGTAAGAGGGCCACCAAAAGTCAGAAATTGTCCACATAATAGCTGAGTAAGTGCAGGAACAATTTTAAAACAAAACCTTCAGCCTACCTACAATCTAGGACTATATCCCTATCGCCTGTTGCTTTCCACAACCTATGCAAAAACTGATTCTATTGGTCCTAACTGGTGAAATTTGAAAACATAACAAAGACATATCGATCAACCATGATCTTCGGTTTCACCTCTTCCTCGCGGTGCTCCTTGGTTATCAGCTTCAGAATGCTTTGGATATCCTCCAGTTTTCTGTCCTGTTTCAGAAGTGCGAAGTGCAGACTCTTCATTTCCTCTTTCAGGCTCGGGTACCCTTGCGCAATCTCCGTCATTTCTTCCGCAATCTGTTCCATTGCTTTGGCCAGCAGACACTTCATCACCCAATACATATGCAGAGCCTGTTTATACTGGGAGAGGCGACCCCTGGTGTTTCCAGGGTCCGGCATAAGAGAGCACCAATCTTCCATCTCAGGGTCAGAGGCCTCCTCCAGGACGCTCTTTTCCAAATTCTCTATAATTCTTCTTATCTCCACATTGGCTTCATTGTTGTACGCGCGCTCAGCATCTCTGGCCATCTGATTCATAGTGTGGTGCCCTCTTTTCCGTTGGTTGGGTGACTGAGATTCTGAATCATAGCTCCCAGCTTGCCCGGTGCTTCCTCGTCCCCTGCTTCCTCTGCCCTTGCCTCTCCTAGAAGGGCGACCACGGGTGATACCCTGGCTTCCTTGGCCGACCTCGAACCTCCCTCTCCCCCTGCATTCATCCTGCCTATTCCTCATCTCTCCTTCTCTGTACATTCCCTCTTCTTCCGTCACCTCCTGCTCCTTCCTCCTGAACCTCTCCTCGCTTTCCTTTACTCTCTGATGGTTATCAGTCCCCTGAGTGCTATGGTCCTCCTGTGTCCTCTGCTGACCCGTCTTCCTCTTCCTTCTGCCACCCTCTTCACTATCTACTCTAGCCTGTCTACCTCCCTCTGCCATAGTCTCTTGCTCTTTTCGAAAACAGTTTCCAGGAAATTTACACCAAGTATCAACTGCCCTCGCCACCTTGCAAGTCCTTAATTTATTAGCATCGATGTCTACTGCTGCTCCCTTTGAATTATTGCCACCTCTTCTGCCCGCCACCGCCTGATCGCCGCCGTTTCCCATCCCTTCTACTGCCATGATTATCTTGGAACCATGTCTCGGGGTGCTCTCTTCGCAGTAATCTCTCTTCACATCCTTTACTATGATTGCCCAAGAGTGAGGCTTGTACTGACAAGCCCGACCCACTATCATTAATCTACAAACGGTGTCCTCTTCTCCACTCCGATCGGGGTGTTGTTATAATAATATATTTATATAAACAATACATTGATATTTATTTCATATTTAAAATTGTTATAACAATACATTTGATATTTATTTCATATTTGAAATTGTTATAACAATAAATTTGATATTTGAAATTGTTGTTGTTATAACAATACATTTGATATTGGAAAGGTTAATGTTAACCTTTGATATTTGAAATTGTTATAACAATACATTTGATATTTGAAGTTGTTGTTATTGTAACAATACATTTGAAATTTGAAATTTATATTTGATATTTGAAATTGTTATACAATACATTTGATATTTGGAATTGTTACTGTTATAAAAATACATTTCATATATTTGATATAAACAATACATTTGATATTTGAAATTGTTGTTATAACAATACATTTCATATATTTGATATAAACAATACATTTGGTATTTGAAATTGTTGTTACAACAATACATTTGATATTTGAAATTGCTATAACAATACATTTAATATAAACACTATTAAAAAATTCATTAAAAACTAATAATATAACAAAGAAAGACAATCAGAATTAAAAATAGTTTATACATAGTCTATACTGTGAGAAAGATTCATTAAAAGCAGATCATGTTTATCCATAGCCTATACTGAGAAAGATTCATTAAACGCAGAGCATGTGATACGGAAATACAATCAGAAATTAAAATAGTCTAAAGTTGCATTAAAAGCAGATCATATGACAAAGAACGAAAATCAGAATTAAAAATAGTTTAAATGTTGTAAATACTGTTACAGGGAAAGAAATATGTGGTAAATATGACCGGCTAGCCCAAACTATCTGAAAATGTGTTCTTCTGTAAATATTGGTTTGGGGAAAGAAGAATCGGGTCAGATATTGTCCAGGATTGATTTGGAAAGAAAAAATAACTATCTGAAATATCGAACAAAAAGTCGAAAGTTCTTCGAAACTATAGAAAACGAACTTTCCGAAATTCTCGGTAAATATTTAGTAATGCACGGCCCTGAAAATTTCAAGAAAATCGAAATTATCAGAAATGTTTACAGTCAAAAGCAGACAGCAAAGAAAAGTATACAGAGAAATGGAATTGGAATCAAATTATCTGAGACCAGAAGGGAAATATACGCAAAGAAATTGAAATATATTGCATTGACTGGTTAGATGAGAAGCTAAAGCATTTCTATGGTTCCACAAGAACAAGTTTTGCATTGGAAGTAGAAACCCTAATATTTAATTAAAGCGTACCTTCTTCCGAATCATTTTTATTTTTTGTTTCAGAATTTGGCATCGCAGAGTTTATTAGCTCCTCGGTATGACGACCACCTAGCTCGTCGCCTTCAAAAGCTTTTACGGAAGCACTCTGACTTGGTTTCTCGCAGTTCATCTCCTCGTCACCCTGAAAAGCTCGGACAAAGTTTCAGAAATCGGAATCCTTTTCTTTTGGTACGAATTTTATTAGTAAAAAAAGAACATTCATCTTTTGATAAAGAATTAATAAATCAAATTAAGTTGGAATCTAATTTGATTTTTTAAATAAATGTAAAATCAAATAAATCACTTTGAAGAGTGCCTATAAAATAATTTAATAGAGTGATTAGATATCTAATTTGATTTTTTAAATAAATGTAAAATCAAATAAATCACTGTGAAGAGTGATTATAAAATAATTTAACAGAGTGATTAGATTTTTCTTATCACGGAAGGGTTTCTTCTTTTTCTCTGTAAATCTCTTTAAATATTTAGTAATAAAGGGCCCTGAAAATTTCAAGAAAATCGAAATTATCAGAAGATATCGGAAATGTTTACAGTCAAAAGCAGACAGCAAAGAAAAGCATACAGAGAAATGGAATTGGAATCAAATTATCTGAGACCAGAAGGGAAATATACGCAAAGAAATTGAAATATATTGCATTGGCGTGCTTAGATGACAAGCTAGATCATTTCTTTCGCTCCACATCAGAAACTTTTGCATTGGAAGTGGAAACCCTAATGTTTAATTAAAGCATACCTTCTTCCGAATCATTTTGACTGGACTGTTGATCAGCTCCGAATCAATTTGACTCGATATCTTCGAGTTGATCTGCTCGCACCCCTGAAAACAAGTTTTTTTCTGAAACATTTGGACTTCGTATTTTGGAGTTGATCTGCTCGTCGCCCTGAAAACAAGCTTTTTCCCAAAACATGCTCACTCGTTATATCGGAGTTTATCTGGTCGGTTAACCTGAAAAGCTTGGACAAAGATTCAGAAATCGGAGGTGGATTTGAGAGCAAAGGTCATCAAAATGACGGCAGAAACAAAAACCAGCGGTGGATTTGCGTCCAGACAAGGAAGATTTGAGTCGAAGCAACGCTGAAATCCGCGTTTGGAGGAAAAAACAGATCATCTTTATAAAAAGGAAAATTTACATATTTCGAATACAGAGGAAAAGAGAGACCAAATAAGAGAGAAATCTCTAAGAACATCCTGAAAGATCTAGACAGAGCGATAGCTAAAAGGCGACAGATAACACAGAAATGCCACCTGCCTTGCCCTGCCATACGGGCGTTTCCAAATGCACTCACAACTTTTACCAGACTAATAAGTGATGTGTTGCATCTTTTTGTTGACTGAACGAACTCTTAAATTATTTATTAATTTATGCATGGCTAAGTTCTAAATTAAAATTGCATACTAGACATACACAAATCATCACCACATTGGGCACACGATTTAGTATCAGAAAACCCACAAATGGAAAAAACAGAAACGTGTTTTATTATGAATTTGGGATTAGTACCCGGTATAATGGCTTAAATGAAGAATTAGATCTAGTTCACTGAAGCCCTTTTTGGGTGTGATCTAGATTTTTACTCTATCAAGATCTCTTTGGTTGTGATTTAGATCTCTTTGATCAAGGCCTCCTTTCTTGAGATCTACCTCCATCTACCTCCTTGGCCGTGATTCAGATCTCCTTGATCAAGGCCTCCTTTGTTGTGATTTAGATTTCCTTGCTGTTTCTTGCACCTTCCGCACCTTCCTTGCACCTTGCTTTCCTTGGCGCATTGGAGTATCCGAGTGAATAGTGTCTTCACCTCCCCTTCAAATCTCCTTATATAACCTTTTAATGACTAAAACCCTAACCCTAAATCTCAATGGCTACGATTAGATTTTTCCATCCCAAGATGGAGAGAATAGTGTTTTTCACCTCTCTTTCGAATCTCCTTTTATAACATTTTAATGACTAGAACCCTAACCCTAGATTTCAATGGCTAAGATTAGATTTTGTCATCCCGAGATCAACAGTTGTGAATTTATTTTTAGTTGAGCTCAAATAAGTCACTTTTCATCCATGGCACTCTCCCACCTAGTATGCAAGAGATGTTACATGTTATGTTATGTAAACATCTTACTTTGTCAAATAAAGTAAAAATAAAAATAAAATAAAATCATACAATTAATATTTATATTTATTAATAAAAATATTAAAAAAAACCTACCTTAACCATTTTTACTTGGTCAAAAATAAAATAAAGAAAAAAGATGTTATGTAAACATTTTACTTTATCAAATAAAGTAAAAGTAAAAATAAAATAAAATCATACAATTAATATTTAAAACCCTACCTTAAACATTTTTACATAAAGAAAATAAAAATAACTCTATGTTATAACAAAAAAAATAACTTTAAACTAAAATAATAAGGTAAACTTGACTTGTGATGTTACTAGTAGTTTTTGAGCTCCAAGTTTATGAGAACCCATGTTATTCATCTAGAATATAGTCTATTTAAAGGAGAAAATTTAAACTTCTTTTAGAGTGATTCTTCTAGCTTGGTAGATCCTGAGTTAAAATGGATTTATGCTAGTTAAATACAGAAAGTACTTTATAAAATCACTTTACAAAGTTTACTGAGAGGCAACCTTCCTACCCACCTACATAATCCAACATCTACATCAATGATATATATTGGACATATGATTGATAGTTGAGAGCTGAGAATGGATTCAAACAAGATTCCCATCTTCAAATGGCCTATTCCCACTAGCTTGACAGAGATCAAAAGTTTTACGAGTACAACCCAATATATGAGAAAATTCATTGCAATTTTTTCCAAAAAGACAACACTATTGCATGTGATGACTACCAGAGGAAGTAGGCTTAATTGGGATAAACCACCAACAATGAGCATCTAAAGACTTACAAAACAAGATCAATGATTCTTTGATCCTAGCCATGCCCAAATTATAGCAACCATTTGAGCTAGGGATAGATGTCAATGAGTATGCATTAGTTAGAAAGAAATGCCAATTTGCATTAAGGGCAATGCTCATACAAGGAAGAAGACCAATGTCTTACTATTCGAAGTTGTTTATGGAGGACTTGATTTCCCATATGATGAAAATCTATTTGTGATTATGCAAGTAAGTAAGAAGGGAAGCACTATAAAAACATGAAAACAATAAAATACAATGTTCGTTGGGATCACGGAAAATTGCACGAGGATTTCTGATTGCAACGCCAGACTGAGCTCTCGGCTCCTGCTGCAAACCCTG
Organism: Pinus tabuliformis; assembly: GCA_031772625.1. Classification (NCBI taxonomy): domain Eukaryota; kingdom Viridiplantae; phylum Streptophyta; class Pinopsida; order Pinales; family Pinaceae; genus Pinus; species Pinus tabuliformis. The sequence continues at coordinate 137,623,560 of CM062808.1, forward strand.
GAGTCCGCACCCTGCGCGTTCGACTACCTGCGAGCGTGTCCGCTCTCGGCCGCCCTGCTCCCTGCGGGCGGATCCGCCTGGGGCTCCCTCTCTCCACTGCGGGCGTGCTGATTAATGGAGGCCTGCACTGGTTTTTGACAGGCCCACCCCTAGGGCTTGCGGTCATGGAGGCACTGGGCTCTCCCCAGGCGCCCCCTCATCCTCCTCCACCTCTCTCGCCTTCTGAGGCCTTCAATCGGCTTCTGGCAGGGCTTCCAAAGAAGAAGAACTCTGAAGTCACGAAATTTGTCAAAAAGTTGGATGATATCCCAGTGATCTCTCTCCCTCCTGAAACCCCGATCCAAGTTGCTTTGTCTTTGGCCGAACGGGCTCTCATCGGCCAGTTTACTGGGCTATGGCCGTCTCCAAAAACCACTGAGAGCTGGGTAAACAGAAATTGGGCGTTGTTGATCAAAGAAAATGTTACTTCTTACTTTCTGGGGAGAGGATACTTCCTCTTCGAATTCACTGCAAAGGAAGACAAAGATCTGATCTTCCAAAACGGCCCCTACTTCATGGGCCCTCAGGGTTTGTATCTGAACAAATGGACCCCGGATTTCGATCCGGCAGTAGATGTGCCCAAAGCAGTTCCGGTGTGGGTTAGACTCCCGAATCTCCCAGTCCATTGTTGGAATTGGGACTCACTGATGCACATTGGAAATGCCCTGGGAAAATTTATAGACCGAGCGAACAATAAGGACCAATACGACTATGCCAGGATTTGTGTAGAAGTAGATCTGGAGGTAGGGCTTCCTGAGGCCATCAAAATAAATGTAGGAAGCTGGACGCATCTGCAGAAACTGGATTATGAGCAGTTGCCCTTCAAATGTCGGAAATGTCATGTTTATGGTCATTTCGCCAGAGGCTGTCCAACCAACAACGAGGTTGTGCAGGGAAAGGAGGATGGATGGAATCAAGTCAAGCGTTCCAAACCTACCAAGTCACAGAAGTCGGGAGGATCTAGTGGCAAAGGACCTCATCAGTCTTCTGCTCAACATATTCCGACTAATCCAACTTCAGAAAATATGTTCGACCCTCTCAGCTCGCAACCAGAGAAAACCCAAGAGGTAGAGATCCAAAAGGAGACAGAAGCTACTCAGGAGATCGAGAACTAAAAACCAGGTTCTCCAAGCAAAGGTACATCTTCAGCCTCCCTTAAAGGCACAAGCGCTGAAAACCCCAAAGGTAAGAACTTAGAAGATAATGAAGAAGAGTAGAACTCGGATGAGTTAGAGGAGGAAGGAGAAATAGGAGAGTCCCAAACCTCGGTAAGAAGATCTACGAGAGGCCGTAAAACAGACAGGGAAAAAAGAGAGGAGGAGACGTACAAGGAAAAATTACAAGGCAGCCAGCCAACTCTGGAAAAATTGCTAGCCTCAAAGCCTAGGATGCCGAAAAGCCAGCCCCAAGGCTCCAAGGGAGCCCACCAGAAACATAAATAATGAAGGTCATCTCCTGGAATTGCAGAGGTATGGGGAGTAAAGTCAAGGAAGAAGCCATGAGAAGCCTGATAAGAATAGAAACTCCAGACATACTTCTCGTCCAGGAGACCAAGCTGGAAGACATAGTCTTCCTTCAAGCAAGCAAGAAACTTTGGTTTAAAAGTGAAGCAAGAGCAGTCTCTGCCAGGGGTGCCTCGGGAGGGATTGGCACTCTATGGAATGCTAATAAATTTGCAGCCATCAGTGAGGCTAGCAATACTCACTGGTTGCTGCTGAAAATGCAGAATTTGGATACTAAAGAAATACACTGCATCTTCAACGTATACTCTCCAGTCAGTGCGGGGGAAAAAAGGCTTGTTGGGACTCGATAAGACATCAAGCAGACCTAATGAACCTGGAAAATATTATTATTGTTGGAGACCTCAATCTCACCCTTCACTCATCTGAAAAAAGGGGAGGTAGTGCAGTCTGAGATCCGGCAAGGGAATGGGCGGAGGATCTCATGCAAGACTGGGACTTGCTGGATATCAAGCCTTCTTCCGGTAAGTACTCTTGGACCAATAAAAGAATAGGCCCTGGTCATATTGCTGCCAGATTAGACAGATTTTTCATTCAAAGCTCCTACTTGTTGCTTGGCTTAGAGCCCAGAATGCACATCCTTGCTAGCAGTATTTCGGATCATAAACCCATAAAGCTAGATCTACTAGCCCATCTTGATCTGGGTCCTATTCCCTTTAGATTCAGTCCCCTCTGGGTCAAGGAGCCAGACTTCATGCAATTAGTCAAGGATTGTTGGAGTCAACCTGTTAAAGGATCTCCTTTCTATATCTGGGAAGAAAAGCTCAGAAGGGTAAAAGGAGCACTAAAAAGATGGGCCAAAAACCTATCCAAACCTGATATAGAAAGAAAAAATATTAAAGTCTCCCTTGCCACTCATCAAACGCATATGGAGAATGCTATAGTCATAGAGGAACTGCTGGATCAAGAGGCCCATCTGCAACAGCGCTATCATAAGGCCTGTTTAGCTGAAGAGGAATACTGGAGATTAAAATCTCGAAATCTCTGGCTCAAAGCAGGGGACAGAAACACTGCTTTTTTCCATAAACAAGCACAGATCAGAAAATGCTTCAACACTATCTCTGAGATTAAGGAGGACAACGACACTTACAAGGAGTTTGCAGACATTAAGAAAGCAGCCTATGCCCATTTTCTAAATCTGTACAGTGAAGAAAAGGATCAGCAACAATCCCCAGATCTGTTAGACTCTATTCCTTCTGCAATTTCTCCTCGTATGAACGAAATCTTGGAGGTCAAAGTCACTAAAGACGAAATTAAAAAAGCCCTTTATGATATGGATCTGGATAAGGCCCCTGGGCCAGATGGCTTCTCTGCCAGGTTTCTCCAAGTCTGTTGGCCGATTGTTGAAAAGGACCTGCTCAAAATGATTCGAAAGTCACAAAACACTCAGAAAATAGGCGGCAGCACAAATTCTGCCTTCTTAGCCCTCATACCTAAGGAAAAAGGCGCCAGCAACTTCAGTAGATTCCATCTGATTTCCTTATGCAATACTGGGTACAAACTAATCACAAAAGTAATAGCAAATAGACTGAAGCACATTCTTCCCAAAATAATTCTGGAGAATCAAGGAGGCTTCATCCAAGGGAGGCAGATCGTGGACAACTTCACCCTAGTACAGGAGGCAATTCATTCTAGTCTTCTTCGAAAAGAACAAGGTATGGTGATTAAACTTGATTTAGCAAATGCCTTTGATCGAGTAAATCATAGTTTTCTTTTAAAAGTCATGAGCAGGTTTGGTTTTGGAACAAATTTCATTAACTGGATCCGGGCATGCATCTCGGAGCCATGGATTGCTCCCCTTGTAAATGGAAGAGCCACGGATTTTTTCAAAGCTTCGAGAGGGCTTAGGCAGGGGTGTCCCCTTTCCCCTCTGTTATTCGTCATCCAAGCCTCTGTTCTCAGCTTTCTGCTAGACAAAAAAATGCAAGATCAAGATATTAATGGACTGTGTATAGCAAGAGGGGTCAAGAACATTAATCACGCCTTATTTGTGGATGACACTCTGCTCTTGGGTGCTGCCTCTCTCTCCTCTGCCTCAAAATTCAAAGCAGTTCTGGAAGAATTCAGCAAGGGTTCAGGCAGCGTTGTAAACAAGAATAAATGCCACATCTTCAGCTGGAATACCCCGCCCAGATTGCTCTCTGCTATTTCTAGATGTCTGGGGTTTGCAGCCTCCTCCTCTTGGACTTCTTTCAAATACTTGGGCCTTCCTGTTGTTCACAAAAGACCTGCAAGCAAAGACTGGCTTCCTCAGCTCGAAAAATTCCAGTCTAAGATCCAGGCCTGGGGTTTCACCTGGCTCAACTCTGCTGGAAAATCTGTCCTTATCAAATCAGTGCTTTCTAGCCTCCCTCTATTTCAATTTGCCGGGATGCTCGCTCCAGCAATCATATTAAAAAAAATGGAAGAGTTCATTCGGAGGTTCTTCTGGAAGGGAGGAAAACAGAACGAAAACAAGATTCCCCTTATCAGTTGGGAATCCATTTCCAAGCCTCTGTGGGAGGGTGGTTTAAACTTCAAAAACTTTGGCCAGTAGAATGTGGCTATGGCAGCTAAGATCATCTGGAGGATCATCGCGCCCAATCTTGGCTGGGCCCAATTGGCACTCTGGAAAAAATACTTCCAAGGTCCACGTTCTAGCTGCTTAGACAAGGTGATCCGCTTGCCCAACTCGTCTTTCCTCAAGCTATACGCCAAAGCTGCTCCTCTAATCAAGGATCACGCCCACTGGATCCCTGGAAACGGCAAAAAGATAAACATTTGGACTGATAAAATCATGCAAATGGATCCGATTGAAGACAGAGCCCCCACTGGAGCGCTGCGAGACTGGATGGATAGAGAGGGGCTGAGTACGCTGTGGGACATTTCTCTCTGGAACGACACTGATTGGGCAGGGTGGAAAAGAATTGAAGTGCCAGTCCATCTGACCAACGAATGGGCCACGCTGATCGATCTTCTACATGGTCTGGCGCCCACGCACAGGAGGAAAAAAGATGTGAAAGGCTGGGGGCTGAAAGCCAGAGGCTATACTATCTCCGCAGGATATGCTAAGTTGAACGAGAGACCACATGTCCCCCCCAATCCAGCACCTTGGCAGGGGGTCTGGCATTTCCAGTCATGGCCCAAAATCGATTTTTTTGCCTGGCTTCTCTGTCATGGCAGAATCCTAACATTTGACAGATTGCAGAAAAAAGGTTTCTACGGTCCCTCTATTTGCTCGCTTTGCAATGAAAATGCTGAGACAGCAGCCCATTTAACTCTGGAATGCATCTTCTCCAAGCAGATTTGGTTCTCCCTTATTTACTCCTTGGATCCCAACTTTCTGCTCCCTTGTTCCACCGCTGATCTTTTCTCTAATTGGGCAAACAAATATCCTGGTCCTCCTCCTAAAAACCTGATAATCAAAACAACATGGGCCATTCTTCCAAAAGTTATTTGCTGGCAGATATGGCTAGAACGCAACAGAAGAATTTTTAGAAATTCTAGACAGCATCACAAGGTCGTAGAAGTCGAGATCAAATGTCAATTAAAGGAATGCCTAACTGATATAAAAGATGATTCTAGCCTCAGCCAATAGGATATCGCTTGGGGTTCACTCCTTGACTTACAATTTCAACCAACAATCAGAATTGTCCCTCCTCTTAAAGATTGGCAAATAAGGAAATCGGAAGCAGACTTTCAAGACTGGCTCAAATCGCATTCAAGGCACTCTCTCTTTTTTGATGGGATAGCTAAGGGCAATCCGGGCAGAGCTGGTGCAGGAGGTGTTGTTGTAAATTCAATTGGGGAAAAAATACACTCCTATGCTTGGGGGCTTGGACACTCAACCAGCATTCAAGCTGAGGCTTTGGCACTCCTGCAAGGCCTCAAGACCCTTAAGGAGCTAAACATAAAGGAAGCAACAGTTATAGGCGACTCCCAGATCATTATAAACGCAATGGTCTCCAATACCCCAGCTTCAGATCTTAAGCTAGCTAGGCTGATATTCAGAATTAAGGGCTTGGAAAACGCTTTTCAGAAGTTGAATTACTATCATGTGTTGAGAACTCATAATAAAGATGCGGACAGTGAAGCCAACAAAGCTGCCCTCCTCTCCGCCGAGGTCAAGATGAAAGACGGAGAAGAATCATGGGAACCCATCCCATAAGCTGTTTATCGTCATGTTTTACTGCTTGATCTTAAATAAATTTGTTTGTATTTCCAAGTGAGGAAAAATTTCGGAAATAGAATCTATAGAATCCCAAGCAAGGAAGAAGACGTCAAGTTTCAGCAACATTCTCACTCTCAACAGTGAGATGCATCAGGATTTAGACATCCTCATTGTAAACAGATTTTTAGCATTCAAGCCAAGATGAATATAATCACTCCATAACCGTTTTTGTCAAAAAATAAAAGAAGGGAAGCACTATCTCCTAGGAAAAGAGACCATTAGTTTATTTTCAACCCCTCATTAAATACAAAGTTGGAGCAAGATGTAATAGTTAAGGTATTATAAATGGTTAAGTTTCTAGCAACAATTCCACATGTTGGTCATTGGGTGTCAACTTAGTGAACTTATAACATAACATGTGCATTCATAAGATATTAAAGAATAAGTTTAATTTCACTAGATATTGATAAATACATTCCAAAATTCTTTTGTTAAATCCCCTTCCCATACATTTTTCTAAAGATTTATACATGCACACTAAATCTCCCCTATTTTACAAGTTATTCTTTTTTATAAACCCCCCATACCAGTAATCCTTTTTATAAACCTCTCATACCTATAATGGGCCAGATTTCACTTGGGTTTCCATGCACCACCTCATTCAAGTCTAGATTGTTAGACATATAATTTGGTGGAAAATGAAATCAACTTTATTAAAGATCACTCACAAAATGATGTACAATGTGTACGTATTAATACAACAAGAAAATTGTTGATTCATTTTCCAAGTTTTCTTGGACTCTAACAACTAATCATCATAATTCCCCCCTTAATCTGAAGGGATGTATCAAAGTCCAAGAATGAGAGTTAAAAATGCAAAAATACACCTCAGCCAAGAGTTGAATGTATCTCAAAAATGGTTTTCAAGGATGACCACAAACCAAGGATGGTGGGTTTTAAGAGAAAGCCACAAAAAATACCCAAAATTTGGGAGAACTCAAGGTCTCAAACACATCTGGAACCTTCACAGTTGTTCTCAGATTAATCACAAATGTCAACTTTGGAACCATCAATGTAGTTCCTCGAACAATTTTGAATATAGCTAGAAGTTGAAGTTTTCTGCTAATGGAAGTGTTCATTCACAAACATCAGCATGCCAAAACAATGCAACAACTTTGTCTAGAACTCTGAATTTGAACTCGAACTCTACACTGTAGCAGCAAAATTATGATATTTATCTCAAGCTCGCTTGAAAAATATTCAAACCTATAGCAGACCATCAATTCCATCAATTTCCCCCTTGTTAGATACAGGGTGAGAATATGAAGTACTCTTCATCACTGCAAGTTTGGTCAATATTGTTGGAAACTAGATCACTACTTAGAGGAGGGGAGAGGGGGTGGGGAGGTGGGGGGGGCTTGAATCAATAGTGAGAGCACATATAAATTGTTTCTCCAAACATTAATCTTTTAATCCATGCACAAATTGAAACACACAACCATATATCAAAGCATCAAAATAAATATGAAACCATAAAATCAATCAACACAATGGACACAAGTATGTTTGGTGGAAAACCCTTCCCCGAGCAAAAAACCACCCTGTTGCTAATCCGCTGCTCAATTCTTTTATTAATTTGTTGAATAAATTTTACATGGATCAGCTCACTACCATGATCCGAAAGACTTGAATTATTTTCACAATATACTAGCACCTATGAGACAGGAAATTATTTCTCTCACATATCTATGAACTAACATCTGTTGAAGGCCACCAAGATCAACTATCCTCACCCAACCACCATTGGACTATCCAACTCCTATTGGATGGAGAAATCTCTCCCTTCTATTGAATTTGCGGAGTCACTTTCTACTCTGAAGCCTCCATGCCTTCGCTTCCTCCATGTAAACCTTGTTTCATATATTTTTAGACTTGACTCCCAATTCGCTCAACATGAGCGCTGCAGCAACATAGTATCTAAGCACAATTAAATGATAAAATTTGTAGCACAAGTTACAATCAAAAACTCCACAAAAGCTGCAAAACAACTCCTCAAAATACTACTCCAATCCACACATCATCTTCTCACGCACTGCACCAATCTGATGGTTGAAACATACTTCATTTCATTGTTGCTAAACTGCAAATTGTTTCAGAAATTCTGCATAATATAACTCACACAGTTTGCACACTCTTCTCACACATACATTCACTCAACACCACAACTAGACAAACAACCATACTAGTAATGAGATTTATCCAATATATGGATGAACTCAAGTGCTTAACTCAATAATTACAGAGAACTACTCAGCTCAACAATCATTTTCATATGCTTGATTTGATCCCAATTCAACTCATTAACTAAATCAACCACTAACTCCACTAGCCTTTTTTATATTTTCAACTTTAATCAACTTCTAGAAGTCCCACGAACTTTTCCAACCATAAACTAAAAAGTTTTGATCAAGGATGTTGCCAAAACACAAAAAAATAGTTGATCGACACGAGGAATGCGGAAAAACTCTCATGAAAACCTTGGTCACTCCCACAACACTGTCTACATGTGTCTGGTAGTCACAGTGGCTCTCATGAGCCTACCTCCATGTGATTGGAGCTCTTCGGTCGCTCTGATGAGCCTGACTCCATGTGACTGAGGCTAAAGATGAAGAAAACCAATGGATCTTCAGTCCAGAACCTATGCCAACTGATGGAACACCTTATTCAGCTCCTTATGATGCCTCCAAACCTCTGTGTCAAGTTTGCAACTCATGAAATTTGATAAGAACAAGTCAATGACATGCAAGACCTATTATGCTTAGTACCAAGACCAACATGTCCAACTTCTCAAGTAACAACCACAACCTCTCTAAACATCTCCAATACCTGTAGCAGCATCTCCAAGCTCCTGTAGCAGCAGCATCATGTCATCAATTGTCTCTAACACTGATAGAGGCACCTCCAACACAAGAAGCCACAACTCAACACATGTAGCAGCATATCTAATGACTCCAATACATCAAGAGACATATGCAACACCTAGAGCAACACTCCAACCACCTGCAACAGCATCATCTCCAACCAACAACAACATGAAAACCTCAAACAAATCATCACATTATGATGCCATCTCTACTCAGCAGCAGAAACATCATGTCACAAGCAAGTTGACATCAATGCCAACTATCAAGACCATCAAGCCAAGCATCCATCACACATGCACATGACAAGCAACATCTCCAACCTGTTGACATCAATGCCAACAAACTCCCCCTCTGGCATTGATTTCAACCTCCATCCAACAAGTGATGATGATATCTATACATTGTCCAACAATTAAGTTGCTCTCTATCCATCCAAATTCTCTCCCCCTTTGACATTAATGGAAAAGGGACATACCAACACTAAATTTAATGCCAATAATGTGTTGGATGAGAGGACTCACCCTGTCATATGCAACATCATGTTGATGCAAGACTAATGTAGACCAAAAATCTTAGCTTCCAATCATGTCTCTGCCAATTTCGTACCATCTTTGTAATGAACATGCTCCCCATAAGCATGTAGTGGAGTTGCAATCATATTATGCATGTTGAAGCAATACATCTGCATGTTGCAATAAGCCTCCTTTCCAAGTGCAAGAGACTACTACTCAAGGACCATGACTCCAACTGACTTGGGACATGATATAAAATACAATATAATTCTTCATGGAGCAAATACATGGTTGTGACAAATACATAGGATTGACATAGAAATCCTCTATAAAGCCTCCTATCACCAACCATGACTCTATGGACCCAAGTTTACATCATGCACCCAATATGTGGTGCTACATCAAAGATATACAAGATGAAACATGACTTGGACTCCCATTGACCCATACATAGCTAATGACAAGACATGCTAGACACCATGGGTCTCTCCATGAGCAATGAGCCTAAAATATGAAACAATGATAGTACATGATTTTTACATCTGCACACAATGGTGCACTTTTCTATACATGCCCAAAATATTAAATAACATGAGTGCATGGAAACAATGAGCAATGATATATTCTTCATACAACAATGCAATGACAATAAAATCCATGGCATATGCATCAAGATAATATCCCCCCATGAGAAACAATATAATTTCCATGTGTGGCAGCAACAAATAGGAGCACTAAGAAAAACATTTGTTAATGCAAGGACACTCAACACCTTGGCCATCACCATCCCAACAATGAATATTCTGCAATAAATCATGATAACCACTAGCATCCACCATGCTCCACGTGTGCATCAACACGAAAATCAACTAATAGAAACATAGGAATATGTCATATAATAACAACAAATATATCATCATCGACCATCAACATAATGCATCATCATTATAAGCAGCACATCAACAAGTAGCAGCAATAAAATATCATGTGCAATCTCTCCATGAGTGCAAAGACCGAGCAGTAACATCCATCATGCCAAAACATCATGAGCAGCAACAAATGCATAACCTCATCATAGGTGAGAAACATATCATCAATGAGGCGTAAGTGAAAAAATGAGTGAGAAACAAAACATGTATACTCGATATATGAGAAGCAATTTATATCATCATCTCTCAACCATGTAAATGCATACTATAGGAAGCAACATATTGTTTTCGTGCAACAACAACATCTTGACTCATACATCTAATACATATCAATAGTATGCATGTAAATATCATGAGCAACAACAATCATCCTTCTCATATCTCATCCATCCAATCAACACATAAGCAGCAACATATGAATCAACATGACTTAACTATATGAATATCCAACACACCATGAGGAACATCATGCTTCATCTAGAAGTGAAAACAAGCAATGAGACACATATATTCTATATGAACCAACTCTAACACATCATCAAATCTCCATGGAAACAAGTATAATAGAGCATGACTATGATATAGCAATGAAAAAACTAGTAGCATCCCAAATTTGCCATGCAACCATACTATCTCATCCAACATGTAATGTGTGGCAGCAACAACAAAAACATTCCTACATCAAAATAATGTCAAAAACACATGCGCAAATAACTCATCCATAGGAAGCACATATGATCCCCTTGAATATGTTACCCTCCATCACACCTTGACCATGTGCATGAGAATAACTATATGGTTTCCATATCAACATTAGCACCAACATGAACCAAAACATATAGTTGCTCTAAAACCTATCAACAGATGTACATCGTTGCTCCAACTAAAAACAAATTGGAATAGTAATAGAGAAAAAAGCTAGAAATAATACTTCAAACCTCAAGGACTCCCCCTGAACACACGCATCTCTAAAATTGCAGATTTTCCTTCAAGTACTTAACCATATGGCTGCACAATTAAAGATTTGCATGCAACTCATTATCCAACCATATGCTCCCCCTAAGACCAAGTAGGCCTCGGTTTTTGGTGGAAGTTCCTTGCTACTCTTTTCTCCTCCAAACTTTCATCTGCTCCTCTTTCTTCTTCTTATGTACTTTTCCATGCATAATCTCTTATTTTTTATTGTATCTCCTAAAACACATGGGCAGCTTTCAATCCTTGACCTTATGCCCAACATTGTCGTGCATGAAGCATATTATGTGACCAAGTAAATGAGGAATAGTTTGATGTCTTCTATTAATATGATTTCTACTCCTTGCATGTGCCCTAAAATCAATAGCCCTATGGCCGAAATCATTGCATGAGAAACAATAACCATAAAATGGACTATTATACCTTAATGATGGAGATCTTCTTTGCATGCATATTTGATGTGGATTCTCTTGTGGTTTCTCCTTTTAATGAGAGAGTTTGGTATCCTTATTACCGCACATTACTTCTATGTGTCCACGAACTCCACAATTATAACACTTTCAAATTCTATTCTTCTTCTTGGACTTCTTTGCTTGTTATGTTGTTTCTTGCTTGGCTCATGGATCTCATTACTTTTGTTGCAACTAGGTGCTCCAACAATTTTTTATTTGCTTGTAGATGTTAGCACTAGTTTTAAAACTCTCTAATTCTTGCCTTGCAGAAATTTATTTAGCCTTCAATTTATGGCATTTATCCTCCAACTCCTTGTTTTTAGCCATGAGCCTTTGAATCTCTACTTCTAGTGCCACCATCTTGGACTCCTCATCATTTTTTCCACTAATATCTTCTCGTTTTTCCTCAATATTGATGCTCGATCTATCACTACAATCACTAGTTTCATCATCTTCTTGTGACGAGGATTGATTTGTTACTGCAATAAAATTAGAATCCTTTGCATTTTTCTCCAATTCTAAAAATGCAATTTTCCTCAAAGATACAAGTTTTTCAACCTATCCAATGTTGATTTTTGTAGCTTGGGAGGTACTCCAAGCCTTGAGGATTGAGCGTTTGGAGGAAGGAGCTCCACAAGTAGCCTTGTGGGCTTGAAACCTAAGCTTGGGATTTTTCACCCATCGTGATTTCGGCTAAAACCATGTGCACATTTCGTCATGTGATGGATGAGGATGATATCTCTTGTTGAGATGACTTTGACACAATGAAGATCATCTGATTCCAAGTTGTAGAAATGGAGTTATGAATTTTTTAAGTCTAGAAGTGGATTTTGCACATGTATGGTCAATTCGGTTTGATGATAATGAGCCACATGCCAAGTGTACAAGCCCTATGTTGGACGTTAGAAGAAGCTCCTCTATTGTGTATAAATAGGAGGTGATTCTGATCATTTGAGACACATCAATTTTGTGCAACACAAGGACAGAAAGCATCTTGTAAAGGAGGAGATAAATAATTATGTGGAGGCCGCAAGACAGAGGCTACCTCAACGAAGGAGAGGGGACGTTAAGGTCACCCTTGTGACTCTTTTTTGGAGAGCAAAGTCACCTTGTTACAGGATGGGAAGGAAAGGAACTCATATTTTCTCCTTAGGTAATGTTTGAGGAGGCAACAAGGTCTATGTGAAGGCCGCACTCATAGAAGGTTGTCCTGGGAAAGAAAACCAAGAAGAATCCTCCCTGAAATAGGTTGAGTAAGGGATCTTTTTGTGATGATTAAACAACGGACCTGTAGATGTTTTTTTAGTGTTAAATAGCCATATACATGGAGTTGTAGGTGCCTCCTAAAACAACGAGGTCACTTACCTTGTAAAGAAAAGGAGGTTGCATAATTTAAGGTGGGTTTTAGCATGATCGTTGGGTTGTTGTAGACTATAGGAGTTTCCCTAACTAGTGAATAGAAATCTGCCCATGAATAGAAGTACAAAGGTATGTGTTTTCTCCATTAGTGACTTATGTTGGATTTGTGATTTTGGATCAGTTTGGATGGGATTTGCTTACAACTTATAGTAGCCAAAGCTGATGGGAAAGCTTGGTAGTTAGATTCCCTAACCAATGGTATTTTTTATACTGATTATTCATTGATGTACTAGACACTTGAAGAAGTATGTTAGCAACCCTGTGGAGGGGTTTCCTAGGTGTTGGTTTCCCTAACTAGGAGCAGATACTACAATGTGAATTGGTAACTCGTGGTCTGTTGTTGGGAAAAGTATCCAATTCGGAATGCCCCTATCCCACTCTAAGGTGTGATAGTGCCTTAGCAACAAACAAGGAAAACTATCTGAGTATTCTTCTTTATGAAATGTAAATGGAGAAGAAGGATGTAACTAACCGATGTCTTCCGCTAGTTTGTCGATCCAATCGCTCTCTCCTTTGTTTGTTTCCCGCTGCTTGCTCCTTCACTGGTCCAGCTTCACTAAGTTCTTGCAAGATCACGAGAGAGGAAAACTACACAAAAGACATGGATTTACATTCATAACTAGTTTAGGATCAGATATAAACTAAATATGCAAATATAACAAAGCATCATTGACATACAAGCATATAGGAGAAACTCAAATAGCTTTATTGATATGATAACAAAGTCCAAGAGGAGATACAACCAAGTGAGTCCCGATCTAGCATCTACCTCCCAGCAAAGGAATCCCTTCCTCTCCTCCAACAAAGCATAAATCACCCAATGTACTAATCTCAATCTCAAACCAACAGAAATTCTCTGCAAAGTACAAAATTCCAGCCTCCTGAACCTCTGGGTGAGAGATCCATATATAGATGTAAGCAGAGAGGATGAGTCAGCTTATGTTTTGACTTGTGGCTTCTCTCTGTCAGTTCTTGCTTCCACTTGGAGGTTGAGAGCCTCTTACTCATCACTAGTCGAATTCATTGAGGCAAGTGTCATTGGAGAAGATTCTGGAAGCTTCCAGGGTCTTTCCACCTCGTTGAATGAGCTTGCCATTTGTCATTTCACGCTCAGCGCACCCTGGTAGTGCATCCACCAGCATTGCAACGCACCTAGCCAGTGTAGCTTCTGCATTTCAAAGCAAACAGCTAGTGGAGCCTCTGAATTGATCTTGACTTGACTAGTTTTGGGCAGTTTCTGGTGGAGAACTTCTGGGAGAAGCTGTCGTTTGTTGACCTTGTTTCTTTAGGAGCTAGAACAACATCTTTAGGGACTTAGGATCCCTTGGTTTATGGACATTTCATGCTTATAGCTGTAAGGCACAAAAATGTCTATAACAGTTACCCCCTAAAGTATGAGGCCGTTTATCGGGTGAAATGCTTTATTAGGAGGATCCGAAGTTCTTTCAATGCTGGGAGGAGACCTGTAATAAGATACAATACAATACATTATTTTTCATACTTCTTTCATGATCTAGCTGAGGCGGGCATTCCCATGCTCAGCTTTATAAATTCATTTTTCTGTACATAGAACAGACAATTGTCTGATGGTAGACTGATGATCTTGATGAAATCACCATCCTTTTGGTAGGATGATTATCTGTGCTGTAATGTTGTACATGTCAATGTATTTATTTTTCCTGAATATATATCGCAGCCCGGATGGATGAAACTAGATCCGGGGTCTTCAATCTCGTCCGATCTTCACTCTAAGTACAGTCGATCCATGTGAGAAATGTTCTGAAGTCGAACATGGAAAGACATCGCTTGATTACCAGTCAATGATGTAAACTATTAACAAGCGCGAGAGGAATCACCGATAATGATAATGACCCTCAAGGTACTGCAGTACAATTCACGTGGTGTGAATAAAGGACTTGGCATCAAACACCACGCAAAATATTTCGGTCGAAGGTCATTGATGTATACCCGTCGCCGGAAGTGAGAAACTTGCCATTAAGGCATGCAAGCTTCAAAGTACTGAAGGGGGTGTTCCTAGATCAACTTCTTGGATAATGAGCTGATGTTGACAAGAAGCGATCCGTCAAAGGAGGGCCTTAATGTATCCCACATCAGTGACATGGAACGGAGCAAATGATTTTGATGGAGGTGAAAACGATCTGATGATATATGGTTCAGGGTGGCGGTCATGAAAGGATGAAGGATAATGTATGGTAGTGGATGGGACACGGTTGACTTCTCTGGATGACTTCTCTTGAACATATCGGTGACACTTGTGTGATGGATCGGTAGCATTTACCCCAAAGGTGGATGGTATGGCGAGACCATGGTGATGTGACCGGTGAATGAAACAACCCAACCCGACTCAGGCACAGAGTGGAAGTGTCATGTTCAAGAGCGACTTGCTACCAATAAAAGTTCTTTGAGTTTCTTCCCAATTTTTCCCCAATCATTGCTGACCAGTACCTCTTTATTTTTGTCAAGCTTGAGGAGGATAACATATGCTTGTTCTATAATTTGCCCTTCGGTCAAACCCATCGCTATGTTTTAACGAGCCTAGCGATAGTGAAACTCGTTCTCGTCTAAAGACAAGTTTGTCACTATTAATGTTTTTTAACGAGTCTAAGGACAAAGATAACTCGGTCCTTTTCATTTTTAGGAAGTCTGAAAAGGTATGTAAAGATAACTCCAAAGTTCCTTTTTCGTCATCTAATCCCTCAAGTCCGAAAAAGTATAAAACAATACAGAAGGGATGAATTTTCGATAGTTTTAACGAGCCGAACAAAACAAGCGCTCGATCTTTTTGTGCAATAATCCCTCGGGTCCAAAAAGATTAAAATCTAGAGGAGGGATAGCACTTCCGGTCGCTTTAACGAGCTGGAAGGCCAAAACTCGGCAATCTTTTCATATTTTACGAGTCAGATGAAAAGAGCTTAAAGAAGACTCGTCTTTTTGAGGAACGAGTGATAAAATGGGTAGCAGCTGATTCCAGGTAAGGGTTGGAATTTTCCAATCACGGCAGTGTCACAAGGATGGCTAGTGAAATCACTCTTTGCAGCTGTTCCTCAAAATGGGTAAACAATCAAATGGAGGTGAATGATTGGCCAATGGAAAAGTGGAGGTGACGGTGCAAACACGACCAAGGCTTTAATGGCTGATAATGTTACATTCACGGTGGTTATTTACCGGAGGATAGTTCATTTTTTAACGAGCTTAAACGCGGATTGAAACACTTGCTCGGTCTTATGTTTATTTTTTAACGAGCATGAACTATGTGTTAAAACTGCTCGATCTTATGTTTATTTTTTAACGAGCATGAACTATGTGCTAAAACTGCTCGATGATAAGTTTGCATGCCCCCAGCATAATAACACAAATCAACTGTCGGGGAGGAAAGTTTGTTGGTCGACGACTGTAATTCCTCCTTGAAAGGGAAATGCAATCTTCCTGAAGTAGGTCAACACAACTGCGGCCATGGCATATATCCAGGGCCTTCCCAGTAGGATGTTGTAATCGAGGTTTCCATCAATTACTTTAACATCAATTCCTACTGTTTTGTCCCCTAGTTCAACTTGCAAGTTACTTAAAATCCCGTATGGACTGTATGATCGTCCATCAAATGCTTTTAACGTCGTTGACGATCTCGACAAGGGTGGTGAGCCTAAATTTTTCCAGCAACTCATCGACATAATACACGTAGATGCCCCCTCATCAATAATTGTCCGATGAACAGTTTTGTTGAGGGCTTTTACTTGAATAAGGAAAGCTAGTTGAGCTGGCAACTGAGGATCGTACCCTTTGTGGTCAAAGGATACAAGATTGGAACCCATTGGGCCAATCCCACCTATTGCTGATAATAAAGCTTGCTCTTGGGAGGGGAAATTTTGCGGTACCTCAAGTGTCGACATAGCGGACGACGATTGGGCCAAGTCCTCTATTATATTATAATTCTGTGCTATTTTAGCGCGAGGATTAAACGTCGACTTGTGTACTACTCCCTTTGGCGGTTTTATCGTTAATTCAGGTATGATTGGTGGCGTTACAACTTCTGTCGAAGTTGTTGTCGAACTACTTGGTTGATCTTTATCCTTGTTGTTCGACAGCTGCGGATTCCCGTAATCTTTGTTCCTTGTCGAAATCAAAGCATCATTTTGTTGTTTCGAAATCGACAACATTAGCACTTGAGACGGGGAAGCATTTCCACTTTCAACCAGATTTGTTCCTGGATTTGGAAACGGATCAGTTAACACTGCTGGGGTTTTTGAACTCTTAAAGAATTTTTTAAGCTCAGCTCTGTGTGGACAATCTAAAGTCCGATGATCCTCATCGCATATCATGCATGGATATTTTTGTTTCCTATCGACGCTACTTCCGCCCAATCAACTGGAGGTGAAAACGATCTGATGATATATGGTTCAGGGTGGCGGTCATGAAAGGATGAAGGATAATGTATGGTAGTGGATGGGACACAGTTGACTTCTCTGGATGACTTCTCTTGAACATATCGGCGACACTTGTGTGATGGATCGGTAGCATTTACCCCAAAGGTGGATGGTATGGCGAGACCATGGTGATGTGGCCGGTGAATGAAACAACCCAACCCGACTTAGGCACAGAGTGGAAGTGTCATGTTCAAGAGCGACTTGCTACCAATAAAAGTTCTTTGAGTTTCTTCCCAATTTTTCCCCAGTCATTGCTGACCAGTACCTCTTTATTTTTGTCAAGCTTGAGGAGGATAACATATGCTTGTTCTATAATTTTCCCTTCGGGCAAACCCATCGCTATGTTTTAACGAGCCTAGCGATAGTGAAACTCGTTCTCGTCTAAAGACAAGTTTGTCGCTATTAATGTTTTTTAACGAGTCTAACGACAAAGATAAATCGGTCATTTTCATTTTTAGGAAGTCTGAAAAGGTACGTAAAGATAACTCCAAAGTTCCTTTTTCGTCATCTAATCCCTCAAGTCCAAAAAAGTATAAAACAATACAGAAGTGATGAATTTTCGATAGTTTTAACGAGCCGAACAAAACAAGCGCTCGATCTTTTTGTGCAATAATCCCTCAGGTCCAAAAAGATTAAAATCTAGAGGAGGGATAGCACTTCCGGTCGCTTTAACAAGCTGGAAGGCCAAAACTCGGCAATCTTTTCATATTTTACGAGTTAGATGAAAAGAGCTTAAAGAAGACTCGTCTTTTTGAGGAACGAGTGATAAAACAGGTAGTAGCTGATTCCAGGTAAGGGTTGGAATTTTCCAATCACGGCAGTGTCACAAGGATGGCTAGTGAAATCACTCTTCGCAGCTGTTCCTTAAAATGGGTAAACAATCAAATGGAGGTGAATGATTGGCCAATGGAAAAGTGGAGGTGACGGTGCAAACACGACCAAGGCTTTAATGGCTGATAATGTTACATTCACGGTGGTTATTTACCGGAGGATAGTTCATTTTTTAACGATCTTAAACGCGGATTGAAACACTTGCTCGGTCTTATGTTTATTTTTTAACGAGCATGAACTATGTGTTAAAACTGCTCGATCTTATGTTTATTTTTTAACGAGCATGAACTATGTGCTAAAACTGCTCGATGATAAGTTTGCATGCCCCCAACATAATAACGCAAATCGAGGTGCATGCCCCCAAGCTTCATTGCATTCAACTCGGTGGTTGGAATGAAGGTTTACCTTTGAGATTTGAAAAGGGGATTTGTTTCATTTTTTAATGAGGTTGACACAGTAAAAGAACTATCCTCATGACTCCTTGTTTCATTTTTTAACGAGGTTGACACGAGATAAGAATCGTCCTCGGAGTCCAAATCCATTAGATATAGAAGGTTTCATATTCCACTGTGGCCACTTCCGCCAGATTACTCGGAGGCGGTAGGGAAAAAGTACCCATTAAGGCAAGGTCTTTTAGGAGACCTACTCTGGTATTTTGGAGTGAATGATTGCTTCCATGGATCATCGGAATGCTTCCCGTAACTTGTGAACCATTGGGGAGGAAGTTTTGTTGGTCGACGATTGTAATCCCTCCCTGAAATGGAAATGCAATCTTTCTAAAATAGGTCGACACAACAGCTTCCATGGCATATATCCATGGTCTTCCTAGTAGGATGTTGTAATCAAGATTCCCATCAATGACTTCAACATCTATTTCTACTGTTTTTCCCCCTAGTTCAACTTTCAAGTTATTTAGGATACCATATGGTGTATATGTCCTTCCGTCGAATGCTTTTAATGTCATCGAAGATCGCGACAAGGTTGGAGATCCTAAAGTTTTCCAGCAACTCATCGACATAATACATGTAGATGCCCCCTCATCAATAATTTTTCGATGAACAGTTTTGTTGAGGGCTTTCAGTTGGACAAGGAAAGCTAGTTGAGCTGGTAACTGAGGATCGTATCCTTTGTGGTCCAAGGATACAAGATTGGAATCCTTAGGATCAACCCCACCAATGGTTGATAACAAAGCCTGCCTTTGGGATGGGCAATTTTGTATTACTTCAAGAGTCGACATAGCGGATGGCGATTGGGCCAAATCTTCCACTATGTTATAATGCTGCGCCACTCTAGCGCGAGGATTAAATGTCGACTTGTGTACTACTCCCTTTGGCGGTTTTATTTTTAATTCAGGAATGATGGGTGGTACAACTTCTGTCGAAGCTGTTGTCGAACTACTAGGTTGATCTTTACCTTTGTCGTTCGACAGCTGCGAATTCCCGTAATCTTTGTTCCTTGTCGAAATCAAAGCATCATTTTGCTGCTTCGAAATCGACAACATTAGCACTTGAGACGGGGAAGCATTTCCACTTTCAACTAGATTTGTTCCTGGATTCGGAAACGGATCAGTTAACACTGCTGGGGTTTTCGAATTCTTAAACGGATCAGTTAACACTGCTGGGGTTTTCGAATTCTTAAAGAATTTTTTAAGCTTAGCTCTGTGTGGAGAATCTAAAGTCCGATGATCTTCATCGCATATCATGCATGGATATTTTTGTTTCCTATTTCCAGGAGGGTTTGAAGAAGATTTTTTAGGAGATGATTCATCCTATTTCTTCTTCTTCCCTTTGCCTTGTTTCTTCTTGCTTCCTGGTTGTTTGGTTTCTTTGCCCTTATTTGTCGATACAGCATTTACTTCCGAAGAAAGAATTTTGTCTTTTACATTTTGATCTGAAATCTTACGGGCCTTCTTGGATGTGGCCTTTGTCGATTTCGCGTTTTTCGTGCCAATCACACCATCGTCGGCATGAGAGTCATTGTTTGATTTAAGAGGAGGAGGAATTGAGAATTTTGGTCTAGGGGCGTCACGTATTTTGTCGTAGAGCGTGCCAGACTGAGTATAGACCAAATCCAGATATTGCGCACGAGCGATAACTTGCTCTTCCGTTACGACTCCCCCTTTTGCCACATCTTCCGTGATGGCAGGAAGTAATGACTTGATAAACCATTCAGCTAATAGCTGATCGGGAACGTACGTTTTTACCATCCTACGACGACGTCGCCACTCATGTATATGATCAGATATGTGAGTGGCCATCGTCTGTTTGAATTTGGTTAAGATTTCCGTTCCCGTTTCATACCTTATCGGTAATTGAAAATGGGTTAAGAAAGTCGTGGCTAAGGTGCTGAAATTGTCGAACGAAGCTCTAGGCATTTCAATATACCATTTTGCCGCTGGACCCGTTAACGTCCTCTGAAAAAGGCGAAGCCTTATCGAATCATCGTTTAGGGTGTTTGATGAACACCATAGATGAAATGTCATCACGTGATTCGATGGGTCCTCACCTGGATTTCCATTAAATTTAGGAATATCTGAAGGAAGTTTGTGAGGAATCGCTGGCCACCAAGGGGCGTAAGCAATTGGATCATTTGTTAACCGATGTAAATCGAGTAACTCTAAAGTTGCCACGAATGGTAACTGTTGATTCAGGTTAGGTGAAGCATACCCAGGATACAATGGAATTGCCTGAGCAGTTGGCCTTTGCATACCGGCATAATGTAGTTGATGCTGGTATGACTGATACGGTTGGTGGACATGACCATTGTAAAGTGGTTGATTTTGATCGTTTTGAATGTACGGTTGTCCACTGTTCGCGAAGATCTGCTGCTCAGAACCTTGGTACACTTGTTGGAATTGTGGTTGTTGGTATTGCACCAGCCACAGTTGTGAAGCCATGCTCTGTTGCGCTATACTAACCGTTGAACCAAGATGCGGGGTAATTGTACCCGTTTGGACCTGTGTCGTCCCACCAGTTGGCGATTGTGGTTGAGTCACAGGGTCAAGGGGCTGTTGCATTACAACCTGAGAAATCTGAGGTTGACATACAACAGGCAGCGTTTGAACTTGTGACACTGTTACAATAGCTGGTGTTGTCGGGATGTTCGACATAGGTACACATTGTTGCATAGAATACACAACTCTTGGTTGTTGGGGTAGTATAGGTACCCAACCACTTGACGTAACTCCAGTATAACCTGAATACTGTTGTGAACTCCCGTATGGATACCCTCCTGGAGGGGGTAATGAAAAGGCATACTGCCCCCCATACGGTGGTAATCCGGAACTCAAGGGGATTGTCTGCCCTTAGGGACTGGATTGCCCAAATTGACCTCCAAATGGATCAATTTGTCGAGCCTCAACATAAGAGTTGCCGGATATTATTCCGGAGGAACAAACAGGAACGGACCATACTGTCGAAATAGTCCCTTGATGGACTCCTTCTAGCGGTTGTGAGCTAGTTGGGACAGATGGTACTCCGGCAAACATCGTCAGAGTGACGGTAGGGAGTTCTGCTGTCTCTGTGTCATTCGACACAGTCCTAGATGTTGACGGTTGTTCAGACATTTTGAGTCTATCCAAAATATTACCTAGCGATTCTACAGGAACTTCCACTGGTGGTAGACTAACTTCTGATGTCGAAGGAAATAGAGTGACCCCGACTCCAAAATGTGTTGGAGTACTTGCTTGCGGATCTTCTAAAATTTCCTCTATCGCAATCAAACCAGGTGGAAGGGGAAGACCATCAGGTCCGTAAAATATTTCTGGTGCCGAAGAAGGGGTTGAATCGACAGCGACAGATGTTTGAGGAGCAAGACTCTCTGAACCGTTTGCAGATGGAACTGGTTCAGTAACGCAAGTGTTTGCTCTCAGACCAGGATCAGTATCACTGTCCCTCTGTGGCTGTTGAACTTCTTCTGTAGAGGCAGGGTTTCCAGAAATGTTTGGAGTAACCGGAATCTCAGATGTTGTTGGAACACTTGTTCTAACTTTAATAGGAGATTTCGAACCGGTTAAACGAGTTCGCTTTGTCCGTACTGTTTTCGATTCCGGGGACAAAGACGGTTGACTCATAAGCCTCCGCGAACGACGGGGTTTCAATTGACTTTCTTCCACGATTGCGGATTACTCGATCAACTAAAATACAAAAGGGGAAAATGTGTTTCCGAATTAAATGAATTTTTAGATGCTTTAGACACAACCTGCTTTTTCAATTTTAAAGAGTTGAGAAAAAGCAAAAGATGACTCTAGTCTCCTTCGATTTTTAATGAGCCTGAAGTGACAAGTGCTCAGATGGACCTTTTCCGTTAAGGAGTCTGAAAAGGAACAAAAGGGACTGCTCTGGTGTTCTAGGTAGAGGGTGTGCCAAACTTTTCGCAAAACCGCAGAATACTTTTTAGGCGATCAATCTTCCTGAATGCTGTGTTCAGTGCATTGCGATCAGTAGGGCGACCGACACAACTTCCTATGGATAAAGGTTTTATGCCTATAGGGGTCTCCCAATATATACTCGACGGTACGTGGGAGCACAATCCGTACTGGCACTTATCGTCTCTCAGGAGGAATCACCCAACCATCAGTGAGGCGACCAGTGACCAGGTTTTACGACGCTGGAACACGTCTCTAGCCTAGACCTCTATGTTGTGCGTTAAGTTACAAAGCATTGTTAAGTTCATTCAATTTATTTTAGGTTGATCTTTCTTAGAAGTTTGGCTTTTTGGATCACCACGAGATGTATGATACAATTCCTAAATGCAGTCTAAAGATGATAAGCAAGCTTTTATATCTTTTCAACAATGAAAATCCTAGCTACAAGGGGAAAAGAAAGACACCATCTTTTGTCAAAGAGCATAGAGCACACTGTAATGCACTTTTCCTAAATCAACATACAAACTGTCAAAATGAAAATGCACATATGCATGTATTTGTTTTCTTGATGCCTAAAAAGAAAGCTGTTGTACAAATTTGAATTCGATTTCAAGTGAAAAACGCAAACAATTTCCTTTTTCGAAATCAAAAAGACGATTACGACACTTTATGATTTACTTGTTTCGACACTAGAAATGCATAAATTCAAACCAAACGAAAAAAGTAAAAGCTTAATCAACTGTGAACAGCAAACAAACTCACTCCTAAGATCAAAACGACACTTACGACAGGTCTAGATCTAAGGGCGACAGTATGACTAGTTTACTTTTGTAATGGGAAACTGCAAATGATGTAACAAATACACAAAGAACAAATACAATTTCTTTATACAACTGAGGTGGAATTGAGGCAAAGAAAAGGGGTTTCAGATAGGTACACTGACTGATAATAGGCTGCAAAAAACAGAGATAAAACTGAGCAAAAGGAAGCAGGGAACCACAGCTGCACAAGGCAAAGGTTGATCAGCGCACCCTCAGCACAGAGAAACTGAACTTCAGCGCAGGTAGCCTTCACGGGACCTGCGTTGAAATGCAGAACCTCTTCACAGAGTCTACGCTGAAGCAGAAACGAGAATTGTTTCTGGGTTCTGGGTCACGGTTTGCAGTTTAATCTACAGTTTTTGGCCGGATAAAAGCTATCAATTAGGTACAATTAGAGGGATGATTTAAAGGAGGACTAAGATCTATCAAAAAGGGCTATTAGAGCACTTGTGGATTAGCTGTTCAGATCATAAACAGGCCCAGTGAATGGACTAGAGTAGCAGATCTCTACTTTGCATCTGTAAATGGCAAATGCAGTTCGATTCGGCACTCTTGAGTTTATGAGATGAACAACAATAGAAACACAAATAAACTAACAAGATACTCTCCCCAGTGGAGTCGCCAATTTGTTGTTGGGAAAAGTATCCAATCTGAAATGCCCCTATCCCACTCTAAGGTGTGATAGTGCCTTAACAACAAACAAGGAAAACTATCTGAGTATTCTTCTTTATGAAATGTAAATGGAGAAGAAGGATGTAACTAACCGATGTCTTCCGCTAGTTTGTCAATTCAATCTCTCTCTCCTTTGTTCGTTTCCCGCTGCTTGCTCCTTCACTGGTCCAGCTTCACTAAGTTCCTGCAAGATCACAAGAGAGGAAAGCTACACAAAAGACATGGATTTACATTCATAACTAGTTTAGGATCAGATATAAACTAAATATGCAAATATAACAAAGCATCATTGACATACAAGCATATAGGAGAAACTCAAATAGCTTTATTGATATGATAACAAAGTCCAAGAGGAGATACAACCAAGTGAGTCCCGATCTAGCATCTACCTCCCAGCAAAGGAATCCCTTCCTCTCCTCCAACAAAGCATAAATCACCCAATGTACTAATCTCAATCTCAAACCAACAGAAATTCTCTGCAAAGTACAAAATTCCAGCCTCCTGAACCTCTGGGTGAGAGATCCATATATAGATGTAAGCAGAGAGGATGAGTCAGCTTATGTTTTGACTTGTGGATTCTCTCTGTCAGTTCTTGCTTCCACTTGGAGGTTGAGAGCCTCTTACTCATCACTAGTCGAATTCATTGAGGCAAGTGTCATTGGAGAAGATTCTGGAAGCTTCCAGGGTCTTTCCACCTTGTTGAATGAGCTTGCCATTTGTCATTTCCCGCTCAGCGCACCCTGGTAGTGCATCCACCTGCGTTGCAACGCACCTAGCCAGTGTAGCTTCTGCATTTCAACGCAGGTAGCTAGTGGAGCCTCTGAATTGATCCTGACTTGACTAGTTTTGGGCAGTTTCTGGTGGAGAACTTCTGGGAGAAGCTGTCGTTTGTTGACCTTGTTTCTTTAGGAGCTTGAACAACATCTTTAGGGACTTAGGATCCCTTGGTTTATGGACATTTCATGCTTATAGCTGTAAGGCACAAAAATGTCTATAACATGGTCTTTTGGAGGACAGTGTGAGAGTGGGCCAAGTATAGACTTTGGATTGGGCATTTATGTTCTGCTGGAGGACAACGTGATGGTGCCCAAGGTTGGATCCTGGTGTGCACTATCTTCATGGACTTAGATGGTTCCAAGAGTGGAAGTTGTTGAGCTTAAGGGTTTTTTATACAACAAAATGACCTCCTCATCAACTCAAAGGTGAAGAACAGCATGACTGAAGCAAAGACCACAATTGTAGGCCTTGGTTCCACACTAACACTGGTTGCACACTGAAAACCTGCTTTATAAGGCTTGTTACCAAGCCTAAGGGTGCGTTCGTGACCCTACTAACTCAAGTTGTTAGACCGGGGGCAACGTTAGTGAAACTAAGGGAAGTTCCAAGGGTCAAACCAACGAATTGACTCACAAATATCTAGATATTTGTCCCGAAATTTGCTCAAGAAAATCAAGGAAACCTCCAAAAATCAAACTATTTGGAGAAATTCCAATCTGAAAAAGAAGGCAAAAGGGAAAGAGCTGAAAAGCAGAGCAAGTCCATTGCTTTTGACCTAGTGAACTCTATGAGGATCTTGGCAACCCTAACTCAATTTCTACATAAGCAGTGAGAGGGTCATTGTGAAAGGGGTCAGAGATTGAAAGGATAGCCTACTAAGTTGTTGAGATCCATCTCATATCTGAAGAAGTGAGCTAGAAGGGAGAGAGAGAGAGAAGCGGAAGGGACAAAGGAAGACTAATACAACAGATGGTTGTAATCACTCTTCCATTATTAATACAAAACTGTAGTTGTGTTCCCTACTCCATAGTGTCGGTAACATTGTTCATTAAGTTGTGCATTTGATACTTGTGGTATGGGTAGTTTAGTTGTATGCAAATATATGTTCGTTCTGTATTCATATATTGGTTTTCAGGTTGTATGCAGTGATTGTTTTTTCCTTTCCTTTGTGCAGGAATTGATTTGGAGCCGGCTTTGAGGGAGTTCCTCTTGGTTGCATTGCGATCTCCAAACCAATCTAGAAGGAGACTTGAGGTAATACTCTTTACATACTTCGTTAATTGATATTTGTATATGAACATGTGTATAACTTGGTAGCTTCTATAGATAATCTTACAGTCTGTCGAAGGTCCCAGGAAGGCCTTTGATGGTAGTTTTCATTCTCCATACACCGTGCATTTTACCCCATAGCAGAATTGGCAACTCCGCTGGGGACTATACATCTAGTTCCTGGTTTACCTAGACTCTTCTCGGTTTTCTCCTCCTTCTAAGAGCTCCCTACTTCTTCAAATCCTTTCTTGACCCACCAAGAACCTTGGTGCATCTTACTTGATTACATTCATCTCAGAAACTAATCTTGAAAGCCCTCTGTTTGACTGATTTCCCACACTAACGCAGGTTAGCAGGCTACACGGAGCTTTATAAAGCACTGTGCCTGTGTGCAGGGAGCATTAGTGGGCCTACTAACTCTCTGTAGCCACTGTTACAAAGCGTTAGTCTCCCATTGCCTTGATTTTCAATAGTATCTGTGGACCAAAAGGGATGGAAAATCTTCTCATGGGCTGAAATAAGATCTATAATTGTATTATGTTAGCAAAATTGGTGTCCTAGAAATTTATTTTTAGGAAAAAGTTTTTGTTTTTTCTCTCTTAAAAAACATTTTTTCTGAAATAAAGACTCATCATTTTCATTCATCCTTTTGTTTAAATAGTTATAAGTTGCTTCATTTTGGTTATAAGCAGTTGTTTCGAAACATTGGAAAAGAATTCCTTGGTTATGCATGTCTTGAAAGACTAAAGATGCATGGAAGAAACTATGAATATGTAGAATACAACTTGTTTTCATTAAATTGAAAAAAAATTTACAAAGAATTGTTGTTGCATGATTTATTGAGTCAAGAGTCTCACCATATTTCATATGTCAAATCCCCTACCAAAGACAATAATCAAGTACACATAAAATTTACATTAAGGTCAATTAGTTACTATTTTGAGCAAACCAACATTAGCTAGGCTAGGATCTTGGGATAATCATGTGAGTGAACTGCCCAGGGTCGAAAACCAAAACTAGTGTCATTAATGAGCGAAAATTCCTTCTGCACTCATACTACCAGGACCACTCCAGTAAAAGCAGAGCGAAATACGAGACAACATCGAACTGTAATTGAAGGTAGCCCGCCTTCTCTTACAAATCCTTTGGGTATTCTGTGTATTGGGGGTCCCTTCGGGGATTTCGAAACTGAGTCGGGGACTCAGGTATCCTACCCACACAGCGTGTTGTCTACGACTATGTCCCCCCGGTGGTGTCTATGATTTGAGGTATCTCTAGTGGCCAAACTTATAGGGACTTACACAAGGTGACTGGGACGGGCTGTCTTGGTACCTAACATGGACGGATCTACTCTGTCTTCAGTTTTTGGGAGGGTGCTCGTCTTCACGAGAGTACTTGGCCCCTCAATCTGAGGTTCGGGCGAAGCTCTAGAGTAACCGTAACTGTACATTTGGCCATCCTTCTCTGTTATTCATTGAGATACTGGGTTTCATCTCCGGTGATCGGTGCTTATCAGACAAGGCAATTTCCCTTTGTTTGTTGATTGATATATTTAGTGTATTTTTTATATTTTTAGGTACCTAAGTGCTATCATTTTTGAGACTTTAAATGAATCTCACAATAAAATTTATTTGATAAAAATTAATGGTCACCGTGGCTACATCTAGCCCTCGTCGTCACTACAGACGATTGTTAGCACTTCCTCCACTCATTGTGGAAGATCCTCCGAGTTCCACCGAACTAGATTCCCCATCTTCGGGGGATCAGTCTCCTGGATCTCACACGGGATTTGTGTGGACAACCGATGATTCAAGTTTACCATACGATTTCTTTACTGAAGGATTTCTTCCTCCCTTTAACCCTCCGCTCACGAATCCATTGGAACCTATCTTGGCTTCTGTGGTACCTGTACTTCCTGCTTCAGTAGGTGGAACATTTCCATCTATCCCATCAACGACTTATGAGTTGTGGGACTTTAGGGACACTTTTAGTCCTTCACCACTCCCCCAGTCGACTCTCCACAACACCAGTAATGGTGAATCCTGCTATCCCGTTTGTCCCAGGTACAACCACTCGCATGATACCCTCTATGAGTGGAACCCAGCAGATGTCGAGTTCCACCCTTAAGGTGTTGAACTACATACCTTCGACAAGTGCCACATAAAGTGCTCCCTATAACACTAAATGCGGCACTATGGGCGCGATTCCCGTTTACCAACAATATGGTCGGCCACCAATGTACAATTCCAACCCCCAAATTCATATACCTGGGGGGTTCCCAATATGCACATGCTGGTAGGGAACATAACAGTTCCCCCTCCGTTCTCGAGCATGCATGGTCAGTCGCTAATTGACATGAGTATTCCCTCTATCAATCAAGGACAAATGGTCAGTTCCATGTTGGGCGGGAATCCTCAAGGGATTCCCAACCAATCCATGGGGGCACCCTACTCACATATTCAAACAAGTTAAGGGAGCACCACATATACTGGGGGAAACACTATACCCCATTATCAAAATCCTCATGGAAATCCACTCTACAACACCATACCTCAAAGCACCTACTACACCATGCATCCCATGTATAATATGGGGAACCAAATGATGGGAGGAGCACAAAGCTCCTCAAGTCATCTTTCATCACCATGGTTTGAGTCTAGGGCACCTAACTCTCTGCCTTTATTGGCAATGTTGGACATACCCGACTTATACAAGCTGACAAATGACCCCATCTATCACAACTTATAATGGCTGCCGATCCCACATAAAATACCAACGGACATCCCAAAGTTTGATGGAAAACAAGGGGAGGATCCGGGCACCCATATCACCACCTACCATCTCTGGTTTGTTTCAAACTCTATGTTGGATAATAGTGTCTGGTTACATCTTTTTCCCCACACCCTCACTGGAAATGCAACAAAATGGTATATTTAGTTACCACACACGTCAGTAAACATCTTTGATACTTTAGGGATGGAATTCCTAAAGCACTTCCAACTGTAGATCCGCTATGAGACTGAGACAGAGCTCCTCACTTCATTTCGTTAGGATACCGCCACCCACAGCTCCGATCATAATCATGAATGGAGACATAGGCGGAGGTTAGTCAAAGCTCCCCTCCTAGACTTTCTCGTAATGGATTGGTTCTATAGGTCCTTACTCCCGCAAATTGCTAGAGATGTCGCTCTAGGTGGTGCGGTCACAGAAGACCAATACATATGTCGTGCCCAGCACTTAGATTTTATATATTCACAGTCTGGTACTCTTTACGACATAATCCCCCATGCTCCTAGTAACCCCAATGCTTCCACTACTACCAAATTAATTCTCTTCCTACAACTGAGATAAACTTTGTGTAGTCTAAACAAAATCTCGATGGTAAGAAAAAGAAGAAAAAGAAAAAGACCGCTCCTTCTAAAGAGTAGTCAATAAAGCAGCCAAACCCAAAACAGAAGGTTGTTGCGCCTATTGACGATGGAAAGGATAAACCCACCACATTTCCTTGCAAACTCTGTGCTAAAGACCACATGACCTGGCGTTGTCCGCATCTTCAGGGATGCACAGAATACATTGCTAGAAAGAATACTGGTAGGACCACTGATGTCTTGAATAATCCTTTTCCCGCTCAACAGTAGCAAAGCCTTATTGCAAACCAACCACAACCCTTGCAAGGGGGCAACAATGGTTCACAACATCCTTCAACTGGTGAAAGATCTTCTACCATTTTCACATTTGAAATGGTAGAACTTGCCACAAGAGCCAAATCTTATGGAGCTCTTGTCGCTCCTGCAACAGAACCATCCTCAGGTCAAAACCCACCGCCGCCCAACGATTTGCATATCGAAAGTCCGGTTGAGGATCTTACAATTTGACCCCTGAAAGGGGCACTTCGACGCACAACGCACAATACATCTGCACGTGCCACCCAAAACTACAACATTGTAAAAGATTTGGCGCAAGCGTCGTTGGCTATGTCGGCGCTTGAAGTATTACAAGCATGCCCAACACAACGGAAAACTTTTCTTTCGGATACTGGTGGTATTGACCCAGAGGATTCCATGCTTGCTATTTTCGACATGGACAAGTGTAAACCTCCTCTTTCTCACCAGCTTGCATTCCAGGTGCATATAACCTCGAAAGGTAAAGGTATACACATAATTTTCATCGACGAAGGTGCTTCAACCTGTGTCATGTCGGCTTCATGTTGGCTCGCCCTGGGTTCTCCAACCCTATCCCTACCGTCGAACTCCCTGAAAGCTTTCGACGGGCACACCTTTATCCCAAGAGGATACCTAGCTAGTTTTCCCATCACTTTAGCTGGGAAAACTGTAACGGTGGACGTAGAAGTCGTAGATAGAAAACTTAACTATAATCTCTTGCTGGGTCACAGTTGGACATATGCCATGACAGTCGTCGTATCTACTATCTTTTGCATCATCCAATTTCCATTGGATGGACATATAATTACGGTAGATCAGTTGTCTTTCTGCACCCCTGATTATTCACCATTACCAAGTGGCTCCGTACCCCTAGTAGGAGGTGGAACTGACAGTTATGTCAACTTAGGTACCGGTCTACTGAAGGCTTCTTCCCTCATGGATTGTTTCCCTCTTCAGTCGCTGAAGGTTTCACAAATGGTCAATATGCTTTCATCTATTCATCATGAACAGACTGATCCATGGATCCTACCGGCTCCTTCAGACATTGACACATACGGAGAGAAAATGCCATTGTCACCAGCTGAATCAGCCAACCAAGCCATTCAATTTGCATCTGAATCTCCGGTCACTTTGGTTTCAGCCAATGGTACCACTGCCCCTCCCATAACTGCTCCTTCTTTCGATACTCAATCAAGTCCTACCTATGGACGAAGCTATTAAAAAGATCACGAGGTTAGAAGAGCGACCTTGGGAGGACTCGCACCATCATGTTCTGATATGTGATTCGGACATGATGCCTCTACAAATCCTGTCCCCTGATATACCAGAAATTGTTTCCTCACCCTATACGATCCTCCAAACTTTGGAGGCGGAAGGAAACATGGGCAATATTTCAAATACATTGCTCATTGATATTTCTATCAAGATAGGCATCGTGGAACACATATAGATTGGAGCCAATCGCAATCTTGAGGAAATTGTCAGCCTCACCTACCCGTTTAGGGACTTTCGCGATGTTTTTCCTTGGTCTAATGATGAAATGCATGGCATAGACCTTTCTATTGTTAAGCATGAGATCAAGGCAGACCGAGCATTCTTTTTATGGTATTTTTCTTGCTCGTTAATCTGAAAAATCCTCGAGTCTCCTTTTTCAGGCTCGTTAAACTACCATGAAGAAGATCGAGCGTTCTTTTTATGGTATTTTTCTTGCTCGTTAATCTGAAAAACCTCGAGTCTCCTTCTTTGGGCTCGTTAAACTACTACAACGAAGATATTAGAGCACTTTTTGAGACATTTTATTGCTCTTTAAAAAATAGAAACATCTCCGAGTTTTCATCGTTGCGCTCGTTAAATCCATATGACAATGCTCTGAGCAACTCTTTTTTGATCTTTTTCCAGCTCTTTAAACTGAAAAAGACCAAAGGAGCATTCTTTTTAGGCGCTTTTTTCTTGCTCTTTAAATTGAAAAAATCCCAAGCTTTGTCTTCAGGCTCATTAAACTTTCTAAAGATGACCCGAGCATTCTTTTAGGTACTTTTCTCGCTTATTAAACTAAAAAATCCTGAGTTTTTGTTACCGAGCTAGTTAAAAATATACGGCAGCAGCAAGAGCACTTTCTTTTTTGGGACCCTTTCTCGCTCTTAAATCGAAAAATCCCCAAGTTTTCCTCTCCTTCGAGCTTGTTAAAACTATGAAGAACGGATGAGTCATTCTTTTCCCTCTTTTTCTCGCTCACTAAACTGAAAAATATACCCTGAGTTGTCTTCATCTGACTCGTTAAAAATTTTGATGAAGGTATTGAGTTTGTCGTCACGCGACTCATTAAAAATTCACGATGTAAAATGAGTTTAGTATGACACCTCATACTCGTAAAAAAAAGAGGTCAACATATATTGAAAGTAGGTTTCCCTTTATCCAGATTCAATATATTAACTAACGGAAAAGTAACTGGTCTGGGTATACTATTAACCTTTTGTCACACCTGATTAACAACAATGACAAAGGGACCACCATGGAGTTTCACTTTACGATCTTTTTAGACTCTCTAAATATGAAAATACCACTGAGTTGTCTAGTCTGGACTCTTTAAATTACACAGACAAGATATAGAGTCGTTCTTTTTACGATACTTTTCAGACTCTTAAAACATGAAAAAATCGATGAGTTTGCCTGTCTGGACTCATTAAACTAATCAGATAGGGCAAAGAGTCATTATTTTTGCGATCCTTTTCAGACTCTTTAAACATGAAAAGATCGATGAGTTTACCCATCTGGACTCATTAAATTAATCAGACGGGGAAAGTGGACAATACAATTGTATTCCATATTAGAAAGCGTGGTTTGGAAGCAGTGATTCCCTTGAGCATGGCACTCCCTCAGATAAACCTCCTTTTGATGGCCTCTCAATATGAACCCAACCATCCTATGAGTTTAGCCTATATACCCTGATGTAATTGCATCTGTGTATCCTAACACTCTGTAGTGTTCATGAGTCTAGTGTTGTTTGGTTAAAACCGTTGTCGTGTCTTCTATTGTTCAAGGGTTACCCATTTGTTTCCTCCATCAACCCATCAAACATATCCTTTCATCATAACCTACGTTGTTTAGATCAAAATGCTCAAAATATTCCTCATAAAAACAAAATCATTCTTGTCTTGTTTCGTGTCGATTGATGTCGGACACATTATTTCCTACCTTTTGACAGGTTTCTTCCTATCGACTTCAACACTCTATCTAGGAAGATAACCTAGAAAAACATTCAGTGTCCTGGTATTTGCAGACATTAGTGGCAGGTTACCTTGTGTTTGATCAGGGGTTGTTATCAAGAAAACTAGTGTCCATGCAGAGCTGCTAGTCCCACTAAGACAGGTAGCTATCTTAGGAACAAACAAACTAAAGTTACTTGTGTTTTCCTTTATGAGAGATAGATGAGAGGAAGCAGAGAGTACCAACCTCAGTCTTTCGCTTGGCTCCTTGCTTGTGTCCTCCCTCCTTTGACAAAGCTTCGCCACTCTTTCCTCACTTGTCCTACTTCAAAGAACACCTGTAGAGTCAAAGCAGCAAAATACCATCAAAGCATAGAGATCTATAATCATAAGCAATATAGGATCAGATGTATATTAACCATACAAATGCATACACCAATACAAGATTCAAAAATATACAAGAATATGGAGAAAAACTCAAATAGCTTTATTGATAGAAGTAGTAGAAGAGAGGATTACAACCCAGCGGTCTGACCCAGCGCCATCCTCCCAGCATGAAAGCCCTCTTCACCTCATGAAAAGCTAGATCACCCAACAATACAATGTTTCACAGAGAAACCAACAGCACTTCCTTACAAAATACAAAATTCCAGCCTCTAGATCTCTAGGATGAGGGATCCATATATAGATATTTGCGGGGGGGGTGAGTCAGCTTCTAAGATTTTGATTAGTGTCATTTCTCTGAGAGTTCTTGGTTCCACTTGGAGATTTCATGATCTCTTACTCATCCCTGGGAAAATTCAGAGAGGCAAGTGGCAAATGAGCAGTTTCTAGAAGATTCTCGGGGTTTCCACCTAGAAAATTTCCTCTGCCATTTGTCTGCTCTCGATCATCGCACCCTACATAAGGGAATTTCAGTATGCATCGCACCTGTTAGTGTCAGTCTTTCCAGCCTTCCTACAGTGATCAAATATGCTCTTACAAAGTGGTCTCAGAGTGTTAAGGTCAAATTTTGTCATTTCAGTGAGTCTTCAAGCAAAATTTGGTCACTAGGCATTAGGCCTAGGGTTTGCCCAAATGTCAGTCTATGTCATCATTCAGCTGAGTGTATCATCATTCAGAGGGTTTTCATCGTCATGTTAGTATCTAATGGGTCATTTTACATCTTGTTCATGCTTCAGTTGTGCCTAGGCAAGTTCATTTCCCTCTCCTAGGGTTTTGAAAGCTAATTTCTCTTGGATGGTAAAATCATTAGCAAAACTTGTTTCCTGATGTTCATACACCTTCCCCTATCCTTAAAGTACCTTATCAAACACTTCCCATCCCTTAGATCCGCCAAATTCCTCATTTTTGTACAAACCCTAGTTTCTAGCTACAACCTGGCAATTTTCTAGGTTGGGCCTGTGTTTTGCCCTTTTGGACCCCTTCCCCTCACTCAATCTCTGAGATTCAACTTTCCCCTACTTCCTAACATCCCTCCCTACTTCCAAAAATTTCCCCAAGAATTTAGAAGCCCTCTATCCCCTTCATTTCGCTCCATTTCGACAAAATTCCTTGTTTCACACATCGGGATAAGTTTCACTCAAAAGCTGTTTTAGAGAAATCGGAGATGAATTTTTGAAAAATGAGAGAGGTTATCGTCCAAAACATGCCAAGGAAGAAAAACCTCCTTCACTTTTTACACAGGTTTCATGGTTTGAGAGAAATGTCACGATTTCTGTTGCCTCAGGAGAATCAAAGACACCTCTGAAGTGACCTTGGGAAAATCAAGTTTTCTCCTAGCTGGGTTGGCCAAATGATTTTCTTGATGGGTAAAATGATAACCAGACACAAAGAGATTTCCAATGAACTATCATGAGCTCAATTTGGGGTTGAGGAAGGCATTTAAAAGTTGACTGCAACAGAACTCTTCTTTCAGGCACCCTCATTTGGCACTTTTTGACCAGTCTTGGGAGATTTGATTTTTGACAGGTCAAATCAACTCCAAATTGAAAAATTCCACTTGGGTGGGAAATTAGACTCAAATATATTTCCAACGAGCCATCTTGAGCCTGATTCCGACACCGGGAAGGCCTCCAAAAGCCTCCTGCAAAAGCACGACCCGTTGAGAGGTGCGCGACCCGTTGAGAACCCTTCTGCAGTTCAAATTTTGAACTGGCGCGACCCGTTGAGCTGTAAGCTACAAATTCACTTCAAACTCACTCAAATCTTCTTCCAATTTGCAAATTGGGTTGAGGTAGGCTCTCTACAAATTGTTTTGTTGGTTGATGATGAATGATTGACCTCCATACTTGTTTTAAAGCCTCCAAAGATGCAAGTGAAAAAAATCATTCAGTGGCTGCTTGTTGATGTTTGAAATTTGCTAGGGTTTTATGTGGTTTCAAGAAATTTCCCTTTGCACATTGTTTTTCCTTTCCCTTATCACTCACATGTTCATTTGCCCCTATTTTCCCATGCCATGTTGAAAATAAAAGTGCAGGCCATCCCTTGTTCCTAGTCACCAAAAAATCAAAAACCCTACCCCCTCCTAAAACAACAAAACTGTAAACCCTAGCTGGCCTCACTATAAGCATATTGTAAACAAGAAAAGTTGATGAAATTGCAAAGGACATTGTGGACAAACTTCCCAAAACAATCCTCATGATTTTCCCTTTGTCCACACATGTATTTCCCTTATTTCCCATATCCCTGCTATGAAAAAAAAATAAAAAATCCCTGCATATATACATTCAGATCTTCATGAGATTATCAGGCAGAGAGAGGCGGAGAACCGCTTGTTGCAGCAGAAGCTTGACATGGCTCAATGGACTATCAACTATCTTGAGTAGCGCAACAAGCAATTAGAGGAGGAAAAGGAACTTGATGAGCTATGGAGGATACGCAGCGACCGAGTCATAAACCGTAGGAGGCCCGGTGACCTATTGCCCAAGGAGAGAGAGTCAATGCTCATCCGGGTGAATGCACACTTGGAGAAGCTGTTGGCGAAGGCCAACCAAGACAAGAGGCTGCTGAGGAATATGAAAAACCACTATTGGGCTAGGATGCACGTTTGTAAAGCAAAGATGAAAATGTTCCAAAGAAGGTTGACCGAGGCTCTTAAGAGGAAGAAGAAGACCAACCCACTCCGCATCTTGGCCGAGGCTTCTCTCACTCATCATGACACCTACTAGCCTCTTCACAGCACCAAGCACAAAATTTTTTGGAAGTTTTGGCTCATTTTTGGCATTTTTGGGAAATTTACAGGTTTTGGCTTCTCAACGGGTCTCACCCCCGGTGAGACCCTTTGTCATCGTAGCTCCGTTTTGTGAAAACTCAACATTTCTAGATTTTTCATGCAAAGTTACACATTCCTATGGATGAACTTGAGTTTTTATGGGGTTTTGGGCCTTCAGAAAGTCAAAATACATGCAAAAATTTGACTTTCTGCCCCTTTTTTGAGTTGCAGAAGAAGTCTTGGGAGAATTGACTTTTGACTGGGAAAATGACCTCCAAATCTAAAAATTCCAGTTGGGTTGGAAAGTAGACTCAGAGACCTTTCCAACGGGCTATCCTACGCTCAATTCTGACACCAGGAAGGCCTCCAAACAGAGCTCCAAAGTGTGCGACCCGTTGAGAAAGTGTGCGCGACCCGTTGAGGAATTTGTGCCAGATTTTACCAGTTCGGCCAGAAAATCATTGTTTTCACCTAGTTTGACTTTTTGGGGTTCTAGATGATGGATTTTTATGTAACTATCATGACTCAAAGACACTTTTACTCTTCTTTAACACTTCTAGAAGTTTCTTGAATGTAAATGGTAAATATTTAATGTATGGATAGGTTTCCTAGCTTATAGAGGCAAGTTGTTTTGACTGCCTATTATCTAGTGCTCAGTTTAGAAGTAGTTGAAACAGCTCCTAGGAAGGAGAGCTCGACCCCTAGAGGTGGGGAAAGAGGTTAGATAGTCTATATTATGCACTCTTTTGCTCACTTTCATGGTTGGAATCTTGAGGGAGAAGCTATTATTGTATTATTCACTTGTATCTCTGCAATTTTTGGCTAAGGAAGACCAGGGTTTTGCAGTCATCTTTGGGATTCTTGTGGACCCATTTTGTTGATGGTGTGTCTCTTCATGTTATTGTAAGCTTTGTTATGTGATTCATTTCCTTTCTATACTGCTGCATATTAAACAAATGAAGTGATAAAGTTAGAATCCATGCTTGCCATGCTCTGCTTTCAAATTTGTTTAATTTTTATGTTTTCTGCTGTCTAAAGAGAATTCAAATCCATTGTTTTCTCTCTTTAGCCTTCTTATCTTTCTTCCTGATCATCCATTTCAGCTAAAGACATCAATACAAGCTCCTACCTTGCCCCAAAGATCCCCCTGCAGAAACTGTGTCAAATCCCCGCACCCTAAATTGCAGCTCCTCAATTTGCCACCAAAACCCCAAAAAACCCCAAATCAACCTTCCTAATCAGTTTACTAGCCTAATATCAGTGTTACTTTTGTTGGTCATCTCATTTCATTGAAGATCTACCGAGATTTGACCGGAGAGAGCCTTCTCCTGCCCCATAGGGCTAGCTACGAGGCTGAATGGTTTGATGTTGCCTTGAAGGTTTGCCTTTCTCAGCCTAGGGTGAAATCTCAAGCGCTAACAGCACCCACTATGTGTAATAGGTGAGATGCATCGCACCCTCAGCATGGAGCAGTCTGTATGGTCCAGTTTTGACCAGTTCTGAGCAGTTTTTCAGGGAGAACTTCTGGGAAAGGATGTAATCAATTGACCTTGATCCTTTAGGGTATGAAACAACACTTTTAGGGGTTTAGAAGCCCTTGGTTTATGGACATATGTGATTTGGGTTGCAGTGCCCAAATATGTCTATAACGGTTGCCCCCTAAAGCATGAGGTCGTAAATCTTCTGATGTCGGGTGAAATGCTTTATCATGAGGATCCGAGGTTTTGCAAACTGGAAGGTGACCTATAATAAGATACAATACAATACATTATCTTCATAATATTTTCATGATCTAGCTGAGGCAGACATTCCCATGCTCAACTTTATAAATTCATTTTCATGTACATAGGACAGACAATCGTCTGTGTGGCAGACTGATGATTCTGGTAGAGCCATCATCCCTTAGCTTGGATGATTATCTGTGCAACTATGATGTACATTTGATGTCTTTATTTTCCTGAATATATTGCAGCCCGGATGGATGAAACTAGATCCGGGGTCTTCAAACTCATTCAATCTTCGCCTGAAGTACAAGTCGATCCATGTGAAAAGATGTTCTGGTGTCGAACATGGAAAGACATCGCCTAATTAACAGCCAATGATGTAAGTTGTTAACAGGCGCGAGAGGAATCATTGATAATGATAATTACCCTCAAGGTACTACAGTACAATTCACGTGGTGTGAATATATGAGTTGGTGTCGAACACCACGCAAAATCTTTCGGTCGAAGGCCATTGATGTAATCCTGTCGCCGGAAGTGAGAAACTTGCCATTGAGGCATGCAAGCTTCAAAGTACAGAAAGGGTTGTTCCTAAGTCGAATTCTTGGATAATGAGCTGATGTTGACAAGAAGTAACCCGTCATAGGAGGGCCTTAATGAATCCCACATCTACGACATGGAATGGAGCAAATAATTTTGTGGAGGTGAAAACAATCTGATGATACAACGTTTAGGGTGGTGGTCATGAAAGATGGAGAGTGAAGGTATTGCAGCAGATGAGGCGTAAGCTGGGTTGGTGAATTCTCTGAGTGACTTCTCTTGAACATATCGGCGACACTGAAATGGATTGGTAGTGTTAACCCAAAAAATGGATGGTACGGAGGACCAATGGTGATATGACCGGTGAATGGAATAACCCAACCTGACTCAGTCATGGTGATGGAGTGAAAGTGTCATGTTCAAGAGCGACCTGCTACCAATAAAGTCCTTCAAGTTTTCTTCCCAATATTTCCACATTCATTTCTAACCAGTACCTCTTTATTTTTGTCAAGCTTGAGGAGGATAACATATGCCTGTTCTATAATTTTCCCTTCAGGCAAACCTGTCGCTATGTTTTAGTGAGCCTAACGACAGTGAAACTCACTCTTGTCTGTAATGGACAAGTTTGTTGGTATTGTTTTAACAAGTTTAACGACAAAGATAACTCGGTTCTTTTCAGTTTTAGAGATTCTGAAAAGAGACGAAAAGGAAACTTCAGTAATCCTTTTTCGTAGTATAATCCCTTAAGTCTGAAAAAGTATAAAATAATACGAAAGGGATGAATTTTCCGATCACTTTAATGAGTCGAAAGAGACGAGCGCTCGATCTTTTTGTGTAATGATCTCTGAGGTCCAAAAAGATTAAAATATAGAGGAGGGATGGCACTTCCAATCACTTTAACGAGCTGGAGAGGCCAATTGCTTGGCAATCTTTTTATATTTTACGAGTCTAAAAAGAGCTTAAAAGAGACTCATCTTTGAGGAACGAGTGATATTTTCAGTTAGCAGCTGGTTCCAGGTAAGGTTTGGAACTTTTCGATCATGGCAGTGTAAAGAAGGTGGCTAACAGAATCAGTCGTCACAGTTGTTCCTCAAAAGGGTAAACAATCAAGTGAAGGCGGATGATCAGCTAAAAAGTGGAGGTGATGGTAAGAACACGACCAAGGCCCAAAAGCTAATAGTAATGCGATCACAAAGGTTATTTACTGAAAGTGGGTTCATTTTTTAATGAGCTTGAACTCTGGGGGGAACATATGCTCATAACTAGGTTTATTTTTTAACGAGATTGAACTTTGCGGAAACATTGCTCATGGCTAGGTTTCTTTTTAACGAGCTTGAACTTCGCGTAAACCTGCTCGTGTGGTTTGCATGCCCCCAGCATGATGAAAAGAAGAGTCTCTTGTAACCAGATGGAAATCACTGCAGTGAAGCAG
The DNA here is from genome assembly GCA_031772625.1 of Pinus tabuliformis. NCBI lineage: Eukaryota > Viridiplantae > Streptophyta > Pinopsida > Pinales > Pinaceae > Pinus > Pinus tabuliformis. The sequence goes on from CM062808.1 coordinate 137,663,430, forward strand.
GACGGATTCATCTAGAATGGACAAAGGTGAATGGTGTGATAGACCAATCACATAACCTACAAGAAAACTTATCTTTACAACTAGGTGCATGCCCCCCAAGCTTCATTACATTCACCAGACTACTCATGGCAATTAGGTGGATGGAATGAAGGTTCAAGAGATACCGATTTCACTCGGAATCCACTGTATTTATAGTATTTGATAGAAAATCAAAAACTGAAGGATGATTAAGGTCGCTGGAATAATCTTCGCGGTAATCCGGAAGATGGGAACGATGGTGGTAATCTTCCCATGGTGCCTCTCCTATCATCATTGACTGAAAAATTCCTTCATCTGTAGAATGTACATGCGACCGAGGATCTGAAGAGGTATCATATTCCTTAGACCTATCTATCCAAACACTCGATGAGCGTTGATTTGGGTTTGCCGCCCAGGCCAAGAAAATTGATTGCTACAAAATTTTTATTGGGCTTGGAGGAAATACCTTGCGATGATCCATGTCAACACCATGTTCGGAAATCTTCTGAGTCTTTGTAGATATAGAAGATACCATATTGTAGGTTTCCACCGTGGCCACTTCCGCCAGATTATTTGGAGGTGGTAGGGCAAAAGTACCCATTAAGGTAGGGTCTTTTAGGAGGCCTACTCCGATATTTTGAAGCGATTGACAACTTCGATGGATCATTGGAATGCTTCCCGTAACTTGTGAACTGTTGGGGAGGAAGGTTTGCTGATCAACGATTGTAATTCCTCTTTGAAAAGGAAATGCAATCTTTCTAAAGTATGTTGACACAACCGCAGCCATAACATAAATCCAGGGCCTTCCCAGTAGGATATTGTAATCGAGGTTTCCATCGATAACTTCGACATCAAATTCTACTGTCTTGCCCCACAATTCAACTTGCAAGTTACTTAAGATCCCGTACAGGGTGTATGTTCGTCCATCAAATGCTTTTAATGTTGTTGATGATAGCGACAAGGGTGGTGAGCCTAAAGTTTTCCAACAACTCATTAACATAATGCATGTAGATGCCCCCTCATCAATAATTCTTCGATGAATAGTTTTGTTGAGGGCTTTCACTTGGATGAGGAAAGCGAGTTGAGCTGGTAACTGAGGTTCATATCCTTTATGATTAAAGCCCACAAGATTGGAGTCCGCTAGGTCAATCCCACCTATTGCTGATAATAGAGCCTGTTTTTTGGGAGGGGAAATTTTGCAGTACTTCAAGTGTCGACATAACGAATGGAAATTGGGCCAGATCTTCTACAATATTATACTTCTGTGTTACTCGAGCATGAGGATTAAATGACGATTTGTGTACTACTCTCTTTGGCGGCTTTATCATTAGCTTAGGAATGATGGGTGGCGCAACTTCAGTTGAAGTTGTTGTCGAACTACTTGGTTGATCTGCAACCTTGTTGTTCGACAGTTGTGGATTCCCGTAATCTTTATTCCTTGTCGATATCAAAGCATCATTTTTTTGTTTCTAAATGGACAACTTAAGCACTTGGGATGGAGAAGCATTGTCACTAGCAACCAGATTGGTTTCTGGGTTTGGAAACGGGTCGGTCAATACCGCTGAGGTTTTTGAACTCTTAAAGAACTTCTTAATCTCAGCTTTATGCGGACAATCTCTCATCCAATGGTCTTCATCACATATGATATGTTATCACAAAATCAAGCACTGAAAGGCTGCTGATCAGCTAGACTCTGTGTAACTATTTCAAACCAGACTTTCGACTAAGGCTTAGCCTCCTTAGCCTGAGAGGGCTCTCTCAAAAGGTTATTGATTTAGACTATTGATGAGATCGCTAACTCTTGCAAAGTAAATTTAACACATATGTTGGCTGGACAGACATTACAAAGACTTCCATTGGGCTTATGGAGTTAATCATCATTTCAGTAAACTATAACACTACTCATACATAGAAGTCAGGGCATGAAATGTTTAAATACTCAAAACACATCTCATAGAAACCTCAGCTTACAAATACACATAGGAAATCAGAGCAGCAAAGTGAATTCTGAGTGATTGTGTATCTATACAACTGTATCTTGAGCATTTGAAACACTGTATGAATCCTGAGAAGAAAAGCAGTCACTTGTATTACTGAAAATGAGTTTGTACACAAGCCAAAATAACACTCTGTTTTCCAAAATATCCAACCCCCATTACATCAAAGTTTCATCTATATATAGGAACATAACTTTAACTACTTTGAGCTTCCTCCTCCAGCATGAGGGGAGCTCGATGACTGTCACTAATGACCCCTATCTGCTATTGAACTGACTCATTAAATACAATAAGTGCTAAACTGGAGTTTTAAAGAGTCCTAATTTAACTAAAACTCTAACTCTATCCTCCTCGTGGAATGATTCTTTCTTGTTCTTTGACACCTGTCTCCCTTCAGTTTGGTCGAGAGGGTTGAGAAGAGGATTCAATGTTCCATACTAGCTTTGGATGCTGAATGCTTTAATGGTTCAGTGATATTAGGAGAAAACCCCTGTTTTTCTGGTTCCAGTCTTCCACCACTATTCGAAAATGCAGCAGCATGTCTCCAGCTCTTTAATATCCCAAAAATGTAGAGCACTACCATGTTTCCAGATGTGTTGGAGGCTTCATTGATGAACAGGTGTGCAAGCCAAGATTCCTCGTATGCAACTCCTTCCAAACCCTAATGACCGGTAATAAAGTGCCTTTATAATAAAAACTTTAGCTTGAGACAAAACATTTCACTTTTACAAAAAGGTACACCTGTCATCATTTTAATGGCTATGCTAGCTTCATGTGGTCTCCTATATGTCCCTTAAGTGTTTCCTTTGAAAATTTCCGATCATCTTATCAAACTGTTTGTCTTCGTTCAAAAACAACACCTACAGCAGTTTCGTAGTGCGCTACGAAACTGCTGAATTTGCTAAAACAGTGTGTATTTGCCCTGAGGTATTTGCTGCTTGGACCTTTAATTCTTTAAGCCTCCTTTACATGTGGCAGAGATCTATATGTCTTCAAAATAATGAAACTAAACAAAATTTGACAAAACTTAGAACAACACCTTTCTCAACATCAGTGAGCAGCTAATTGACCTAGCTGTACCTTTAAGTCTGCAACCTCCTTCTTCAAGGCTTTGTTTTCAGCTCTTAAATGCATGTTTATTTTTCTGATGGATTTGGCCTGTTTAAGAGCTGGAACTGTCCATGTATAAACATCAGCTACTGAGTCCACCTGGCTTACTAGGTTTTTACTCCCTTTCAAAACAGCTTTTCGATAATTTGCATACCTGACTGCAGACTCCCTAGTGGCACTCTTCACCTTGGCAATTTATTTTTTTGCTGCCTCCAACTGGTTCTTTATGGCTATAATGTTACCTCCTTGGGAAATAATGACTGTTCTATTCTTGTCTTTTTGCTTAATTTTCTCTGCCTCCTCTGTTCTGGACAATTCCTCTGCTACCTCTGTTCTGGGCAATTTTTCAACTTCCTCTGCTCTAGGCAGTTTCTCAGCTTCCCTTACTTGTTTTCTTGTAGCAGGTCTTCTTGGTTTGAAGATAAATTCATCACCTGGTTCATCAAACCTCAGTCTTTTTGAAGCTTTAGATTTTTTAGTGCTTTCTGGTGATGATTGAGTCAAATCAATGTGCATTGGTTCAATATGCACCGGTTCAACCTGCTCAAACTCAATGGCCTCAAGCAAATCACTCAAGCTGGCCTTAGATATCGGGCTTTCCTCAACAGCTAATGCTTTGCCTTTTTCTTTGCTTATTTGACTCCTTGTCCTAACTCTTGACATTGTTTCAGATCCACTTGGTCCAGGTACATCTTTCTTATGCTGAGCTTCTTCTTTTGATGATGACTGAGGTTGCTCTTTAATAATCAAGGGCTTCACTGATTTTCTCAACTGTGACTTGGCCTTCTTTTTATCTTTTGCCTCATTACAACAACAGTATCTATCAAACCTTCTCTGCCAAATGTCGATGTATTCTGGATTTTCATCAAAGATACTACCATGTATAGCTCCTTCTTTGGCAATCTGATGACGGAAAATTTATGTAACCTCATGTATGTTCCCCTGTGAGATTCTCACTAGATGCGGGTTTCTGGAGGGAAGCAGAACTCTGTACAATAGGCATGCTAGGATATTGACTTCCACTGGATACCAGAACTTTGGCCAATGTAGTGGGATTATAGGAAAAACCTTGAGAATGAAACACAGCAGTATTATTTGTATATTGATGATAAGATCCAGCACTGTGACATGTTGAGTCAGATATTCCACAGAATCCATAGGAGACAGCTGTGAAATATTGGCTATGGATTTGAACAATTCCCCAATTTCGTAGCGCAACCAGTGCAACATAGGAATTATGCGCTACGAAATTGCCTAAACCTGTAGCGTTGTGAAACTGCTAGAAAGGATTCAAACAAATATAAGACATTTGGCATTGAAATTTTTTCAGTGATAACATGATACATGGCTGACCAGGTTTCTTTTGCTTAGAATGGTTTTCAGAAGATTTTTCAAGAGACGAATCATCCTGTTTCTTCTTTTTTCCTTTCTTTTTCTTCTTGCCCCCTGGTTGCTTCGGTTCTTTGCCTTTGTTAGTCGACACGACATTAACCTCCGAGGCAGGAAGTTTTTCATTTGCCTTTTTACTGGAAACTGCAAGGGCTTTACCAGATGAGGCCTTCGCAGTTTGTGTACTGGAGGTACCAATCACGCCGTCGCCGACATGAGAGTCCCTATTTGATTTAGGAGGAGGAGGAACGGAAAACTTTGGTCTAGGAGCATCAAGAATTTTGTTGTAGAGCATGCCAGACTGAGTATAGATCAAGTCTAGATATTGCGCACAAGCAATGACTTGCTCTTCAGTGACAACTCCTCCCTTGGCCACATCTTCTGTAATAGAAGGTAACAATGACTTAATAAACCATTCAGCTAATAGTTGATCAGGAACATATGTCTTTACCATTCTACGACGACGTCGCCACTCATGAATATGATCAGATATGTGAGTGGTTGTCATCTGCTTAAAGTTGGTAAGAAGCTCCATTCATGTTTCGTACCTTATGGGTAACTGAAAATGGGTTAAAAAGGTGGTGGCAAGGGCATTGAAGTTATCGAATGAAACCCTAGCCAATTCAATGTACCATTTTGCTGCCGGACCAATTAACGTTCATTGAAAAAGCGAAGCCTAATCGAATAATCATTGAGAGTGTTGGACGAACACCACAGATGAAAGGTCATCACATGATTCGATGGATCTTCACCCGGATTTCCATTGAATTTAGGAATATCTTATGGAAGTTTATGAGGAATTGCCAACCACCATGGGGCATAAGCAATTGGATCATTTGTTAACCGATTTAGATCTGGAAATTCTAAAGTTGCTACGAAAGGAAACTGTTGATTCAGGTTTGGCGAAGCATACCCAGGATAATATGGGATCGCCTGAGCCGTGGCTCTTTGCATACCAGCATAATGTGTTTGATGCTGATAACTTTGATAAGGTTGATGGGCGTAACCATTATAATATGATTGCTGGTAACCGTTTTGAATATACGGCTGCCCATTACCTGCAAAGCTTTGTTGCTCAGGTCCTCGGTAAGCTTGCTGGAATTGTAGTTGTTGATATTTCACCAGCCATGGCTGCGAAACCATTTGTTGTTGTCCAATACTAGATGTTTGACCAAGATGAGGGGTTATAGTACCCGTTTGAGCCTGAGTCGCTTTAGTTAAGGAGCCACTAATCGATGGTTGTGATTGAGTCATAGAGACGAGAGGTTGTTGTATTACGACCTGAGAGACTAGAGGTTGACATACAACAGGCAGCGCTTGTACTTGTGACACCATCACAATAGCCGGTGTAGTGGGAATGTTCGACACAGGTTGATTTGTTGCATTGAATATACAACTATTGGCTGTTGAGGCAGTATTGGTACCCAACCACTGGATGTGATTCCAGCTTGACCTGAATTCTGTTGTGAACTCTCATATGGTTGTTCTACCAAAGGGAATAATGAAAAGGCATACTACCCCCCATATGGAGGTAATCCAGTGTTCAAAGGGAAAATTAGCCTTTGGAGACTGGACTACCCAAATTCATACTGTTGTGAAGGATCAATTTGTTGAGACTCAACATAAGAAATTCTAGATAAGGTTCTGCATGAAAAAATAGGAACAAACCATACTATCGAAACAGTCCCTAAGTGGACTCCATCTAGTGGTTGAGAACTAGTTGGGACAGATGGTACACCAGCGAACATTGTCGGAGTGGCAACAGGAGGTTCTATCGCTGCTGTATCAGATGACACAGTCCTAGATGTCAATGGTTGTTCAGACATATCGAGTCTATCCAAAAGATTTCCTAGCGATTCTACAGGAACTTGCGATGAAGGGTTACTAACTTCTGTAGTAGAAGGATATAGGTGGATCCCAGTTCCAAAATGCAATGGAGTACTAGATGGAAGATCCTCCACAATCTCTTTTATAGCAATCAATCCAGGTGGAAGAGGTAGACCGTCAGGTCCGTAAAATATTTCTGGTGCCAAAGAAGGTATAGATTCTACAGCGACAGATGCTGGAGGGGTGACACCTTCCGAATCAGCCCTAGATGGAGTTGGTTCAGGAATAGAAGTGTTTACCATTACACTAGGATCAGTTCTAATGTCCTCTTGTAACTGCGGAATTTCTTCTGTAGAGGCAGGGATACCAGAAATAGTTGGAGTAACTGGAGTCTCTGAGGATGTTGAAACACAAGTTTCAAATAAACCAGGAGACTTTGACCCAGTTAAACGAGATCGCTTGGCCCGGAATGGTTTCATTTCCGGAGTCAAAGACGGTTGACTCGTTAGTCTCCGCGAACGACAGGGTTTTGATTGACTTTCTTCCACGATTGCGGATTACTTGATCAACTCAAAATAAAAAGGGGAAAATGTTATTCCGAATTAAATGAATTTTATGACACTTTGACACAACTTGCTTTTTCAATTTTTAAGAGTCAAGAAAAAGCTAAAGATGACTCTAGTCACCTTCGATTTTTAATGAGCCTGAAGTGACAAGTGCTGAGATGGACCTTTTCTTTTAAGGAGTCTGAAAAGGAATGAAAATGACTACTCTGGAAATCTAGACAGAGGGATTACCAAACCAATCACAAAACTGCAGAATATTTTTTACGTACGACAGTCAATCTTCCCGAATGCTGTGTTCAGTGCATTGTGATCGATAGGGCAGCAGACATGGCTTCCTAAGGATAAAGGATATAGCCTATTGTGGTCTCCCAATATATACTCGACGGTATGTGGGAGCACAAGTCCGTACTGGCACTTGTCGTATCAAAGAGGAGGAATCACCCAACCTACGATGAAAACGATAGTTACCAGGGTTTACAATGCCGAAATACGTCTCTAGCCTAGACTTCTAGATGTTGTGCGTTAGGTTCCAAAGCGTTTTTATGTTCATTGAGGTTTATTTTACAGTTGATCTTTCTTAAGAAGTTTGCCTTTAAGGTTCACCACGTGATGTAGATATACAATTCCTAAATATGCAATCCAAGATGATAAACAGTTGTTTACTTTCTTTTTACAATGAAAATCCTAGCTACTAAGGAAAGAGAAGTAAAATTCTTTCAACATAGAGCAGAGAGCACACACTAAGATGCACTGTCCTAAATCAATTTCCGCATGTAGTCTAAATGCAAATGCACATGCATGTATTTGTTTTTTTGGTTTCCTTAATGTGAGAATGACAAAAAGAAAACTAAGTACAGATCTGAACTATCTTTTCTCAAAGCGACACTTTAACAATTTCTTTTCAAAAATGAAAGGAAGATTTAGACGACACTTTCAATTTCGACTTGAAAACTGCTTTCGACACTTCAAGTAATTGATGATTCAAATCAAATACAATAGAAAAAGTGTAATCAACTATCTAAAAGAGGAAGATTTTACAACACTCTTTTTCTTGACTGAAAACGACACTTGCAACACTTTCAAATCAAAAGATGACAGTTCGATTAAGCTACTATTTGTAAAGGAGAACTGTAAATAATGAAAAATACATAAAAGAAAATTCACAATTATTTATCGATGGAGGCTGAATAATGCAAAGGAAGAGAGTTTCAACAATGATGTATTGATCATAGACAACAAAACTACTGAATAAAGCTGAAGACAATGAAGAAAAACCAAAATCTGGAGGCAGAAACAGTCTCACTCAATCATCACACCTGTAACACAGGGAAACAGGGATGCATCTCACTTGTAACACGCGGGAGGTGTGATGCATCCAAGTTGCCAATGAGAGACAGTGCGATGGTCCAGGGACGAGACTGAGCTTGGTTTTCACTCATAGTTTGCAGCTAAGTTCAGGGATTTAGGCTGAGCTAATGATAGGCAGTAAACACAAAGTATAGGGGCTGATCTAATGAGGTTATTTGAGCTACCATCAAGGCACTTAGGATGTTTGCAAGTCAGATGTTCATTTCATAAACTAACCTGGAGATTGACTGAAGCAACGTTGATCTACTTTGCAGTTGCATGGAAAAAGCAGTTCGAAAGCTAGCTGGCTTAACTCCAGGCTCTGTCCGTAGTTTATAAAGAAAACAACAGTAACTAACAATCAAACTAATCTCTCCCCACCGGAGTCACCATTTTTTTATTAGGAAAACTAGTGTCCATTCAGAGTTGCTAGTCCCACTAAGACGGGTAGCTATCTTAGAAACAAACAAACTAAAGTTACTTGTGTTTTCCTTTATGAGAGATAGATGAGAGAGAAGTAGAGAGTACCAACCTCAGTCTTTCACTTGGCTCCTTGCTTGTTTCCTCCCTCCTTTGACAGAGCTTCGCCACTCTTTCCTCACTTGTCCCGCTTCAAAGAACACCTGTAGAGTCAAAGCGATTGTTATAGACATTTTTGTGCCTTACAACATTGAGCATGAAATGTCCATAATCCAAGGGATCCAAAGTCCCTAAAAGTGTTGTTCTCGCCCCTAAAGGAACAAGGTCAACCAATGACAGCTTCTCCCAGAAGTTCTCCACTAGAAACTGCCCAAAACTAGTCAAATCAGGATCAATTCAGAGGCTCCACTAGCTGCCTGCGTTGCAAAGCACCCAAATACACTGGCTAGGTGCATTGCAACGCAGGTGAATGCACTACCAGGGTGCGTTGAGCGGGAAATGACAAATGGCAAAGTCATTCAACGAGGTGGAAAGACAATGGAAGCTTCCAGAATCTTCTCCAATGACACTTGCCTCACTGAATTCGACTAATGATGAGTAAGAGGCTCTCAGCCTCCAAGTGGAAGCAAGAACTGACAGAGAGAAGCCACAAGTCAAAACATAAGCTGACTCATCCTCTCTGCTTACATCTATATATGGATCCCTCATCCCAGAGATCCAGAGGCTGGAATTTTGTACTTTGCAGAGAATTGCTGTTGGTTTGAGATTGAGATTAGTGCATTGGGTGATTTATGCTTTGTTGGAGGTGAGGAAGGGATTCCTTTGCTGGGAGGTAGATGCTGGATCAGCACTCACTTGGTTGTATCTCCTCTTGGAATTTCTTATCATATCAATAAAACTATTTGAGTTTCTCCTATATGCTTGTATATCAATGATGTTTTGTTATATTTGCATGTTTAGCTTAATCTGATCCTAAGCTATTTATGAATGTAAATCTATGTCTTTTGTGTAGTTTCCTCTTCTGTGATCTTGCAGGAACTTGGTGAAGCTGGGCCAGTAAGGGAGCAGGCAGCAGGAAGCGAAAAAAGAGGAGAGCGAGTGGATCAACAAACTAGCGAAATACACAGGTTAGTTACATCCTTCCTCTTCGTTTACATTTCATAAAGAAGAATACGAAAATAGTTTTCCTTGTTTGTTGCTAAGGAACTGTCACACCTTAGAGTGGGATAGGGGCGTTCTGAATAGATACTTTTCCCAACAACAAATTGGCGACTCCGCTGGGGATCGTATCTAGTTAGTTTATTTGTGTTTCTATTGTTGTTCTTCTCATAAACTTAGGAGTGGCGAATCGAACTGCATTTGCCATTTACAAATGCAAAGTAGAGATCTGCTACTCTAGTCCATTTACTGGGCCTGTTTATGATCTGAACACTTGACTCACAAATGATCTGACAGCCCTTTGTGATAGCTCTTAGTCCTCCTTTAAATCATCCCTCTGATTGTACCTTATTGATAGCTTTTATCCGGCCAAAAACCATAGATTAAACTGCAAACCGTGACCCAGAACCCAGAGACAATTCTCGTTTCTGCTTCAGTGCAGGCTCTGTGAAGAGGTTCTGCATTTCAACGCAGGTCCCGAGAGGGCTACCTGCGCTGCAATTCAGTTTCTCTGTGCAACAGGTGCGTTGATCAGCCTTTGCCCTGTGCAGCTGAGGTTCTTTGCTTCATTTTGTTCAGTTTTATCTCTGTTTTTTGCAGCCTGTTATCAGTGTGTGTACCTATCTGAAACCCCTTTTCTTTGCCTCAATTCCACCTCCGTTGTATAAAAGAAACTGTATTTGTTTTTGTGTATTTGTTACATCATTTGCAGTTTCCCATTACAAAAGTAAACTAGTCATACTGTCGCCCTTAGATCTAGACCTGTCGTAAGTGTCGTTTAGGAGTAAGTTTATTTGCTGTTGACAGTTGATTATGCTTTTACTTTTGTCTTTTGGTTTGAATTTGTGAATTTCTAGTGTCGAAACAAGTGTTTACTTTAAAATCATAAAGAGTCGTAATCGTCTTTTTGATTTCAAAAATAAGCTTGTTTGTGTTTTTCACTTGAAATTGAAATCAAATTTGTACAACAACTTTCTTTTTAGGCATCAATATTAAGAAGGTGAAAACAAATACATGCACAAGTGCATTTTCATTTTGACAGTTTGTATGGATTGGTTTAGGAAAAGTGCATTTACAGTGTGCTCTATGCTCTTTGAGAAAAGATTGTGTCTTTCTTTTCCCCTTGTAGCTAGGATTTTCATTGTTGAAAAGAGATAAAAGCTTGCTTATCATCTTTAGACTGCATTTAGGAATTGTATCTACATCTCATGGTGATCCAAAAAGGCAAACTTCTAAGAAAGATCAACCTAAAATAAATTGAATGAACTTAACAACGCTTTGTAACTTAACGCACAACATAGAGGTCTAGGCTAGAGACGTGTTCCGGCGTCGTAAAACCTAGTAACTGTTGGCCTCACTGATGGTTGGGTGATTCCTCCTGAGAGACAATAAGTGCCAGTACGGATTGTGCTCCCACGTACCGTCGAGTATATATTGGGAGACCCCTATAGGCTCAAAACCTTTATCCATAGGAAGACGTGTCGGCTGCCCTACTGATCGCAATGCACTGAACACAGCATTCGGAAAGATTGACCGCCCGTACCATAAAAAGTATTCTACGGTTTTGCGATTGGTTTGGCACACCCTCTACCTAGAACTCCAGAGCAGTCCCTTTTCGTTCCTTGACTCCTTAACGGAAAAGGTCCATCCGAGCACTTGTCACTTCAGGCTCATTAAAAATCAAAGGAGACTAGAGTCATCTTTTGCTTTTTCTCGACTCTTTAAAATTGAAAAAGCAAGTTGTGTCCAAGCGTCGTTAAAATTTATTTTAAACGGAATAATCACCCCTTTTTCCTGCATTGATCTTTAGGTTGAGAAAATGGAGCCTACCAACCAAGGAATTCCCCTTGGTGGAAATCCTAGTCCCTTCTCCTCTTGGGGAGATGTTGGTGCACCCCATATGGCCACATTGTCGCTTCCAGGACTGACAATTGGCTTTCCGGTTTGGCTCTTCTCAACCAATGTTGTTCAGAACACCACTATTCCTGAATAGTCAAATCAACAGTTAGACGAGTCCAGAATTTCCCATCAGCCTTCTACTTCCTCTAATTCTTCCTCTCTTCCTTCCTCTTTGCGTGACGGGACTGGTAAAGCTAAAAACCAAGTTCCTAAGGAGAAAAAGGAAAAGAAGAAGAAAGAGAAAAAGAAGAAGGAGCCAAAGGAAAATAAGGGAAAACAAGTGTCATCTAATGAAAATCCAGACACAGCACTGACCAGGCCTAAATCTCCATGTGTCATCTGCAAGGGAGACCACTTTCACAGAGATTGTCCTTGCATCCCTCGGATACTAAGGGACTAGTCTCCCCGTTTGCACAATCCGGTGTCGTCAACCTCTGGTGGCCATGTTGAAAGTACACCGTCAACTAGCGAAAGTGAAGTTCCATGACAAAAAGGGAGAGCTAGACCTCCCTGTAGATTGTGCGAAGGTGACCATGCCCTCCACCGTTGTCCCTTCTTAGACGAGGCTAAAAGAGTCTTGGAAGATCGTCCGGTTTCACCGTTACGACTTCCTCCTGGATATAAAAAACTCTTGCCAAGTCCTTTGTTAGTTGAGAATCCAACTGGCCCGCTCAAGTGGTCAGCTGAAGTGTCTATCATTGAGGATAAACCAACTGAATCCATACCAGACGAAAGTCAAAAGGTCGAGGCGGCAGTTGACCCGGTCTTGCCTTCAGAGGTTTTATCTTCGAATGATACAGTCACTGAAGAGGATAAGGATGACACCATCCAAATTCTCTTCATCAACACAGACTTCGACGAACACGGGGGCAATCCACCCATTCCTTTATCGCAGGGAGGAAGTTCGTCAGAGCGGTACCCGGCCGTCTACTCGGTCCCACCACCAAGCAACGTAGTTGTATCCTTCGACTGGAACCTACTAGGCAGACCCCATTTGCCAGCAAGCATACCATTCAGAATTATCGTCCAAATATATACAGAATGGTCATGGCTGGTACCATCATTGATGAGGGGGCGCCTGTGAGTATCCTTTCCTCTATTGCTTGGAAAGCGCTTGGTTCGCCATCGCTTTTGCCTGAGATGAGAAATCTGACAGGCTTCGATAAAGGAACCAGTCGACCTTTAGGGATCCTCCCCAATGTGCCCATAACATTGAAAGGGAAGACCGTTCAAATGAACGTGATGGTCGTTCAAGGACCCTTGGATTACAACCTACTCCTTGGACGAGACTATATATATTGCATGGGAGCCATCGTCTCCTCACTCTTTAGAGTAATGTGTTTTCCGCACGAAGGAAGAGTGGTCAAGCTCGTGGACCAGCTTTCATTTCCTGGATCACGCATCGCAAATAGTCATATACCATCCCTAAATGGTCTCTTCATGCAATAAATGTCTCAACCCACGGTCCGTCCTCCCGATGAGCGCGAGTGATTCGGAAGGATATGACTGGAACCCAGGGGGCATGCGTCCTGGTCTGCTTCGGCAGGAAAACTTTGGGTATAGGGTAGGTTTCCGCGGGAGAATATGACTAGTCCGTACCCCGTCCGTGATTGGAAGAGGGGTTGTTCTAGAATAAGATTCTTTTGTCAAAGTTATGTGTTTGGCGCTCGTTGTCACTCACCTTTGTCTATCTCGGTAGACATCGCGGAAGAAGTGTTTTTTTTGTTGCGCAAATGAGACAATCTTTGGTAACCTGAAAGAGGTAGGCCTCTCCCGGTTAAACAAATGTTTTTCCTGCAAATTGAGGGGTAACCTTGAAATCGTACTTTATACCTGGGGGCATGCAAACCTTTTGGAGTGCAATCAAAGAGCGGTTATTTATCTGTTTTTTGGGTTAGTCGTTTCCTAACTTGCATAAAGAAAGGATGCGGGGCAAAGCTTTGTAAGGCGCAAGCTCCATAAAAAATGGCATCTTATATGAGACATTCTTATCATATGACTGGATTAATCGAGCAACTTTAGCACATAGTTCATGCTCGTTAAAAAATAAACATAAGATCGAGCAGTTTTAGCGCATAGTTCATGCTCGTTAAAAAATAAACATAAGATCGAGCAAGTGTTTCAACCCGCGTTTAAGCTCATTAAAAATGAACTATCCTTCGGTAAATAACCACCGTGAATGTAACATTATCAGCCATTAAAGCCTTGGTCGTGTTTGCACCGTCACCTCCACTTTTCCATTGGCTGATCATTCACCTCCATTTGATTGTTTACCCATTTTGAGGAACAGCTGCGAAGAGTGATTTCACTAGCCATCCTTGTGACACTGTCGTGCTTGGAAATTTCCAACCCTTACCTGGAATCAGCTGCTACCCGTTTTATCACTCGTTCCTCAAAAGACGAGTCTTCTTTAAGCTCTTTTCATCTGACTCGTAAAATATGAAAAGATTGCTGAGTTTTGGCCTTCCAGCTCGTAAAAGCGACCGGAAGTGCTATCCCTCCTCTAGATTTTAATCTTTTTGGACCTGAGGGATTATTGCACAAAAAGATCGAGCGCTTGTTTTGTTCGGCTCGTTAAAACTATCGAAAATTCATCCCTTCTGTATTGTTTTATACTTTTTCGGACTTAAGGGATTAGATGACGAAAAAGGACTTCCGGAGTTATCTTTACATACCTTTTCAGACTCTCTAAAGATGAAAAGGACCGAGTTATCTTTGTCTTTAGACTCGTTAAAAAGATTAATAGCGACAAACTTGTCTTTAGGCGAGAACGAGTTTCACTATCGCTAGGCTCGTTAAAACATAGCGATGGGTTTGCCCAAAGGGAAAATTATAGAACAAGCATATGTTATCCTCCTCAAGCTTGACAAAAATAAAGAGGTACTGGTCAGCAATGACTGAAGAAAAATTGGGAAGAAACTCAAAGAACCTTTATTGGTAGCAAGTCACTCTTGAACATGACACTTCCACTCCATGCCTGAGTCGGGTTGGGTTGTTTCATTCACCGGCCACATCACCATGGTCTCGCCATACCATCCACATTTGCGGTAAATGCTTCCGATCCACCACATAAGTGTCGCCGATATGTTCAAGAGAAGTCATCCAGAGAAGTCACCCGTGTCCCATCCACTACCATACATTATACTTCATTCTTTCATGACCGCCACCCTGAACCATATATCATCAGATCGTTTTCACCTCCATCAAAATCATTTGCTCCGTTCCGTGTCATTGATGTGGGATACATCAAGGCCCTCCTTTGACGGATCGCTTCTTGTCGACATCAGCTCATTATCCAAGAAGTTGATCTAGGAACACCCCTTCAGTACTTCGAAGCTTGCATGCCTCAATGGCAAGTTTCTCACTTCCGGCGACAGGTATACATCAATGACCTTCGACCGAAAGATTTTGCGTGTGTTCGACGCCAAGTCCTTTATTCACACCACGTGAATTGTATTTGCAGTACCTTGAGGGTCATTATCATTATCGGTGGTTCCTCTCGCACTTGTTAACAGTTTACATCATTGACTGGTAATCAAGCGATGTCTTTCCATGTTCGACTTCAAAACATTTCTCACATGGATCGACTTGTACTTAGAGTGAAGATCGGACGAGATTGAAGACCCCGGATCTAGTTTCATCCATCCGGGCTGCGATATATATTCAGGAAAAATAAAGACATTGACATGTACAGCATTGCAGCACAGATAATCATCCTACCAAAAGGATGATGATTTCATCAAGATCATCAGTCTACCATCAGACGATTGTCTATCCTATGTACATAAAAATGAATTTATAAAGCTGAGCATGGGAATGCCCGCCTCAGCTAGATCATGAAAACAGTATGAAAATAATGTATTGTATTGTATCTTATTACAGGTCTCCTCCCAGCATTGAAAGAACTTCGGATCCTCCTAATAAAGCATTTCACCCGATAAACGGCCTCATACTTTAGGGGGCAACTGTTATAGACATTTTTGTGCCTTACAGCATTGAGCATGAAATGTCCATAATCCAAGGGATCCAAAGTCCCTAAAAGTGTTGTTCCTGCCCCTAAAGGAACAAGTTCAACCAATGACAGCTTCTCCCAGAAGTTCTCCACCAGAAACTGCCCAAAACTAGTCAAATCAGGATCAATTCAGAGGCTCCACTAGCTGCCTGCGTTGCAAAGCACCCAAATACACTGTCTAGGTGCATTGCAACGCAGGTGAATACACTACCAGGGTGCGTTGAGCGGGAAATGACAAATGGAAAATTCATTCAACGAGGTGGAAAGACAATGGAAGCTTCCAGGATCTTTTCCAATGACACTTGCCTCACTGAATTCGACTAATGATGAGTAAGAGGCTCTCAGCCTCCAAGTGCAAGCAAGAACTGACAGAGAGAAGCCACAAGTCAAAACATAAGCTGACTCATCCTCTCTTCTTACATCTATATATGGATCCCTCATCCCAGAGATCCAGAGGCTGGAATTTTGTACTTTGTAGAGAATTGTTGTTGGTTTGAGATTGAGATTAGTGCATTGGGTGATTTATGCTTTGTTGGAGGTGAGGAAGGGATTCCTTTGCTGGGAGGTAGATGCTGGATCGGGACTCACTTGGTTGTATCTCCTCTTGGACTTTCTTATCATATCAATAAAACTATTTGAGTTTCTCCTATATGCTTGTATATCAATGATGTTTTGTTATATTTGCATGTTTAGCTTAATCTGATCCTAAGCTATTTATGAATGTAAATCTATGTCTTTTGTGTAGTTTCCTCTTCTGTGATCTTGCAGGAACTTGGTGAAGCTGGGCCAGTAAGGGAGCAGGCAGCGGGAAGCGAACAAAGAGGAGAGTGAGTGGATCAACAAACTAGCGAAAGACACAGGTTAGTTACATCCTTCCTCTTCGTTTACATTTCATAAAGAAGAATACGAAAATAGTTTTCCTTGTTTGTTGCTAAGGCATTGTCACACCTTAGAGTGGGATAGGGGCATTCTGAATAGATACTTTTCCCAACAACAGCGGCATAATACCATTAAATCATAGAGATCTATAACCATAAACAATATAGGATCAGATGTATATTAACCATACAAATGCATACACCAATACAAGATTCAGAAATATACAAGAATATGGAGGAAAACTCAAATAGATTTATTGATAGAAGTAGTAGAAGAGAGGATTACAACCCTGTGGTCTAACCCAATGCCATCCTCCTAGCATGAAAGCCCTCTTCACCTCATGAAAAGCTAGATCACCCAACAATACAATGTTTCAGAGAGAAACCAACAACACTTCCTTACAAAATACAAAATTCTAGCCTTTGGATCTCTAGGATGAGGGATCCATATATAGATATTTGCAGGGGGGTGAATCAGCTTCTGGGATTTTTATTAGTGTCATTTCTATGATAGTTCTTGGTTCCACTTGGAGATTTCATGATCTCTTACTCATCCCTAGGCAAATTCAGAGAGGCAAGTGTCAAATGAGCAGTTTCTAGAATATTCTTTCGGTTTCCACCTAGCAAACTGCCTCTGCCATTTGTTTGCTCTCGCTCATCGCAGCCTACAGAAGGGATTTTCAGTATGCATCACACACTCTATGTGTAATAGGTGAGATGCATCGCACCCTCAGCATGGAGCAGTTTGTATGGTCCAGTTTTGACCAGTTCTGAACAGTTTTTCAGGGAGAACTTCTGGGAAATGATGTAATCAGTTGACCTTGATCCTTTAGGGTATGAAACAACACTTTTAGGGGTTTAGAAGCCCTTGTTTTATGGACATATGTGATTGGGGTTGCAGTGCCCAAATATGTCTATAACAGGGGTTCTCATTATTGGCTCCTGGTTAAGCGATTCTACGGGTGTTCGACAACAAAGACATCTTTCACACTCGTTAGATTACACTGTGCATCTTGGAGACCATCACCATTATCAGTGGCCTTCCTCATTTCTGTTAACGATCTCCATTATCGACTGGTAATCAGATGATTTCGTGCATGTTCGACATCAACGCATATTTTTCACATGTATCGATCTATGATGTTCGGTGAAGTGGAAATCAAGACCTTGGATAGAGGCTTGCATCATTCAGCCTTGTTTCCTCTCCCAAGCTGTGGATATTATTTTTTGGAGACAGTTGTTTCAGGATGATCCTATTATGATCTCTGTAGAGAAAATCACTCTGACATAGCTACTGAGCATGGGTATACCCGACTCGGGACATGATTTTATCAATTTTATATATATGTGTTGTATCAGGTTTTCCTTGCCACCCAAAGCTTCTCTCTCTCTCATTTCGATAGAAAAATTATAGTTTTAGTAAAGTATTTTGGCCATCGTCTCTGCCCCTAATCCCATACTTTAGGGTGCATCTGTTATACAACAAAATGACCTCCTCATCAACTCAGAGGTGAAGAATAGCATGACTAAAGCAAAGACCACAATTGCAGGCCTTGATTCCACACTAACTTTGGTTGCACACTGAAAAACTGCTTTATAAAGCTTGTTACCAAGCCTAAGGGTGCGTTAGTGACCCCACTAACTCAAGTTGTTAGACCAGGGGCAGCGTTAGTGAAACTAAGGGAAGTTCCAAGGGTAAAACCAACGAATTGACTCATAAATATCTAGATATTTGTCCCTAAATTTTCTCAAGAAAAGCAAGGAAACATCCAAAAATCAAACTATTTGGAGAAATTCCAATTTGAAAAAGAAAGCAAAAGGGAAAGAGCTGAAAAGCAGCGCAAGTTCATTGCTTTTTCCCTAGTGAACTCTATGAGGATCTTGGAAACCCTAACTCAATTGCTACATAAGCAGTGAGAGGGTCATTGTGAAAGGGGTAAGAGCATTTGAAAGGATAGCCTACTAAGCTGTTGAGATCCATATCATATCTGAAGAAGTGAGCTAGAAGGGAGAGAGAGAAAGAAGTGGAAGGGACAAAGGAAGAGTGATACAATGGATGGTTATAATCACTCTTCCGTTATTAATACAGAACTGCAGTTGTGTTCCCTACTCCATAGTGTCCGTAACATTGTTCATTAAGTTGTGCATTCGATACTTGTGTGTATGAGTAGTTTAGTTGTATGAAAATATATGTTCGTTGTTTATTCATATATCGGTTTTTAGGTTGTATGCGGTGATTGTGTTTTCCTTTCCTTTGTGCAGGAATTGATTTGGAGCTATCTTTGAGGGAGTTCCTCTTGGTTGCATTGTGTTCTCAGAACAAATCTAGAAGGAGACTTGAGGTAATACTCTTTACATACTTCGTTAATTGATATTTGTAGATGAACATGTGTATAACTTGGTAGCTTCTGCAAATAATCTTATAGTCTGTCAAAGGTCCCAGGTGTTATAGACATATTTGGGCACTGCAACCCCAATCTTATATGTCGATAAACCAAGGGCTCTTTAACCCCTAAAAGTGTTGTTTCATACCCTAAAGGATCATAGTCAACTGATTACATCATTCCCCAAAAGTTCCACCTTAAAAAACCACTCAGAACTCGCCAAAACTGGACCATATTGACTGCTCCACTGTCAAGGTGCGATGCATACTGGCTCCTACACTAGCTAGGTGCGATGCATACTGAAGAAGCCTTCTGTGAGGTGCGATGAGCGAGAATGGACAAATTTCTGAAACAGTTTGCTAAGTGGATGCTCATGGAATCTTCTAGAAACTTCTCCTATGACACTTGCCTCTCTGAATTCGCCCAGGGATGAGTAAGAGATCCAAGAAATCTCCAAGTGGAACTAAGAACTACAAGTGGAATGACACTAATCAAAAACCCAGAGATGACTCACACCTCTACAAACATCTATAAATGGATCCCTCATCTGAGAGATCTGGAGGCTGGAATTTTGTAATTTGTAAGGAAGCGCTGATAATTTGTCTTTGAGAAGAAGCATTGCACTGTTGGGTGATCTTGTTTTTCATGAGGTGAAGAGGGATTTGATGCTGGGAGGATGATGCTGGATCAGATAGCTGGGTTGTAATTCTCCCTTCTATTTTAATAAAGTTCTTTGAGTTTTCCTCCATTCAATCGTGTACTTGTGAATCTCGTTATTTGTAAATGCCATTGTATGTTTAATGTATTTCTGATTCTGCATTGTTTATGATATTATATATCGAGATGCTTTGATGGTGTTCTGTTATTTTGTTTCTACAAGTATTCTCTAAGTGGGACAAGTGGGAGAGGAGTTGCAAGCTCTATCAAAGGGGAGATAAATCGAGCAAGTAGTCAAGTGGAAGATCTAGGTTGGTCCTTTGCTTCTCTCTTATCTATCATACATAGAGAAAATCACAAATTGCTTTGATTGTTTGTTTCTAAGATGGCTGCCAATCTTAGTGGGACTAGTAGATTGAAAAGACACTAGTTTTCCTAGAAACAAAATGGTGACTCCACTAGGGAGCGAATAGTTTGTTTGTTTGTTATTGTTGTTTGCTTTATAAACTACAGACGGAGCCTGAAGTTAGCCAGATAGCCTTCGAACTGCTCTTGCTCTGCAAGTGCATAGTAGATGAATGTTGCTTCAGTCAATCTCCGGTTTAGTTTATGAACTGAACATCTGACTTGCAAGCATTCTATTTGCCCTTGTGGTAGCTCAATAACCTCCTAATATCATACCCCTGTACTTTGTTTTTTTACTGTCCATCATAGCTCAGCTTAAATCACTGAACTCAGCTGTAAATTTGAGCAAAAACCCAACTCAGTTTTGCTCCCTGGCCCATCGCATTGTCCATCACTGGAAGCCAGTATGCACCGCACTTCCCGTGTGTAGCAGGTGAGATGCATCCCTATTTCTGTGAAGCATAGGTGCAATGACTGAGTAATCATATTTCTCTCTTTGAAATTTGGGTTTTTTGTCCTTGTTTACAGCTCTATTTAGTTGTTTTGCTGCTTGTGATCAGTATCTCATTATTGAAGCCTCCTTGCTTTGCATAGTCCAACCTCCATTGATTAGGATTAGTAAATTTTTTTATATATTTGTCCATCATTTACGATCCTTAGCCGAAAATTTACTCGAATCGAACTGTCGTTTTGGTGCAAAAGTGTCGTAGCTATCGTTTTGTGTCAAAGAAGAGATGTGTCGTAAAGTCTTCCTTCTCTAGATAGTCAATTGAACCTTTTGATGTGGATTCGATCTGGATTATTAATATTTGAAGTGTCAAAAGCTTTTTCTGTTCGAAATCGAAAAGTGTCGTTTAGTCTTCCTTTCATTTTGAAAAGAAATTACCGAAATGTTGCTTTGAAGAAAATATTTCAGATCCATACTCAGTTTTCCTTTTCTGCATTCTTCACATTAAAGGGAACGAAAAACAAATACATGCATTTGCATTTGCATTTAGACTGTGTGTGAAAAATGATTTAGGAAAAGTGCATTTAGTGTGTGCTCTTTGCTCTCTGTTTGAAGGAAAACGTAATCTTCTTTCCTTAGTAGCTAGGATTTGCATTGCTAAAAAGTAAACAACGACTGTTTATCATTTTAGATTGCATATTTAGGAATTTTACATCTACATCACGTGGTGAATCTTAAAAGGCAAACTTCTAAGCAAGATCAACTCTAAAATAAATTTCAATGAACTTAACAATGCTTTGGAACCTAACGCAACACATCTAGAGGTCTAGGCTAAAGACATGTTCCAGCATCGTAAAATCTAGTAACTATCATTTTCATCGAAGGTTGGGTGATTCTTCCTCTTTGATATGACAAGTGCTAGTATGGACTTGTGCTCCCCGTACCGTCGAGTATATATTGGGAGACCACAATAGACTTATATCCTTTATCCATAGGAATCTGTGTCTGCCACCCTATCGATCGCAATGCACTGAGCTTAGCATTCGGGAAGATTGACTGCCATACATAAGTCCTTGGTAATTTCTCTTTAATTTATCATGAAGGTGTATATTGCAGTTTTGTGATTGGTTTGGTAATCCCTCTATCTAGATTTCTAGAGTAGTCACTTTCGTTCCTTTTCTACTCCTTAAAAGAAAAGGTCCATCTGAGCACTTGTCACTTCAGGCTCATTAAAAATCGAAGGGGACTAGAGTCATCTTTAGCTTTTTCTCGACTCTTAAAAATTGAGAAAGCAAAGTTGTGTCAAAGCGTCATTAAAATTTATTTAATTCGGAATAACATCCCTGTTCCTTCGTTGATCTTGGGTTGAGATAATGGATTCTACCAATCAAGGAATCCCTCTTGGGGGAATCCTAGTCCTTTCTCTTCTTGGGGAGATATTGGTGTTCCGTATATGGCCGCATTGTCCCTTCCAGGAATCACAATTGGTCTGCCAGTATGGCTATTCTCAACCTCTGTCATTCAAAACACCATGATTCCTCAGCAATCGAATCAGCAATCATTTGATACTGAAGTTGACCCTTCACCTTCTACTTCATTTGTTTCTCCCTCCCCTTCTTCCTCTTCGCTTGGTTAAAATAGTGATACTAGTAACCAAATGGCTGAAAAGAAGAAGAAAGGGAAGGAGAAGAAGAAGAAGAAGTCAGTTAAGCAACGGGGCAACCATGAATCATCTAGTGAAAATCCGCACACTAAATCTCCCAGATATCCTTGTTTAATTTGTAGAGGAGACCATTTTCATAGAGATTTTCCAGCCATTCCTTGGATCTTGAGAGAATGGTCTCCCCATTTGCACCGCCCGGTGTCATCAACCTCTGGTGATCATGTTGACAGCACACCATCAATTAGTGAAAATGAAGTTCCTGGACAGAAAGGAAAGGTCAGAATTCCATGTCTATTATGTGAAGGAGACCATCACCTTCCCCTTTTTCCTTTCTTGGATGAGGCCAAGAGAATCTTGCATAGCCGTCCTGCTTCACCGCAACGACTTCCACCTGGATACAAGAAACTCTCACCAAGTCCTTCGCTAGTTGAAAATTCGACTGACATAACTCAATTGTCAGTCGAAACACCTATTGCTGAGAGTGAACCTTCTGAGTCCATACCGGATCAAAGTCAGCAAGTTGAGATGGCAGTCGACCCAGTCTTGCCTTCAGAAGGTCCACCTTCAGATGATACCATTCCCAAAGAGAATGAGAATGATACTGTTCAAATTCTTTTTGTCACTTTAGAGTCCGATGAACTTGGGGGCAATCTGCCTTCACAATAGGAAGAGAATCCCCCTTTTCCTACTACTCAAGAGGTTCATTCAACCATTTATTCGGTACCCCCACCAAGCAGTCTAGTCGCTTCCTTCGATTGGAATCAACTGGCAAGATCTCGCCTTCCTTCTAATGTACCATTCCGAATCATAGTACAAGCGTACAAAATGATATTGTCTAGCGCTATCATAGATGAAGGGGCTTCAGTGAGTATCCTTTCCTCAACTGCTTGGAAAGAGCTTGGTTCATCATCGCTTATGCCTGTTATTCAAAATTTATCAGGATTTAACAAAGGAACTAGTCGACCGTTAGGGATCCTTCTTAAGTTACTAATCACTTTGAGAAGGAAAACCGTTCACTTGAACGTGATGGTAGTCCAAGGGCCACTAGATTACAATCTACTCCTTGGACGTGACTATGTTTACAACATGGAAGCTATTGTCTCAACGCTCTTTCGAGTGATGTGTGTCCCGCATGAAGGCAAGATTGTCACTGTTAACTAGCTTTGATTTCCCGAATCAAGTATAGCTTCAAGATAAACATCATCCCTAAATGGTCCTATTGCATCAAGAGTGTCTCTTCAACCTTCTTCCGTCCACCTAATTACCGCGAGTAATCTGGTGAATGTAATGAAGCTTAGGGGGCATGCACCCTTGTCTATTTTGAGACGAACCCAGTTGAAAAGATAACTTTTCCCTAATTGCGGCGAGTAGACAGGTGAAAAAATAGGTTTCCCTATAGGTTATGTGATTGATCTGAAACACCATTCACTTTTTTCTGCACTACAGAAAAAGCCAAGGAAGTGTTCTTGTCTAACCGCTGACAAAACCAATCATGCTTAACCGCAATGACTTCCATATGGTTACCTGGAGACTCTCCTTTTCTCAATGCCTGGGGGCATGCAAACCTTTTTATGCAAGCAAAAAACAAACGATTTCATTTTTTAGCTTTTTATTGTTTTTAACTTTTTAGCTTTTTAGTTTCAACCTCTTAGGTTAGGTGATTGGTCTAATCCACCATTCACCTTTGTCTGCAACGCGCGGACGAAGCAAAGGAAGTGTTTTATCTAGACAGAAGACAAAACCATCTTACCTAACCTCAGTAGTTCTTTAGCTTTTTAGTGTTTTTAGCTTTGTAGTTTGGTCGTTTCTAGCCTACATAAAAAGGAAATGAGCAATGTTTCCGCAAGGTTCAAGCTCGTTAAAAAATGAACCTACCAACTGAGCATATGTTCCCCCAGAGTTCAAGCTCGTTAAAAAATGAACCCACCTTCGGTAAATAACCTTTGTGATTGCCATTCTATCTACCTGTCGAACCTTGGTTGTGTTCCTTCCATCACCTCCATCCGTTTGGCCGATCATACGCTTCCACTTGATTGTTTACCATTTTGAGGAACAACTACGATGAGTGGTCCTGTTAGCCACACTCTTCACATCCCCATGTTTTGAGATTTTCCAAGATTACCCAGAACCAGTTGCTACCCTAAACGCCACTCGTTCCTCAAAAAATGAGTCTACTTTAAACTCTTTACAGACTCGCCAAATATGAAAAGATTGTCGAGCAATTGGCCTCTCCAGATTGCTAAAGTGATTGGAAGTGCCATCCCTACTGTATTTTAATCTTTTTGGAGCTGAGGGATTATCCCACAAAAAGATCGAGCGCTTGTCTTTTTCGGCTCGCTAAAGTGATCGGAAAAGTCATCCCTTTTGTATTATTTTAATATTTTTCAAACTCAAGGGATTATGCTATGAAAAAGAACTGCGGGAGTTTCCTTTTCGTCCCTTTTCAAACTCTCTAAACATGAAAAGGACCGAGTTGTCTTTGTTGTTAAACTCGTTAAAACAATAGCTACAAACTTGTCCATCTAGACAAGAACGAGTTTCATTGTCGCTAGGCTCACTAAAACATAGCAACAGGTTTGCCCGAAGGGAAAATTATAGAACAAGCATATGTTATCCTCCTCAAGCTTGACAAAAATAAAGAGGTACTAGTCAGCAATGACTAGGGAAAAAGGGAAGAAAACTTGAAGAATTTTATTGGTAGTAGGTCGCTCTTGAACATGACACTTTCACTCCATCACCATGATTGAGTCGGGTTGGGTTATTCCGTTCACTGGTAATATCACCATTGGTCTTCCATACCATCCATATTTTGGGTTTAATGCTACCAATCCATTTCAGTGTCGCCGATATGTTCAAGAGAACTCATTCAGATAATTCGCCATCCAGTTAATGCCTCATCCACTGCAATACCTTCACCCTCCATTTTTCATGACCGCCATTCCTGAACCTTGTATCATCAGATCGTTTTCACCTCCAGAAAATAATTTGCTTCGTTTCGTGTCGTAGATGTGGGATACATAAAGGCCCTCCTATGACAGGTCACTTCTTGTCGACATCAGCTCATTATCTAAGAATTTGACTTAGAAATAACCCTTTCAGTACTTTGAAGCTTGCATGCCTCAATGGCAAGTTTCTCACTTCCGGCGACAGGTTTACATCAATGGCCTTCGACCGAAAGATTTTACGTGGTATTTGACATCGGATCATATTGTTCTGCTCTTAACCTACAAGACAATACCAGATTACCAAATATGCGAATAAATATACCCAGAACATAGAAAAATGAGAAATAACATCAGTACTTTATTATTCAGAAAGCAATGTTCACTTGCCTCTTCGAGGGGGCAACCTCCAATAGAGTAGAGCTCGACTACAAAATAAGACACGATGCTCCTCGATGGGAATCTCTATCCTTTATATAGGATTCATACATGCAATACCATGGGGAAATACCATGGTTCTTATTAATACCATCTATCTAATACCATGGCCCATTTGCAACTAATTGTGGTCCCTTCATTAAATGCGGGTTAACCACTTACAGTTATTAATATGGGCTTTATTGACTCTTTACTTAACTATAACTATGACTCAATCCTATTACATAAATAAGGGGGTTAGGGTGGGACCTTAACATGCCCTCCCCCATAAGAATAGCCTTGTCCTCAAGGCTGAAGCTGTGGAAACTGCTGAAGAATAGTGGCTGGTTCCCAGGTTGCATCTTCCGGAGAGGTGTCTTTCCACTTGACGAGGACTTCCTTGATCATGCAGCCAAACAGATGCCTTTCTCGTGTATCAAGAACCTGTTCAGGTTGGAGCCAAATTGACCCTTCTTCATCCAGTTCAGGTAGACTAGTTTGAATTCTGCAATTATTCCCAATCACTTTCTTGAGGCATGGGACATGGAAAACTAGATGGATTTTTGCAGTGGGTGGCAAAGCTAGCTTATAGGAAACTTCTCCAATGCGCTGAAGTACTTGATACGATCCGTAGAATTTTGGAGATAGTTTCTGATAACCCTTGTCTTTGAGTGATGTTTGCTTATATGGTTGCAGCCTCAAAAATACCTGATCTCCTTCTTGAAATTGGCGTTCTGAGCAATGTTGATCTACCTATTGCTTCATGCGGTTTTGAGCTTGATGACGGTTCTCTCTAAGGTGGGCCAGCATGGTTGTGTGGTTTTGTAGGAGTTGATCCACTTCTTGTACCTTCGAGCATCCCTTGATATAAGAAGTAGGGGAAGGAGGGAGTTGACGATAAACTGCTTCATATGGATTCATTTTGGTGGTGGCATGATAGTTGGTGTTATACCACCATTCAGCTAGAGGTAACCACTGTACCCAGAGATATTGCTTTTCAGAAGTGAAACACCTGAGGTAGGTTTCCAGACATTTGTTGACTGCTTCAGTTTGACCATCAGTTTGTGGATGATAGGAAGTACTAAGTTGTAGTTGGGTACCTTGTAGCCGAAAGAGTTCTTGCCAAAAGTTACTGGTGAAGACCGGGTCACGATCAGACACAATGGAAGTGGGCAGGCCATGCAATTTGAAGATCTGATCCATCAAAGATTGAGCAACCAAATTCGGTGTAAAAGGGTGGGGTAGGGTGCAAAAATGAGAATACTTAGAAAGTCTATCCACAACCACCATGATGACTAACTTGTTTCCTGACTTTGGAAGCCTTGTAATGAAATCCATAGAAGCCTCCATCCAAATTGAGGCCGGGATGGGTAATGGCTGTAATGTGCCTGGGGATTTGATTGTTTCTCCTTTGTGGCGCTGACAGAAGTCGCATTCATCCACAAAAGTAAGAATGTCCTTTTTCATGCCTGTCCAAAAAAAATATCTCTTAGTGCGAGCATACGTCTTCTGAAAGCCTGAATTTCCAGTAGTGGGAGATGAGTGCAACTCCGCCAAAATTCGGCTTTCGAGGGTGGATGTTGGTGATATTACTACTCTGTCCTTGTAGTGAAGAATCTCATCCTGCCATGAGTAGCCCGTTGTGGAATTTGGATCTGCCTGCAATTGATTAATGAGTTGGGAGAGCCACGGATGTGAAAACCATTCCTTGCGAGCCTCTTCAATCCATTCAAGAATGGGAAGGGAAGTTGCGAGCAGGGTACTTTCCTCCTCAAATTGACAGGATAACGCATCTGCTACAATATTTTCACGCCCTTTCTTGTAAATTATCTCATAATCATATCCCAGCATTTTGGCGAGCCATTTATTTTGTTGTGGTGAGGATAGGCATTGCTCCAAAAAATATTTAAGGCTTTGATGGTCTGTGCGGATTTGGAAATGTCACCCCAATAAGTATGGTCGCCAGGTATCTACTGCATGTAAGATGGCCATTATCTCCTTCTCATAGGCAGATTGTCCCAGATTCTTCCCACTTATTTTTTGGCTCGTGAAGGCCAAGGGGCGACCTTCCTGCATTAAGACCACCCCAATACACGTACCCGAAGCATCACATTCAATCACAAAAGATTTGGTGAAGTCGGGTAGTGTTAAGACTGGAGTGGAACACATGGCATGTTTGAGAGCTGTAAAGGACTGTTGTGCTTCATCATTCTAGAGGAATCAATTTTTCTTGAGGAGTTGAGTTAGGGGCATAGCAATGCGACCATAATCGCGGACAAATTTGCAATAGTAGCCTGTGAGACCCAAAAATCCTCTCAGGCTCTTCAAGGTCTTAGGTTGAGGCCACTCCTGCATTGCCTGGATCTTTTTGGTGTCCACCCTGACACCTTCACGCCCCACAATGTGGCCCAAATACTCAACTTCTTCCATGCCAAAAGAAAACTTGGACATCTTGACAAATAATTTATGCTTGTGGAGCATTTGCAAGAGCAAATCTACATGATGAAGATGTGTGGCCCAGGTGCGATTGTAGATGAGGATGTCATCAAAGAAAACAAGGAAAAATTTTCTGAGATATGGTTTCAGCAGGTGGTTCATAAGGCTCTGAAAAGTGGATGGGGAATTACAAAGACCCAATGGCATGACCAAGAACTCATAACGGCCTTCATGAGTTCGGAAAGAAGTCTTTGGAATGTCTACTTCTTTCATGCGAATTGGGTGGTAGCCTGAGCGAAGGTCGAGCTCAGTAAAGAATTGAGCCCCATTGAGTTCATCCAGCAAATCATCGACAATCGGGATGGGAAATTTATCTTTGACTGTCAACTTATTAAGGGCCCTGAAGTCTGGACACATATGCCATTCCCCATCTTTCTTGAGCACCATGAGCACTGGTGATGAATAAGGACTAATGCTGGGACAAATGACGCCTGCTTCCAAGAGTTCCTTGATTATTTTTTCTATTTCATTCTTTTGGGCAAACGGATATCTATAAGGGCACACATTTGGTGGCTGGGCCCCTAGGACCAAAGTAATGCTATGATCATATTCCCCTCTCGAGGGTGGAAGCTCATGAGGCTTGTCAAAGACTAGTAGATGGTTGTTTAAGATCTGTTGCATCTCAGGATAAATATGAAGTGAATTGGGTTCGAAGGCCTGGATGGCATTAAATTGAGCTATAACTCCATGGTGGCCCTTTTTTAACAATTTTTCCATCCGATGTGAGCTGATGATAGAGGGAGCTCCCGCCTGGAGTCCGCAGAGGGTATGTGTGTGGTTGTTTTGCTTAAAGCTCATATATAACTCCTGGAAATCCATTGTGATTGGGCCAAGTGTGCGAAGCCATTCAGCACCGAGGACAATGTCGCACCCTCCCATGTGTATGGCAAACATGTGGGTCTTTAACTGATAATCCCCCATTTGAAGTTTGACATTTTCACAGCAGCCTTCACATTTCATTGTTCCCCCATCAGCAAATTGGACCTGGAAGTTAGAAACTGCTTGGACAAAACCATTCACTACTTCCGCGACTCTTTGATGGATAAAATTGTGTGTACTTCAACTATCAATCAAGACTACTACTGGGCAATGCTTAATAAAACCTTTGATTTTGAGAGTTTGATGCGAAGAAATCCCTGCCAAAGCATGCAGGGAGATAACTGGTTCTTCAGGTACATTGTTCTGTTAGTTGTCCTCTTCTTCCTCCTCTGGTTCCTCAAGTGGTGGGGCTTCCTCCGATGGACTGTGATCAGTAGCATCAATTTGAAAGAATTTGGGCTCCTTGCATTTATGCCCGAGGGAGTATTTCTCATCACAGTAGTAACATAAGCCTTGCTTTCTTCTTTTTGCCATTTCTGTTGGTGACACCTTTTGAACCTTGAGTGTTTGGGTAGTTCTTTGAGCCTGTGGGGGGCGACCCTTGGCGATGAAATTTGGATGATTGGACTGGGCCGCTAACGCACGTTCGACTTCACGAGCTATCATGCAAGCATGTAGCCATGAGCTAGGGTGGTGCAGTCGGACATGGGCTTGTATGGCTTCTTTGAGATCACTGACAAAACATTCCACGTAGAACTCATCATGTAGACCTCCAATGTGGAAAGCTAAGGCTTCAAAGGCTGCAACATATTCATTCATTGTTCCTATCTGTCAGAGCTTAGTGAGACGACCCAAAAAGTCAGATTCATGGTCAGAGTGATCCATAAGAGATTTTTTGAATGTTTCCCAAGTCAAGGGCCTTCCATAGCAACGTTGATGCCATTGCCACCATTGTCATCTTTCATTATCCAAGTACATGATACCCACACTAACCTGAGTCAAATTATCCAGGATGTAATTCAGAGTGAAATATTGCTCCATTTGTGCTATCCATGCGGCCGGGTGAGAGCCATCAAATTTATACATGTCCAGCTTGGGTGGTCGCGGATGGGATTGTTGGTGGGTGCCAAAGAGGTGAAGCGACTGGCTAGACTCACCCTCACTGTTTTCATTGCCAATATGTGCCTCCTCGCGTGCCTCCTCCCTACCCTTAGAGAATTTTGTATTTAAGTTCTGCAGTAGTGACACAAGCTTGTTCAATGTTGATTCAAGTTTGTCGATCCTCTCATTCACCATAGTTTGAGCTCTAGTTTCTACCATGAACCGATCCAATGTACTTGAAATTTTGGGACCGCCCGAATTTTTTGGCACTAACAATTGAATGGTACCACCTTGCTTAGCTCGTCATCCTGATTCTGATGGGATAAGTCACCAATAAGCGCCCCAGGGGGTCTCTGACTTCTTTATTTTTTCTTTTTTTTTAACTCCTTGCTTAGGAATACTGCAGTAGCTGAATCCCAGAAATGTCAATGTTGCCAAAAGTCCTACGAAAATCACGCCCAGGTATAGGAACCCACACAACTACTCAGATCTGGATGGCGGATCTGATGGATCTGAGAGATCTGAATGGCTAATCTGATAGATCTGAATGGCAGAACTGATTGTTGCTATGGATCTGATGGATCTAATAGATCTGAATGGATTTTCTGATAGATCTGGATAGCGGAACTGATTACTACTGCTACGACAAAACCCCACTTGCGAGATCTGATTTGGCAAAGATTATGCGTGATCTAGAGATAGAGAAGGGAACTATGGTCTCCAGGAGTGTCAGGTGCTACAGATCACAATATACATAAGGGTCTGATAGTAGTACTTGGCCCAATTTTTCAGGGCACTAACCAAGGAGGATCAACCGTACCCTTAGCCGTACAACTCGACTACCCTATCGTACGCGCGAGTAATCTCTCCGAGTGCTGTTCTCGGTGTACTGTAGCAGCAAGACGGCCGATGGTTTATCTATGGCGAGGTTTCAAGGGAGCTAGGGGGCTTCCAATATACCTAGAGGGTACTTGGAAGATAGTCCGTGCGTGGTTCTGTCTAATGCGCTACTACTCGAAGGGGTACCCACAGGGGTTACAAGGGAGTCCAACAAGTGTGACCACCTCTTGTATTTCCTACGTGCATGCCTCC
This sequence comes from Pinus tabuliformis, assembly GCA_031772625.1. Lineage (NCBI taxonomy): Eukaryota > Viridiplantae > Streptophyta > Pinopsida > Pinales > Pinaceae > Pinus > Pinus tabuliformis. Next base: position 137,694,475 of record CM062808.1, read on the forward strand.
CCAAATCCACAGGTTTATGTGTTCAATGATAGATCCCGTGGTTTAAAGACGCCAGAACACGTCTTTAGACAAAAAAAAAATTTGCTAAAAATTGGAGATCCCACCGGCCCTAGAAAGCGTTCTGATACCACTTGTTATGCTCTTAACCTGCAAGACGATACCAAAATACCAAATATGCAAAGAAATATACCCAGAACATAGAACAATGAGAAATAACAGCAAGTACTTTATTATTCAGAAAGCAATGTTCACATGCCTCTTCGAGGGGGCAACCTCCAATAGAGCAGAGCTCGATTACAAAATAAGACACGATGCTCCTCAAGGGGAGTCTCTATCCTTTATATAGGATTCATACATGCAATACCATGGTTCTTATTAATACCATCTATTTAATACCATGGCCCATTTGCAACTAACTATGGTCCCTTCATTAAATGCGGGTTAACCTCTTACAATTATTAATATGGGCTTTATTGACTCTTTACTTAACTATAACTATGACTCGATCCAATTACATAAATAAGGGGGTTAGGGTGGGACCTAACACATATATTCACACCACATGAATTGTACTGTAGTACCTTGAGGGTTATTATCATTATCGGTGATTCCTCTCGCGCCTGTTAATAGCTTGCATCATTGGCTACTAATCAGGTGATGTCTTTCCATGTTCAACTTCAGAACATCCTTTCACATGGATCGACTTGTACATCGGGCGAAGATTGAATGAGTTTGAAGACCCCGGATCTAGTTTCATCCATCTAGGCTACGATATATTCAGGAATATAAAGACATCAAATGTACACAAAAGCTGCATAGATGATCATCCAAGCTAAGGGATGATGACTCTACATACCAAGAATCACGAGTCTGCAACTGCAAACAATTATCTGTCCTATGTACATGAAAATGAATTTATAAAGCTGAGCATGGGAATGCTCACCTCAGCTAGATCATGAAAATAATATGATGATGATGTATTGTATTGTATCTTATACAGGTCACGTTCTAGTTCGAATACCTCGGATCCTCATGATAAAGCATTTCACCTGACATCGAAAGATTTACAACTTCATGCTTTAGGGGGCAACTGTTATAGACATATTTGGGCACTACAACCCCAATCTTATATGTCGATAAACCAAGGGCTCTTTAACCCCTAAAAGTTTTGTTTCATACCCTAAAGGATCATAGTCAACTGATTACATCATTCCCCAAAAGTTCCACCTGAAAAACCACTCAGAACTCGCCAAAACTGGACCATACTGACTGCTCCACTGTCAAGGTGCGATGCATACTGACTTCTACACTAGCCAGGTGCGATGCATATTGAAGAAGCCTTCTGTGAGGTGCGATGAGCGAGAATGGACAAATTTCTGAGACAGTTTGCTAAGTGGATGCTCATGGAATCTTCCAGAAACTTCTCCTATGACACTTGCCTCTCTGAATTTTCCCAGGGATGAGTAAGAGATCCAAGAAATCTCTAAGTGGAACTAAGAACTACAAGTGGAATGACACTAATCAAAAACCCAGAGATGACTCACACCTCTGCAAACATCTATAAATGGATCCCTCATCTGAGAGATCTAGAGGCTGGAATTTTGTAATTTGTAAGGAAGTGCTAATAATTTGTCTTTGAGAAGAAGCATTGCATTGTTGGGTGATCTTGTTTTTCATGAGGTGAAGAGGGCTTTGATGCTGGGAGGATGATGCTGGATCAGACAGATGGGTTGTAATTCTCCCTTCTATTTTAATAAAGTTCTTTGAGTTTTCCTCCATACAATCGTGTACTTGTGAATCTTGTTATTTGTAAATGCCATTGTATGTTCAATGTATTTCTGATTCTGCATTGTTTATGATATAATAGATCGAGATGCTTTGATGGTGTTCTGTTACTTTGTTTCTACAGGTATTCTCTAAGCGGACAAGTAGGAGAGGAGTTGCAAGCTCTATCAAAGGGGAGAGAAATCGAGCAAGGAGTCAAGCGGAAGATCCAGGTTGGCCCTTTGCTTCTCTCTTATTTATCATACATAGAGGAAATTGCAAATTGCTTTGATTGTTTGTTTCTAAGATAGCTACTAATCTTAGTGGGACTAGCAAATCGAAAAGACACTAGTTTTCCCGGAAACACCAGGAAGGCCTTTGAGGGTAGTTTTCATTCTCCATACACCGTTCATTTTACCCCATCGCAGGGTTTGATCATCCAGGAGCAGTTTGTGGATCCTGAGACTTGTGTGTAGAAGGACTTATATAAGAGATGATGGGCAGACCTCCTAGCCCATGTTCATTACAAGAGATGGACATTTTGTAGTGATATGTGGCAGCCCTCTGTGTCATATGTTGGTCTTCATTGGAGGAGCGCAGGAAGACCATAGTGAGTTGCAGTCCCTGAGGAGCTGAGGACTAGCAGTGGGCAGATTGAGACTTGTTCATGAGTGGAGTTGTGAACAACTTAACAAGAGTCTTGATGTGTTGTGCCCTTGATGGACTAAGGAACAATTACTGAGCAGATTAAGAGCTGAGGTTCAAATTGTCAAATGGACTTGGAGCATTGATAGAGGCAGGAGTTGTCGATCAGGAGTCGAACGTAACAACCCTGATAAAAATTCCATGTAATAAAAGTTAATAAAGGCAGAAATAATAGCCACGATTGATGGGACACTTATTCCAAGATGAGTGTTGGGAAAGACATCTTGGGGGGGTGTTCATTTGGTTGTTTATGGCTAAGGAAATTGGCAAAGGCAGTGGATAAAGCTTTGGAAAGGAAAAATGGCATTTTTTCACATTTATTTATGAAAATAATGGAAATAAGGAGAAAAAGGAGGTGAAAGGTCACAAGTTGCATGTGAAGAAGAAATTGAAGGAAAATAATGGAAATGAAGAAAATAGAGGCCTCATTAATATAAAGGCTTCTGAGGATCAGTTGGTAACCTTTTGTCAGTTGAGTTTTGGAGCTCTCTCATTATTCTCTGTCTCACACACACTCTTGGACACTTAGATTTTTCTTGGAGCATATTTGGAATTGGATCAAGAAAGGGAAAAGAAGGCAAAAGGAAGGAATATCAAGCAGGGAAAGGTATTATCAAACAACTACAACGGGATTCAATGTAGGTATCGATTTTCATATGTATTTTCCTTGCTAGATTTGATATGAATGGTATTTCATGTGGTTCTTTTATTATTGTGGCATGGGTTTTTCCAGGTGTAACAATGTTTTCAGCCTAGCCTTTCCATTTTTGGATAGCCATGGTGTGATGGGGTTCTCATGTTTTGTTTGAGTTGGATTGTCGGATGGATTCAAAGCTAAGTGAGGTGGATATCTGAAATGATGGAACACATGGCCTAGTAACCCTTGAACTGGACTATGGGTTGCAGTAAAGCTAGATTTTTTGTTGACTCATATGGCCTAAGAATCCTTACCAGTGAGTGGCAGGAAATACAGTAAATCCAAGAGGTGTTTTCTCTTCATGGGCCTAGTAATCTAGAGTTTGGGATATGTGGTAAATCCTATAGAGTGTTTCTCAGTTTAGGGCCTAGTGATTCAGGTTGGATTGCGGTAAAGCCTGAGAGAGTGGGAAGCAGGAAAATTCCTCACGGTGTAGATGGATAAATCTAGTGGCATCCATTCTTGTTTGGCCTAGTGATCGAGTGGAGATCATAGTAAATCCTGTTATGATTTGTTCATTGTGTTGGCATAGTGATCCAGGAAGGATTACCATAATGCCTAGTTTATATTGATGAGGGTGAGGTGGTTTAGCCTCGTTATGACCTAGTTGATTCTTTTGGCTTAAGTCCCACATTCATGTCTGGAATATGGAACGGGGGTGAATGGACGAAGAGAGATCTAGCTCAGTAATTCTATATTGGACAGGTGGAACGTGGAAGTCCCATCTCGAGTTTGGTTTTGCATCATGAATAAAAGGTTATTTCTCCTTTTATTTCTATGAGCATTTTTATGGATTATATGTGGTCTATATGGATGTAATTTCATGAGTATTGTTTTTGTTATTATGTTGGCTATATGTGTGTTTTATGACAACAACTATGTATGGCTTTCAGCATGTCTTTACTAGTAAATGAATCGATAATGTATCTATGGTCTAACAGATGGTAATGCAGAAAATGACATGAGGGACCAATGGTGCTTAGTGATTCTCAGATAAGTACAAGATCCCTATGTTTACTTTTGTTGGTTACACATGTAGTTTATGTTAGCACTCCTTAGTGTCCCAAGGCTGAAAAAGGAGACTAACGGAGATAACCTCAAACCAACTTTGGATTTGGTAGCTAGCCCTACCAAATCAGAGAGGGCGCTCTCTACAATATCACAGCCAATAAAATGTTTGGGAGGTAAAATAGATCTTAGGCTAGATATTCGACTCAATAGGGTTTGAATTTAGGGTTTGTTAGACCAAGGTCATAGGTCGAGGAACTAGGTCAGGGTTTCAAACGATCAATTGTCGGAATGAAAATGGGGCAAGGTAGGTATGTTCAATGACATATTGTAGTTGCAATTTTGGTATAGGGTTGAAAGAGGGAAGGATAAAAATGAGCATAAACTTATGAATTCATTAATCAGAAGAAAGAACACATAACATGAAAATCTCATCAGAACAAAGCATAAGACTTATGAATTCTGTTAAACACCTATGAGATGATCACAAGAAAGCATACATATGTTTGCAAGGGGAAATAAATATTCAAATTGATGATAAAACTGAGAAGAAACATTGTCAATAAATCATACAACAAGAATACCAAGATTATAGCTGCAATTGTCTTTAATATCACTGTAAAATGGTCTACACTAGCTCCACACTATGATTCCCAAAAGTCCAACCCTTCATTTCACTTGAAACCAACTACATATAGATGAAAAACTACTTTCTCCCTCTTAAGGGTCGAATCCATCATCATAGGAACTGTTTACATGAATGTCTCCAACCATACCAAAACATAGGGAGGTTAGAAACCAACTCCCTGTTTAGCCTAAAACTAACTTAGTTGACTTTACAAGCATTAATAACCATAAAATTTACATGAGATAATTTTAACCATCATTATGACATTAAATTACATCATGAAAACACCTAGGAAGACAAATTACATCATGTGAAAGTGACTTTGACTCAGAAAAATTTGAAATTTGACTTTCTGACATAAGCGCAACGTGCTTGTCAAAAGGGAAGTGTGGGTTTGTAGAAGCGCAACGTGCCTTTGTAGAGCCCTTTTTGGTCACTTTTATGCATCTTCAAGCTGAATTGAAGGTTGGTGAAGATAGCCTAGGATGTCTAGGAAACCACTAAACCTTTAATCCTATAAAATTCCACCTCCATGACACTTAAAAATCAAATCTCCCAAGGCTGCTCCAGAAGAGCGGCGTGGGATCCATAAAGGTGGCAGAAACATAAAAATTGACCTGTTTTTTAAGTTTTCCTCCAAAGCTATGAGCTAACAAGGATAACCAAGTGCATATTTGTAAAGTAGAGGTCAAAATATATCCAAACATGTAATCCATTCATCATTTAGATGCCCTGGGAAAAAGCGCAGTGTGGCCACATTGCGCTTCTGTGAAATTGAATTGCCAGAATTTACCAAAAATTCAAAAAATGATCAAAATTGCTCAAAATTTATTGAAACTTCATTCTTAGCATATTTTAGTGATGGCCTATACAAATGGAGATGCATCAGCAAGAAAATCCAATTTATCCCTCTTCTTTAGCTTGATTAGGTTTTTCTTAAGTCTCCTTTTCATTTTCCTAACCCTAATTTTGCAAATCCAGTTCACGGTGTAGTAATGTCTAGCCATGTGTCTCTGAAGGTTTGCAGCTTTGTTTGCCTTGGCAATATCATCTTTTAATTATTGATTTTTGCTTGATGTTCCTTGATATTATCTACATCTGACTTCTCTACATGGTCCAAGATTTCTTGTTCATGAGGCATCTCCTCCTCATCTTGTTGCAAGGGTGACTCAGTTACATGCCGAGGTGACTACTCCATTTCTCCTTGAACTTGCTCAATTATAGCTTCCGTAGGCAATATTCTAGCTTGTGATTTAGTCCTAGGTCTAGGTGTAGGCCCATACTTAGTGATCTTAGGGGAAAAAACCAATCTTTTCCCCCTCTTGTAGATTTGATAACCCTCTGCCCTAGTCCGTGTTTTGGCTATTGATGGCACAGTAGAAGGCTCACCTCTCTGTTGGGCAGATGATGAAGGAGTTTTGGTGCTCTTATACTGAGGGGACATACACAAAATAGTTACTGCCTCTAAGAATGCCTCCCAAGACATATTTACTTGTGAGATTCAATGAAGTACAATGACTTTGACCAGGACATGATGGAATAGGTTGGCTAAGTGATTTCTCCCTTTGATCTGTACCTTCTATTTCATCTTTGTAATTATTCTAGATAGGTAATGGGGTAGGTTTAGTGGTTTTATAGAAGTAAAGTGCATCATCAATATAATGTGGTACTAGTATAACCTAATAAACCTTCCTTCACAAGTAAAGTATTCCATGATCATCTTCATCAAGGGAACATATCTGCCGAACAGATTACATGCTTGCGACATGTTTGATGAAACGTTTGTCATGGCTAGTAGGGGTCTGATTAAGGTTTTTTTTATCTTATATATTTTGCATCATTTTTTCCCTGTTCTTTTACTTCTCCTAAGTTATCATTCCATTCTGGGCAGTGACCTGAGCTCTAAGCATGAAAAATTGGCTCAAATCTAGTGGATGCTGGCACATAACTGGGGTGTCTCGACACTGGTAGGCAAGCCTTTGAGAGACTCTGGGTTTCTGGATGTTTTCATGCCTATAGCATGAGAGCGACTGAGTGTTAAGGTGGTCAAAACTTCAGTAGGACCGAAGGGCAAGCTGTCTGAAGTGTTGGATTAGTTCCTAAGGGTCCTGAAGCTGATGTTGAATGTTTTTGTGTTATGTTTCCATCGATTCTACTTCCTTAAGGTCACAAAGGAGGTCGAATCCAATCATAGTAGCCTCTCGTCGCATGTTTACCCGGTTGGCAGGGTTACTTGGGTAGATGTGGGAGGAGGGTGTTACAAAGTGGTATCAGAGCATGGTTCACACCTCGGACTGGATAGGTTATGTGTTGGTCATGCATGCATGTTAGTTGCATATGTTTCTCTTACACTTGCATTCCATGTGCTTGTTGCATTTGCATAATGTTGATCATGGTTATACTGATGTCATCATGCAGAATTTGATGTTATTTTGTGGAATGCATCGTCATGAGTGTACGACTAGTTACATTTTGTTATATGTCACTTACATACTGTTATATGCCACTTACATGTTATTATATTTCTATTGATTACCTTCTTGTATGTTTGACTAAATGTATCAGTCTTATAGGTTTGGTTACAAGAATTGATCGCTTATGCTCAACTACCTGTATTTATGCGTATGTTTAGTTGATTACGCATTTCTTATGCATGATGGATGGTTGCATGTGGAAATCATGTGTACCATGGAGTAATGGTTGTTTTCATGCATTAGGTCATCGCATGCAATGTGGATATGGACTTGCTTTGATGACTGGATCCTAACTAGAATGATGTTTATGTGTTGATGCATTTATTTGTGTACGTCTATATGATGTTATACATGTATCATGTTGATTTATTGATCTTACATGCAAGGTATTCTCCACAAGCTATGCTAAGGTACGTAAATTTATTGTGATTTGGTTTAGCTGACATAGTATTCCTTTTAGGAAAAAGATCAAATGGTTAGAAAAATGGTAGACTACAAAGACTCTCCATATGAATCAGATGAGAACCATGATGTGGGGCACTCTTCTGATTTGGCAGACACATTGAGGAGCTTAAAGGAAGAAATAAGGATTTGTAAGGCTGACAATTATAGGATCATATATGCACAAGAGAAACAAGAGAGGTTAATGCTATACTTCTTTATTTTTGTCAAGCTTGAGGAGGATATTGACTGGAGTGAAGATATTTTATTATTGGCTGAATCTGAAGAGGGATGTAGTGGAGTTTGTGGCTAGGTGTTTCGATTGTCAGTGTGTAAGGGTAGAGTGTAAACATCCACATGGACTGCTACATCCAATTGCAATTCCATAGTGGAAATGGGAAGTCATTTCCATGGACTTCATCACAGGTTTTTCAAGGACAGTGAGACAACATGATTCCATCATTGTTATCGCAGACAATTTGACAAAGCTTGCATGTTTCCTTCCAATGAAGTCTACATTCTCAGCTAGTGATGTGGCACAGGTGTTCATCAAATATGTGGTCAACTTGCATGGTGTTCCACATAATATTGTGTCAAACATGGATACAAATTTCACTTCGAAGTTTTGGAAGGATTTGTTCGCAGGTTTGGGTAGAGAGTTTTCCTTCAATACAACTTATCATCTGCAGACATATGGACAAACAGAGAGGGTCAATAGGATATTGGAGGACATGTTGAGGATGTATGTGATGCATCAATAGCGAAAATGGGAAGAGCATCTTCCACTGGTAGAGTTCGCATACAAAAATGGTTATCAGGAGTCATTAAAGATGAGTCCTTTAGAGGCATTATATAGGCGGAGTTATATCACTCCCATCAGTTGGAGTGATCTGGTTAACAGGGTATTGATTGGACCATACATGTTAGCAGACATGGAATAGGAAATGCAGGTGATCAAGAAGAATCTACAGGAAGCACGGGATTGGCAGAAGAGCCATACAGATCGGAATAGGTTGTTCAAGGAGTTCCAGGTTGGGGAATAGGTGTACTTATGCATCAAATCGAAGAAGAGCTCCTTACGGATTGGATCATGTCCCAAGTTTGCACCACGGTTTTGTGAACGCTTTAGTGTCATTGAGAGGAATTGGTCAATAGCCTATCGAATTGCACTGCCCCCGACAGTGAAAGTCTATGATGTTTTCCATGTATCTTTTCTTAAGAAGTATGTTAAGGATGTTAATCATGTGATTGACTGGTATGTATAGCAGGTGGAACCATATGGAGAATTCCAGCCGAAGCCTCAGTGTATATTGCAGAAAAAGGTGCTCATGCTCCAGAACCGAGAAATCAAGCAAGTTAAAGTGTAGTGGAATCACTTTGGGATCAATGAGGCTACATGGGAGATGGCAGATCAGATGCGTGCTATGTATCCTTCCTTGTTTTTCAGTTGAGGCAAAGCAGTTTTGGTATGGTGTTTTGGTATATGCCTTGGTATATGTTTTTGTTTATGTTTTGGTGATGTTGTTATATGTACACATGTATATGGGTGTAAATACCACCATGAGCTAAGTTATCAAGTTCCAATAAGCGGCATGGGTGTCATGTTCTTATGATGTTGGTTTTCTTTTCAGCAAGGTGATCATTCTAAATATTGCATCGAGCTATGTTATAAATCTACATGGGAAGTATGTTTTCTTTTTAGAATTTTTGTTGATGTATTGGTGGGGTTTAACACTGAGTATGGTGTTACCTAAGGGGGAGATTTTTGTAATAGCCCTAGCGAAAATTCCATGTAATAAAAGTTAATACAGGCAAAAATAATAACCATGGTTGATGGGACACTTATAAGCTGAATGTTGGGCAAGACATCCTAGGGGGTGTTCATTTGGTTTTTAATGGCTAAGGAAAGTGGCAAAGGCAATGGCTAAGACTTTGGAAAGGAAAAATGGCATTTTTGGCACATTTATTTATGAAAATAATGGAAATTAGGAGAAAATTGAGGTGAAAGGTGTGGTGAAGTAAAATTATGGGTGCGGACACAAACAATTCCTCTAGCCCGATAATGGGTCTAGCCACAACTGATACATTCTATGGAATATTTCCTTAGGTTAGAACCAATTAAGAGAGCCTACCTCTTAGTATGCTTATCCCGTTTGATGATGTCCTTGCTTGCTTGCTCCATCTATCTCTCGCTTCTTCTTCAAACACCTGAAACAAGTAAACAACATCAAACAACAATAGTGATAGTAGACAAATTGTAATTCAACCTACTTAAAAATTCTTTAACATTAATCCATGAACATGTAAGATGATAAATCATGTAGGAAATCAATCGATAGTTGCATATATATTGAATCAAGAATATATTACAACCATTGTCTTGAGGTTTCCGTTCTCCTCCGACAAAACCAGGTTCCCACACGCTTTTGCTAACATTCCATGATGGCCTCAACAATAATAGTTTTAAGGCTCTTTCCTTTAGGATTCACACTAAACCAAATTCACACTTCTCCCTCACACAACTAGAAATCTACAACTATGAATAGCTTGTTGTTTACTCCAAACTTAATTAGCACTAGCACACCAACATTAACACTAGTTTGTGCTTGGGAAAAAGGGAGGTTTATATAGGATGAATGGATGGGAGATGGATCCTCTTCTCATGGGAGAAGGTCTTATCTCTTGAGGTAGTTCCGTCATTATAGGGGAAAGGAGCCCAAACTGACATCCTCGACCCTATCTGGCCAAACCATTTACCAGACTTTTGTTATGAAGCTTCTAGAGCTGGAAGTTTCGGCTTTTTATCTAAAAAACTTTCCATAAGAGGACCGACGTGACTAGAACAAATATCAATCGCTCCAGTCGGCACTAGGGATAGTGTTAATCCCTACATATTGGCACGAGGAGGACAAGGGCCATTAGCATCAGCCTTGTAAACTGGGAAAAACAGAAGATTTTGGGGAAATGGTGAAAAGGGAATTGTTCTGCTCATGAAGAGGGACACAATGGGAGTTTCTTCATAAAGAGTAAGCATGTAGGGTTCACTATAGAGGTCCTCCAGGATCAAGGAATGGGGAGTATAGGGACAGTTACAAAACGTTGTGTAACAGATGCGCCCTAATGCGTGAAGGCCGAACTAGAGTGAGGGATGAAATGCTTTATGAATCAGTGTGAGGAAATGTAGTCTGTCGTCAGAAAACCTGCAAGAAAGTACATATACATATACATAACTGAGAACTTTGTCAAATGATACATGAATCGTGGCATGGACGCAACCATCCAGAGAATGATCATGTAAATGGATCCAGGTATGGGTGCAGCCATCCACAAATAGGATCATAATGAAACCACAATATGGTCGTAGCCATCCAATAATGAGGAGGATCACATATGATAACTCATGGTATGGTTGCAAGCATCCATCTAAAAGAGACATTCATATCAACATAACCATTTCACATCACTTCGAAACCTGAAATTTTTTGATCTAAGCCCAGAGTCTTCACTCCAACACGACTCGATAAAGGTAAAAATCCTAACATGCGAATAGATGTGTTGACGTCGAACATGCTAGAAAGTCGCTTGATTACCAGTCAATGATCTAAATTGTTAACAAGCACGAGAGAAACCACCAATGATGACAATGGCCCTCAAGGTACTATCAACACAATCCATGGAATCTAAATAGAGGAACTGAAGTCGAACACCTATGAGATCACTCGATTGAAAGCCAATGATGTGAACATGTTGTCGAGTGCAAAGAACTTGCCATTAGGGCATGCAAGCTCTAAGGTACCGGAAGGGAATCTCTTGGTCCACTTCTCGGATAATGACTTGAAGTCGACAGGAAGAGATTATGTCACAGGAGGGCCATAATGTATCCCACATCATTGACGCAAGACAAAAGGATGCAAAATGATTTTGGATGGCACAGAGAATCAGAGGTAATTGTAACTGAAGAAGGACAACTCTTGAACATATCGGTGACACGACTAGAAGTTTGGCAGCTTTTGGATCCATAGGATCGATGGTCATGATGATGTGGCAGAGATCAAATGGAAGTAAAAAATGAACAACCCAACCTAGGAATTTCAACGATACAAAGGAGGATATCCCAACCAGACATGAAGAAGAAAGTGTCATGTTCAAGAGTGAGTTGCCGACACAACTGATTTTCCAAATTTCCCCCACCATTCCTAGCAGGTACCCCAATTATTTTTTAATCGCAAGCTTGAAGGGGATAACATATGCTTGCACTGTAAGTTCAGCCTTCAGATGAATCTGACCTAGTAAGTTTCACAAGCCCTAGGAAGGAGAAGCTCATGTTCGTCATGACGACGAATCCGATGTCGTTTAATTTTTTAACGAGTCCGACAAAGGTATAACTCAGTATCTTTTTCATGTTTAGAGAGATTGAAAAAAAAACACGGAAAACAAAACTCCACATGGTCCCTTTTCGTACGTTTGTGTCTCTCAAGCCCAAAAGGTAGAAAACAATACTAAAGAGAACTGCTTGACCATTTCAGTCTTTTTCGTAAATAGTGCATCCCAGCCCGAAAAAGGGGTAAACTTATACTGGGCACACACCATTTCGCATCCGTTAACAAGGGCTTAGCTATCTTTTCTCTTTTAAAGGGCCGGAAAAGAGCTTAAAAGTGGACCCCCATTTTATTCTCTTTTACGAGTCAAAAGGGAAAAATACTTGGCAATCTTTTCATATGAGTTTAACGAGTCAAGAAAAGCACTGAAACATGACTCGTCATCCTCGTCAAACATCCATCACCTGTTGTTGCGCAAAAAGGTAAAGTGAATTATCCAATTCTTGAGGCAAAATAGGTTAAAATATTTACAAAAACCTAATGTTTTCATGAAAAACTAAATAAAAAGGAAGAAAAGTAAATAAGTAAATAACCTAATGTTTTCATGAAAAACTGAATAAAAAGGAAGAAAAGTAAATAATTTTTTACCTTTTACCATTTTACCTTGTTGTGAATACTTTTTAATCACTTTTTCCCTAATTGTGTGGAGCAGATTAAGGGAACTCCAGGAGGTCATTCATCGAGCCGCCAATTATAGGTAAGAGTCAAGGCCCTGAGCTCCATTTTCATGCCTTTTGTTCATGATTTTAACCATTTTTAGGTTTTTTGAGGGAGGATTTATCAAAAAAAAATCGCCCTCAGTCAGCACGACTTTCGGGCACGGAATCGCACCAGCCGAGGGTAATTAACACGGCCTATCACGCCGTCAACGCAACCATTTTTAAAATAGGTGCACCAACGCCAGGAATAGGGAAAAACCTTATTTCCTCATAAAACCACCGTTGAATCTTGAAATTTATGGGCCAAGCATGATTGTTGACTCAAATCTATGTCTTTTGTAGGAAAGAATCGCTGAAAATGGTAGACTGAAAAGAATGAGAACATGAAGATGTGGACACCCAAGCACTGAATGATCCAAATTACCTAGAAGCTTTGAGGGCTTGTGGGCTCCTCAAATTATTTCTCACGCCAGGGATATGGGCCCAACCTGAGTTGCTTCAATACCTGACTAGTCTCTGGGACACAAATCGATAAATATTCGTCATTGGTGACCAAGAGCTGGAATTAGAAACTTCAGACATATATTTCATCATAGGATTGTCCCAAAGAGGGGAACTAGTCAACTTATACGGGCCACAACTGATTGGGGCAAGCATATCCCTCGTTGAAAATTGCCCCAAGCCCTCAAATCCAAGAGTGGGAAGATTGAGATTTCCATTGTTCAGGATCTGACACTAAGAGTGCTACTATTGACCATCAACAGAGTGGCGGCATCCCAGGCAATGCACGAGACAAAAAAGTCGAAGTTCCTGTATGCTATTGACTGCACATCATCGACGATCTTCAACTGGGCAGAGGCCCTGAAGATCAACATAAAGCGCTAGCTGACCAAAACTAAGGCGGGGAATCTGAAGAAATTTTGCTTCAGATCTATACTAGTGACCTTTTTCTTCAGTACCAGTTGACTGAGATAGATCCTCCCATGCCACGTGACCCGCGGATGACCCGTTAGAGTTGTTTGATGCCCAGGATCACTAGGGGCCAACACATGTCGTACAGACCTGCATTTTTTTCATGGCTACAATGACAGAAGATCATTGTGGAGGACTGGCCATACAGTGGCACCGAATTCCATGGAGATCCGGAGATTTCTTTACTAGATGGAGAGGGTTTTGACGATGAAGGTAAAAAATCAATTTTTTAATTTTGTGATTTTTTTAATTGTTTTTTGTATATATTTGTTTATAACATTTCTCTTTGTTAATGCAGACGTTGGACCCGAGCGCCCTGCTGGGATGTCCCCAATAGCCAAGCGCATTGTTGGCCCGATTGATGATGTCGCTCCTTATCAACAGGGGAGTGACAACGAGAAGGAGATCGCAAGGAACCTTGAGGGGTTGACTCATGGTATCCCAGAGTATTCTCGGGTGGGAGACATTCCTCGCCAGTACCAGAGACACATGGTGGGAGTATCGGATCAGATTCGCCGATTGCTTACTCGTGTTGCACGAGTTATATCATGCTACCATGATCACCATGCTGATTAGTTCCTAGGTCCAGCATTTTTTTAGGCCTGCATGCCACAGATATATGAGGCCTACGAGCCGCCGATGTTATTTTGGACACACATATTATTTTTTTGGGTTTTTATGCATCAAACATTATCACCATACATACATACATACATACATATGCTCTATTTTCTTGCTTAACATGGTACAAATGGTTTGTTTTATCTTTTCACATGTTTCATAAATGTCTATCCAACACACAATTAGCTAATGCATTTGTCAATGTATTCATGCACCTAGGAATATGATGATATGTAATGTAAACAAAATGTCTTTCCAGTAGACGAATACGGAAATACATTCTCAATATTTGAGGGTTTCTGATGGAATATTGACCGTTGAGTTGAAGGACGACAAGCTATGAATCCAGGTTGACAACCAACTCTTGAATGTCAAGAGCAATGGCTTCTCACAATAGTTTGATGATTGCACTGTATTCAACAATGTTGTTAGTTGTACGAACTAAACAAATACCTTTAAGGTTGATCAAGTCACTGTTAGGGTCATAAATAGCCCATGTTGCAGATGATAGGTTCTCGATACTATGACAAGCACCATCAGTGAAACTGATGTGAGGAGTCACAGACATCTACAAAGCTAGGAAAACATAGTAAACAAGAAATTTGCTTGAAAACTAACACACCAAACTACACTGCACAAAGAAGAATAACACATTAATGTACACAAGTAACCATGCAAGATGACCTAAGCATAATATTTCTTGAGGTGGGAGTCCATGTTGGGACTCGAGTAATCAATCAACACAGATGAACACCAGAGTTTTACCGTTTCCATGAGGAGTAAGCATCGACATGGCCAAATAATAGAGTAGAACCCATATAAGGATTTTCTCCCATGCCCCCCTGGGCGAGGGAGGGTTACGAGTCAGATGACAACCCCATTGCAATAATGGGCAAGCGGTACAAACTCGGGGAGGGAGAAAAATCCTGAATCCATGACGGGATAAAGGTGCCTTCAATTGAAAGAGCTTGTTCATGTCACAATAAATTGATACTTCAATAGGGAGTTGATAAGAAAACTACTCAAGAAACATAGACTTGACCGCCAGACTAGGCAGGAACGAGGAACGAGGATGAGTATTGGTCCAAGGTGGTTCCTCGAGAAACATGACTTCCATGATACCTTCATTAGCAAGGAAGGTCTCGGCTAAGGGATCAAATGATTCCAAAGTGTCAAGCCACGGGGATTGAGAATGTGTATTGAGAGAGGTCTTCGAAACAGAAAAATCAGAGGATGCAGGAGTCGAAGCTGAAACAATTTCCACGTAATTGATTTCGGCAGGGCTAAGCGGCATAAACTCACCCTAGGTATCAACAAGATCTAGTGAAGGTATGACCCAAGGATCATATTTGACCGAGACCATGTTGACAAAGGCAACATGAGGAGGTGGGAGCGGAAAAATACCCATCAAGGTAGAATCTTTGAAAAGACCTGCCCCCACACTCTCATAGGGAGCACTAGTGTGCTTGATGTATGGAACATTACATCCGAGGAGGAAGAGGCAAAGAAATACAGTTGGTCGATAGTGAAAATCTTCCCTTGATGGGGAAAACAAATCATGCGAAATAGCGAGGAGGCTACCGCATGCATAGCATGGGTCCAGCTCCATCTGAGTAGAATATTGTAATTGAGATTGGCGTCAACAACCTCTACCTCGACTTGCACTGTCTTGCCTTCTAGAGTAATGGCAAGGTTAGGTAAGACACCGAAGGGTCGCAAATCGCGCCCATCAAAATCTTCCAAAGTGATTTGGGATTGGTTCAAAGCAGGAGAACCAATAGCCTTCCAACATGAAATTGACATGATGCAGGTGGAAGCACCTTCATCGATGACAGTCTTGTGGATGGTCTTCTCATTGATGCTTACCTGAATCAGAAAGGTAATCTGATGAGGTAGATGTGGAACATCGTTCTTTAGGTCAAAACATATCAAATTGGAATCGATGGGATCGATACCCCCGATAGCTGACAGCAAAGATTTCGTTGCGATGGGAAGCTTTGGAGCACCTCCAAAGTCGACATAGCTGACGGTGGCTGAGCCAAATCCTCAATAATATTATAGTGCTTAGCAGCTTGGGTGTTAGGATTGTACAAGGATTTCTGTAGCACACCTCAAGAGGGTGGCTGTATAGTAGAATCAGGATTAGGGCGTGTGATATGAATAGGGCCAACACTCGGGGCAGAAGAGGAAGGGGTAGCTTCTTTCTCTTTCCTAGTTGTCAGAGCAGGAGTTTGGTAATCTTTTGATCTAGTAGCCACATTAATAGGCGTACTCATCATGAACACTTGAGACCCTGAGGAAGCAGATGATTGAGGTTGGTCTACCATTTGGGTCTGCTGAGACAAAAATGGCTCTTTAAGGACAGCGGGAGTCCCTTTGAGAAAATGACTAACTTCAAATCGTCGGGGACAATCTTTAGTGTAGTGGTCCTCCTCGCAAATGAGGCAGGGATACTTAGGTTTCAGTTGTGAAGATTCACCAACAGACGATTTGGGAGGACCATGTTTTGGGGCATCAGCTTTACCCTTTCCTTTGCATTTCTTCTTACCTTTTGAGGATTTTTCCACTACGGTAGACTGGACAGCGTGGAACTCTGAGTTTTTACCAAGGCCAAGTGGACTCTAGGAAGAACTATTGAGAACAACATTCAAGACCGAGTTGTGTTTGGAAGAAGATTTAGCAGGGGTATAGGATATTGAACCAATAAGTCCATCAACAGGAGGTACAACTTGCGACTTTGATGTCGTGGGATTGGATGATGGTCGTGGAGCATCGGGTAATAACTCATACAAAGTGCTAGACTGAGAGTAAACTAGATCTAACTACTAGGCATGAGCAATGGCTTGTTCTTTAGTAACGCATCCACCCATAGCTATATCGCAAGAAATTCGGGCCACGAATGATTTAGTGAACCATTTGGTGAGAAACTGATCAGCAGTCTCAAATTTGATCAGGTGACATCTACGTATCCATTCATGGATGTGATCGGAGGTGTGTGTCGTAGTATCTTGCTTAAGTGATGTGAGTAAATAGGTGCCAGTTTCATAGTGAACTGGCAGTTGAAAATGCATGAGGAAATCCATGGCTAAAGAGTTAAAGTCATGGAAAGTACTTCGAGGAAGCTCGATGTACCACTTGGCTGCAACACCTATGATGGTTCGTTGGGAAAGACGGAGACGAATGGAATCATCAATGTAAGAGTTCGAAGAGCACCAGAGGTGATATATCATCACGTGGGCTTGAGGATATTCTTTTGCCTTCCCATCGAACTTTGGACAATCGCTTGGTATCTTGGATGGCTCTAGAGTCCAGTATGGTGAATGAAGAATTGGATCATTCGTAAGGCGAGATACATATGTCTACTCTAGTGTGGCCAAGAATGGAAATTGAGTATTAAAAGGCATAGGAGGTTGGTAAGCGGGTCCAAGCAGAGGAGCCCATCCCTGCTAGTAAGGATTTTGGCCCCACAGTGGGGGATTTTGGCCATATGGCATATGATGTTGCCCCATTGTGGGTTACCTTAGCCATAGGGAGCATTTTGACCTTGAATACCTTGGAACTGTCCAGTCATAGATTGTTGATAAGAAACGTACGGGTTAAAAGGATGTTGAGCTTGTTGACCTTAGAGATATGGATATTGAACCTGTTGTCCTTGAACATGTGGGCGGTGAACCTGTTGTCCTTGAACAAGAGGATGTTGAACTTGGTGTCCTTGGGCATAAGGTTGATACACTTGTTGCCCTTGGACATAGGGATTTTGTACTTGTTACCCTTGACCAAAAGGAATTTGTACCTGTTGACCTAGGGCATTAGGGTTTTGTACCTGGTGCCCTTGACGAGAAGGATTCTGGACCTATTCACCTAGGACATTAGGATTTTGGATTTGTCATTGTAGGACTTGACCCTGGCCTTGCCCTTGCAAGGGTTGACCCCGTTGATATGTATACAAGGGTTGTTGTTGCCTAGGTTGGTTTTTCTACTGCAAGGGTTGGCCTTACGACTGCAAAATTTGTCCCTGGGGCTGTAGAGGTTGGCCCTGCGAGGACATGGGTTGGGAGGTTTGCAGAGCATAGTGCATCTGTAGAAATTTCACCTATAGAACAAACCGATATATGCAATGTCCTAAAGCATAATACTTGTTCTAATTGTACAAAACATTAAGCAAAAGCATAATCGAATTCATGAGAAACATCAAGTAGAAACATGCATAATTGATCAAGAGAAATAATCACACATAACATAAGATATATCCAGGGGAAAGCACCAGCATAAAACCCCAACCATGTATTATCAATCAAGTGGAAATCCTCTTCAAAATACAAAAAGAATTAGCTCTCAAGCTATCTAGTTCTCAATGAACTATGAAGATATGAAGATATGTCTGATGAACCAACCAAGCCCTGTATATAAAGCCTTTACCTATGGTGCAATCCCTATTTCCTTGAGCGGTTTTCTTAGGAAATAATAGCAAAAGCATATGCAATTAATTCCAAATATACCAAGTCAACCTAAGGTCCAACTATGCAATCTTTGAGGACACTAGTTCCTCAATCATACAAAAACTACTTACTAGAAATAGTCAAGCATCTGATAGTACACTGTCCCACATCTGATCTCAATTAGGTCTTTGAAAAAACTGACATGCAACAGTTATCGATGAGTGAATCCTCAGTTATCTAAAATAATAGTTGTCACATGCATGCAAGCATTAACAAGCTATATTTTATTATTTTAACAACTTGTTAAAATAATCTAACTAGACTTGACTTGTTACAACTAAGTCAACTAATTCTCTCATTATAGAACTCATACTTATTCCCTCAATCAGTGGAGGAAATTAAGGATAAATTCCTCAATCAGTGGGAAAACTCATGTGCATGCTCACAAAGACTTCAAATTCGAATTTCCTTAACTAATTTACTCAACTGAATTAATTAATTAATATTTCCAACTACTGTTAAGACCAAGATTAATTTTACTTCCTATAGATAGACTAGGGACTGCTATAAATAGGAAGGGACCGAGAAATGCTATTTTTAGAACTTTCTATTTTTAGCAGTTTCACCTCTCAACCAAGGTGGCCAATGACCTCACTGGCCAAACTACTATTTTTAGACATGCTATTTTTAGCAGGTCTATTTTTAGCACATTCTAAATTTAACATTTCTTGTTGCACATTTTTAAACACTCCCTCTCAACAAGAAAGGCTTCCTCTCGAACTCGATCCTGTAACTCTGGAATGTTTAGCATGCAACATATCTACCTAATCCACTTGCTCCAACAACACTTGGAACAAAAACACTCACAATTGACCACTCTGTTGGGCTAGGAACATACTCTGATGCTAAAGCTCTACCTACTGCTGACAAGTGCTCCCTCTCTGACATCTGTGCTACTACAACATCTCCATGCATCTTGCACCATTGAACACCTCTCTATGCCACCTAGCACTGTGAAAAACACTTGTGCCTCTTGCATTGCTACAGCCTGTTAGCTATATGTTGTCCTGGGATTCCCTGCACTGTCGCTCTCTCTACCGCTCCATCCGCATCTATCTCTACTCAATCAGTCAGTTCCTACTACTCCACATGGGGGCTCATGTAGCAAGGTCTCATCCAAGAGGTTGGGTACCTCAAGGATCCTGCCCCTCCTCCTTGGGTCAATCACTCTATATCACCCGACCTCCTACCTGTAGGTATGGCTGCATGTGATCCCTCAGCCCACCTGGCTCGAAGTTTCCCCCTACTGGAGGTCTCTACATGAGTAGGTGTCTCTACTCGATCTCCACTTAGCTTCCCCTGTTGTGGCTGCTTCACAACCTCCTAAAGCTACTGCACCAATCGTGGCTCCTCCATAATCGTCTGAGACTTCTTCTGGCTCTGCATGTTGAGAGGTAATATAACCTCCCTCTCAACCACAAAGTATCTAACCTTTGCCTTGCTCCTCAAGGCTTTGCATGCATCTTGTACCTCAAGTGCATACAGGTTCTTGGCTAGCACACCAATCTATTTCCACTTTCCCGCCATCACAAAATTTTCTAGAAAAAGAGCTGATTTTAAATCAACGATATCTCCCTCATCCGAACTCCGATTCAGCCATTTTTTTTTTGATTTTGGGTATTTTTCCGCAAGGAATCCAAATCTACTATTTGTTTCTAAAAATTTTGTATAGAAATTTTCAGATCTGCTTTGAAAAATCTCGGCCCAAAACTCAAACTTTGAAATCTCCTCTTCTTGTATATTTTTCTTCCTTGATCACCTGTGCTCCGATACCATGTAGAATTTTGTAGAATTTTTCTACAAATCAGCTCGCTCTGATACCATGTATAATTTTGTAGAATTTTTCTACACATCAACTGGCTCTGATACCATGTAGAAATTTCCCACCTGTAGATCAACCTGGTAATCGAATGTACTAAAGCAAAACACTTGATCTACTTCTACAAACAATTTAGAGGAAGCTTAATCAACCATGAGCAACATCAATAAGAACACATATAACTGATAAGAAGGAATAATCACACATAACACAAGATATATCCAGGGGAAAGCACCAGCATAAAACCCCAACCATGTATTATCAATCAAGTGGAAATCCTCTTCACAATACAAAAAGAATTAGCTCTCAAGCTATCCAGTTCTCAATGAACTATGAAGATATGAAGATATGTCTCATGAACCAACCAAGCCCTGTATATAAAGGCTTTACCTATGGTCCAATCCCTATTTCCTTGCGCAGTTTGCTTAGGAAATAATTGCAAAAGCATATGCAATTAATTCCAAACATACGAGGTCAACCTATGGTCCAACTATGCAATATTTGAGGACACTAGTTCCTCAATCATGCAAAAACTACTTACTAGAAATAGTCAAGCATCTGATAGTACACTGTCCCACATCTGATCTCAATTGGGTCTTTGACAGAACTGACATGTAACAGTTATCCATGAGTGAATCCTCAGTTATCTAAAATAATAGTTGTCACATGCATGCAAGCATTAACAAGCTATATTTTATTATTTTAACAACTTGTTAAAATAATCTAACTAGACTTGACTGGTTAGAACTAAGTCAATCGATTCTCTCATTATAGAACTCATACTTATTCCCTCAATCAGTGGAGGAAATTAAGGATAAATTCCTCAATCAGTGGGACAACTCATGTGCATGCTCACAAAGACTACAAATTCGAATTTCCTTAACTAATTAACTCAACTGAATTAATTAATTAATATTTCCAACTGCTGTTAAGACCAAGATTAATTTTACTTCCTATAGATAGACTAGGGACTGCTATAAATAGGAAGGGACCCAAAAATGCTATTTTTAGCAGTTACACCTCTCGCCCAAGGTGGCCAATGACCTCACTGGCCAAACAGCTATTTTTAGACATGCTATTTTTAGCACATTCTAAATTTAACATTTCTTGTTGCACATTTTTCAACAACATCTGCTGTTGCACGGTTTGCTGCAACTGTTGCAGGGGTTTCCCTTGTGGTTATTGCAGTTGACCTTGCTGCGAGATGACTTTCCCTTGTTCTTGCATGGATAGCCCTTGTTGTAACAAAGGTTGCCCTTGTGGTAGCAAAGGTTTCCCTTGTTGTTGCAAGGGTACTTAAACAGTGCCCGGAAAATTTCCGAACTGAATCTGGCCATAGCCACCCTGGAAAGTGGATGAGCCAGGCTGAATGTACTGCCCATACTGAAGGGTGTAAGGTTGATTCACATTTCTTGAGAACCATATGGAACGTAAGGAGTTTGGTATTGGACCTGAGCCTCATAAGGTTGTTGATACTGGACATTGCTCGACCCAGACGGACCAACGGGATTTTGAACTTGTTGGTACTGGACATTGCTTGATCCAGTAGGATCAGTAGGGTTGTGAATAACGCTAGAAGAAGGTTGGTTCATACCAAGCATGTGAGCTTGTAAGCCACTCACATTGGTGGTGCCTGACACCATAGAGACATTCAAGTTTTCCCCCTCAAGCAGTGGCACAACTTGGCCACTGACCAGAGGGATGAAGGAACTGACAGAGACATTCCTCGAGACTATCGGTTGAATCGAATGGGTGACTAGGATTGATGATACAAGAGGGTACGGAACGGTGGGTTGCAAAGACACATAATTGGGCGGCACACTGGCGCGAATACCCCTTATATAGGGGAAACCTTCAGGAGGAAAAGGATATTCTTCCTTTTTGACAGTGTGTGGAGTAGAAACTTCTGACTCCTCCAGACAGGTGACTGGCACATATTTGGGAACAAACGATGACGAATGGCCAAAGAAGTATGAGGGGATAATTCCAAAGGAACACCCGGTTGATTGTATGGACTATAAGGACACTGCGGTGATATCACAACAGGGTCAAACAGAGGGTTCAGAGCATAGATAAGCAGTCCAAGATGACCGTCAGCAGTCGGCGAACTCTCAAGAGTTTGAACGAGATTGTACGAAGATTCTGGGCCAAGATTAGCAGATGACCTAGTATCTAAAGTAGACGGAGGATGAGATAACAAAGTTTGAATGCTCAAAACAATTTTGAGTTCAACACCTTTGTCCTCGAGTGACTCTGGTAACTCAGAAAATGGTTCCTTAGGCAATCTTTCAGATGGAGGAGAGGAAGATGAACTAGGTGAACCAGATGATTCAGCCACGATGACCTTATCTTAATTAACAGAAAAGAGACAGATAAAATTCAAGGCTTTAAAATGTTCTTTAAGGGAAACTCACAATTTGGTCTAGAAAATACTAATAGGATGTTATCGGATCGTGGGAAATCAATTATTAAGACACATAAATAGACTGGTGCTCTTTCATTTTTTAAGAGTCAAGAAAGAAACAAAGATGACTCTCTCGCTTTCAATTGGAAATTACCTCGGAAGGACAAGTGCTTGAATGATATTTTAAGTTTAATGAGTCAAAAAGATCACACGATTGCTCTGGACAATCTAGGTAAACAGGATTACCAGGCAACCGTGAACTACATAATACCTCCCGGTGAATCGAGAAGTATGAGCAGGAAATCTCCCCGAATGTTGGACCTTGGTGTTTGGTGTATCACGTTTCCAAGGCGGCCGACTCAGCTTCCTAAGAATAAACGATTGCAACCTATAGGGGTCTCCCGTTATATACTTGACGGTACGGGGAGCACAAATCTATACTAGCATTGTCTAATGCCGAAGCTAACAAGAACTGCTAGGTTCAAAGACGCTGGAACACGTCTCTAGCCTAGACCTTCTAGATATGATCATTAGATGTCAAATGCACCTTAGTGTTATAGACATTTTTGTGCCTTACAGCATGAAGCATGAAATGTCAATAATCTGAGGGATCCAAAGTCCCTAAACATGTTGTTCCTACCCCTAGAGGAACAAGGTCAGCAAACCACAGCACTTCAGATCAGTTCTCCACTGAAAAACACTCAAAAACAGGTCAATTCTGGATCATGTCAACTGCTCCACTAAGCATCTGCGCTGAATGTCAACTGCTCCATGGTGTACCTGCGCTGAGCGAGTTTGGACATGTGGAGGAATCTTTCCTCAATGTGTCAGTGCCCAGGAAGCTTCCAAAATGACACTTGGATCAAAAGATTCGCCTAAGTGAAGAGTAAGAGGTTCTAAAACTCCAAGTGGAAGGTAGAATCTCCAAGTGGACTCAAGAACTGAAGAACAACTGGGGTTGAAGAGGACAACAGTCACACATCAAGCTGACTTATCTTCACTCCAAAACTCTATATAAGGATCTCATCCCATGGGATCTGGAGGCCGGAATTTTGTGCAAAGAATTGCTGTTGGTTTACAGTTGAGAGTATTGGGTGATTGCTTGAAGGAGGTGAAGAGGAGATTTCTTTCCGTTGGGAAGGTGATGCTGTATTGGGCCTCTTATGGTTGTATCACCACCTGAACCTTACTTTCTTCCATTAATAAAGCATTTGAGGTTCTTCTATTCGCATGTGTTTCAATGATGTATTGTCTTACTTGCGTATTTGATTTATGCTAATCCTTGAATCAATTATGAATGCATGCTTCTTGTAGTTTCCCTTTCTCGTCTTGTTTGCAGGATCTTGTGTAGCTGGGCCCGTGAGAAGACAAGGAGCTGGGAGCAAGCAGCAAAGAGAGAAGATTGGATCGACCATTCGCGCAAGACATCGGTGAGTGGATCTCTTCCTTTCCTCTTTTGCATGTCATAAAGAAGTAATCTTAGATAGCTTTGCTTTGACTGTTGCTAAGGAACTATCACCCTTAGAGTGGGATAGGGTCATTCCGTGTTGGATACTTTTCCCTACAACAGACTGGCGACTCCGCTGGGGATCGTATCTTGTTGGTAGCTTGTGTTTCTTGCTATTCATTTCCTAAACAAAGGGAGTACCGAATCGAACTGCATTTGAGTCCTTCAAATGCAAAGTAGAGGGCAGCTACTCTAGCTCAGTTCTGGGCATGTTTATGATTTGAAGAGCTGATCCACAAGGACTCTTAGTAGCTCTTTGTGATAGTGTTCATCTTCCTTTAATCATCCTCTAGTGTATACTTGATTGATAGCCTTTGATTTGGCCTGAAACAGTTGATTTTTGAGCAATCTGTGACCCGGAACCAAAGAGAAACGAGAGTTTTCTCTTCAGCGCCACTGCAGTGAAGGCTCTCTGCGTTTCAACGCAGGTCCCGAAGGGGCTACCTGCACTGAATGTCAGACTGACAGTGCAGAGCCTGCGCTGAACCAGTTTTGCATTGTGCAACTGGGGTTCCCTGCCTTCTGTTGCCCAGTTTTCAGTATTGTTTTTGCAGCATGTTATCAACCTGTATACCCATCTGAAACTACCTTTCTTTGCCATCATTCCGCCTCAGTTGTATGAAGAAACTGTGATTGTTCTTGTTGTATTTCTTATTTCATTTACAGTTTCCCATAACGAAAGTGAACTAGTCTTGCTGTGGCCTCTTAGATCTAGACCTGTGATAAAGTGTCGTTTTGATTCTAAGAGTTAGTTTATTGCTGTTCATAGCTGATTGAGCATTTTCTTTCGTTATATGGTTCGAATTTCAGTATTTCTAGTGTTGAAACGAGTGAATCTTAAGGTGTTCTTTTGATTATTGGACAAAAGCTTGTTTGCTTTCACTTGAAATTGAATTCGAAATTATACAACAACTTTCTTTTTGTAATACATCAACATTAAGAAAGAAGAAAAGAAATACCTGCATTGTGCATGTGCATTTTGACAGTTTGCATGTCGATTTAGGAAAAGTGCATCAGTGTGTGCTCTATGATCTGTGTGAAAAGTTGATGTCTTTCTTTTCCCACAGTAGTTAAGATTTTCATAAGTTGAAAGAATTGAAAAATCTTGCTTATCATTCTTAGACTGCATTTAGAAGTTGTATCATACATCACGTGGTGATCCATAAAGGCAAACTGCTAAGCAAGATCAACGTAAAACGAATTGAATTTACATAACAACGCTTTGAAACATAACGAAACACAATAGAGGTCTAGGTAGAGACGTGTTCCGGCGTCGTTAAACGTAGTGACTGTCGATCTCTATGAAGGTGGGTGATTCCTCCTGAGGGACGATAGCACTAATACGGACTTGTGCTCCCACGTACCGTCGCGTATATATTGGGAGACCCCTATAGGAATAAAGCCTTTATCCATAGGAAACCGTGTCGGCCGCCCTACTGATCGCGATGCAGTGAACACAGCATTCACGAAGATTGACCACTCGTACCGTAAAACGTATTCTGTGGTTTCGCGAAAGGTTTGGCACACCCTCTGCCTAGAACTCCAGAGTAGTTTCTTTTGGCCTTTTTCAAACTCTATAACTGAAAAAGTCCATCCGAGCATTTGTCACTTCAAGCTCCTTAATACATCGAAGGAGACTAGAGTCATCTTTAGCTTTTTCTCGACTCTTAAAAAGTGAAAAAGCAAGTTGTGTCTAAAGCGTCGTCATATAAAATTCATTTTAAACGGAACATAATCACCCCTTATTCCTGCGTTGATCTTTAGGTTGAGAACATGGAACACACCAACCAAGGGATTCCACATGATGGAAATCCTAGCCCTTTCTCCTCTTGGGGAGAAGTTGGTGCGCCCCACATGGCCACGTTGTCGCTTCCAGGGCTGACAATTGGCCTGCCAGTTTGGCTATTCTCAACCACTGTAGTTCAGAACACCACGGTTCCTGAACAGTCGAGTCAACAGTTAGACCAGTCTAGAGCTGCCCTCCAGCCTTCCACTTCTTATAAATCTTCCTCCGATCCTTCCTCTTCGAAAGGTAGAGCCGGCAAAAGCCAAGCTCCCGTGGAGAAGAAGGAGAAGAAGAAGAAGGAAAAGAAGCAGAAGGAGCCAAAGGCGACTGGGGGCAAGCAAAAGACATCTAACAAAAATCCACACACAGCACGGACCGGGCCTAAATCGCCATGTGTCATATGTAGAGGAGACCACTTCCACCGAGATTGTCCCGGTATTCCCCGGATACTAAGGGACTGGTCCCCTCGTTTGCACAGTTCGGAAGCATCAACCTCTGACAGCCAGGTTGAATGCTTACCGTCAACCAGCGAAAGTGAAGGTTCTAGACAAAGAGGGGGAGCAAGATCCCCCTGCGAACTGTGTGAAGGCAATCACACCCTCCGCCGTTGTCCCTTTTTAGATGAAGCAAAGAGAGTTTTGGAAGATCGTCCAGTTTCACCGTTACGACTTCCTCCTGGATACCGAAAACTCGCGCCAAGTCCTTCGTTGGTTGAAAATACAGCTGTCCCGCTCAAGTGGTCAGCTGAAGCGTCAGTCACTGAAAATGAACCTACTGAATCCGGACCGGACGAAAGTCCAAAGGTCGAAACGGCAGTTGACCCGGTTCTCCCTTCAGAAGTTTCATCTTCAAATGACACCGTCACTGAAGATTCATCTTCAGCTGACACCCTCACCGAAGAGAATAAGGATGACACCGTCCAGATTCTTTTCATCAACACCGATTCTGATGAGCATCAGGGCAATGCGCCCACTCCTTTATCATAGGAAGGAGCGTCGTCAGGATCATATCCAGCCGTGTATTCGGTCCCACCACCAAGCAACCTGGTTGTGTCCTTCGATTGGAACCAACTTGGCAGACCCCGGTTACCTGCCAGTATACCATTCAGAATTATAGTCCAAATATACAGAATGGTAATGGCTGGAACTATCATTGATGAAGGGGCATCTGTGAGTATCCTTTCCTCTATTGCTTGGAAAGCACTGGGTTCCCCGACGCTTTTGCCTGAGATAAGAAATCTCTCGGGTTTTGATAAAGGAACCAGTCGACCATTAGGGATTCTACCTAATGTGCCTATTACATTGAAAGGGAAGGCTGTCAAAATGAACTTGATGGTCATCCGAGGACCCTTGGATTATAACCTACTCCTTGGACGAGACTATATATATTGCATGAGAGAAATAGTCTCCTCACTCTTTCGAATAATGTGTTTTCCACACGAAGGAAGAATGGTCAAGCTCGTAGACCAACTTTCATTTCTGGGATCACGCATCGCAAATAGTCACATACCAACCCTGAATGGTCTTTTCAATCAAGAAAGGTCTCCACCCCCGGTTCTTCTTCCTGATGAGTGCGAGTGATTCGGGAAAGTAGGGCTGGAACCCAGGGGGCATGCATCCTGGTCTGCTTTGGGCAGAGAAAACCCTGGGTATAAGGTAGAATTTCCGCGGGAGAATATGACTAGTCCGTACCCCGTCCCCTCCTTCATCTTCGTAAAAGAAAGAGTCGGCAAGAGAGCCGAGCTCTCATGAAGAAGAAGGGGTAATTGGGAGTGGGGTTGTTCTGGAAAAAGATTCTTTTGTCAAAGTTATGTGAGAGGGCGGTGGTCGTCACTCACCATTGTCTATCTTTAGTAGGCATAGCCGAAGAAAGATTTTGTTTGAAAGATTAACAGAACAATCTTTGGGTAACCTGAAAGAGGTAAGCCTCACCCATTAAAAACAAATGTTTGGACGGATAAGTAGGGGCGACCTTGAAATTGTACTTTATACCTGGGGGCATGCAAACCTCTTGGAATGCAAGCACTGGCGGCTATTGATTTTTTTTTAGTTTTTTAGGTCCTCCCTTTAAACCTATAGGTCTAACCCTTTAAACTCGTAGGATTGGTCGATACCCAGCTTGCATAAAGAGAGGATATGGAGCAAAGTGTAGTGAGATGAAGCTCCTTAAAAAATAGCGAGCTCTAGGAGACCTTCCTATCTTATGACTGGTAAAAACGAGCAGTTTTGGCAAAGTTCATGCTCGTTAAAAAATAAATGCAAAAACCGAGCAGTTTTAGCAAGAGTTCGTGCTCGTTAAAAAATAAATGCACATGTGAGCAAGCTTCCCCAGAGTTCAAGCTCATTCAGGAAAAATGAACCGGTAAATAAGCATTTGAGACCGTAAATTCATCAGCCATAAAAGCCTTGGTCGTGTTTGCACCGTCACCTCCACTTGTCATTTGGCCGATCATTCACATCCACTTGATTGTTCACCTATTTGAGGA
Source organism: Pinus tabuliformis (assembly GCA_031772625.1). Classification (NCBI taxonomy): domain Eukaryota; kingdom Viridiplantae; phylum Streptophyta; class Pinopsida; order Pinales; family Pinaceae; genus Pinus; species Pinus tabuliformis. The sequence goes on from CM062808.1 coordinate 137,723,323, forward strand.
ACAGCTGCGAAGAGTGGTTTCACCTAGCCATCCTTGTGACATTGCCGTGATTGGAAAATTCCAACCTGTACCTGGAATCTGCTGCTATCCCTATTTATCACTCGTTCCTCAAAATACGAGTCTTCTTTGAGCTCTTTTCACTGACTCGTAAAATATGAAAAGTTTGCCGAGTTTTGGCCTTCCAGCTCATTAAAAGGACCGGAAGAGCTATCCCTCCTCTAGATTTTAATCTTTTTGGACCTGAGGGATTATTGCACAAAAAGATCGAGCGCTTGTCTAGTTCGGCTCGATAAAGCTATCGAACATTCATCCCTTCTGTATTGTTTTATACTTTTTCGGACTTAAGGGATTAGATGACGAAAAAGGACCTTTGGAGTTAACTTTATGTACCTTTTTAGACTCTCTAAAAATGAAAAGGACCGAGTTGTCTTTGTCGCTAGACTCGTTAAAATATATTAAATAGCGACAAACTTGTCTTTAGACGAGAACGAGTTTCCCTATCGCTAGGCTCGTTAAAACATAGCGATGGGCTTGCCCGAAGGGCAGGTTATAGAACAAGCATATGTTATCCTCCTCAAGCTTGACAAAAATAAAGAGGTACTGGTCAGAAATGACTGGGGAAAAATTGGGAGAACCTCAAAGCTTAATGGTAGCAAGTCGCTCTTGAACATGACACTTTTGCCTCCATAAAACATCGGGTTGGGTTGTTTTCATTCACCGGTCCCTTCACCATGGTCTCGCCATACCATCCACATTTGGGGTAATGCTACCGATCCATCACATCAGTGTCGTTATATGTTCAAGAGATGTCATTCAGGAAAAGTCAACCGTGTCCCATCCACTGCCATACATCATCTTTCATCCTTTCATGACCGCCACCCTGAATCATATTTCACAGATCGTTTTCACCTTCATCACAAATCATTAGCTCCGTTCCGTGTCACTGATGTGGGATTCATTAAGGCCCTCCTTTGACGGATCGCTTCTTGTCGACATCAGCTCATTATCCAAGAAGTTGATCTAGGAACACCCCCCCAGTACTTTGAAGCTTGCATGCCTCAATGGCAAGTTTCTCACTTCCGGCGACAGGTATACATCAATGACCTTCGACCGGGAGATTTTGCGTGGTGTTCGACGCCAAGTCCTATATTCACACCACGTGAATTGTGCTGCAGTACCTTGAGGGTCATCATCATTATCGGTGATTCCTCTCGCGCTTGTTAACAGTTTACATTATTGACTGGTAATCAAGCGATGTCTTTCCATGTTCGACTCCAAGAAATTCTCACATGGATCGACTTGTACTTAGAGTGAAGATCAGACGAGTTTGAAGACCCCGGATCTAGTTTCATCCATCCGGGCTGCGATATATATTCAGGAGATAAAGACATTGACATGTGCAGCAGATGATCATCCTAATCAAAGGATGATAATTTCAGCAGAGAATTATCAGTCTACCATCAGACGATCGTCTGTTTTATGTACAGAAAAATGTATTTATAAAGCTGAGCATGGGAAATGCCCGCATCAGCTAGATCATGAAAGCAGTATGAAAAATAATGTATTGTATTGTATTTTGTTACAGGTCACCTCCCGACGATTGAATGAACTTCGGATCCTCCTGATAAAGCATTTCACCCGATAAACGACCTCATACTTTAGGGGGCAACTGTTATAGACATTTTTGTGCCTTACAGCATGAAGCATGAAATGTCAATAATCTGAGGGATCCAAAGTCCCTAAACATGTTTTTCCTACCCCTAGAGGAACAAGGTCAGCAAACCACAGCACTTCAGATCAGTTCTCCACTGAAAAACACTCAAAAACAGGTCAATTCTGGATCATGTCAAATGCTCCACTGAGCATCTGCGCTGAATGTCAACTGCTCCATGGTGTACTTGCGCTGAATGTCAACTTCATCAAAGGCTACCTGCGCTGAGCGAGTTTGGACATGTGGAGGAATCTTTCCTCAATGTGTCAGTGCCCAGGAAGCTTCCAAAATGACACTTGGATCAAAAGATTCGCCTAAGTGAAGAGTAAGAGGTTCTAAAACTCAAAGTGGAAGGTAGAATCTCCAAGTGGACTCAATAACTGAAGAACAACTGGGGTTGAAGAGGACAACAGTCACACATCAAGCTGACTTATCTTCACTCCAAAACTCTATATAAGGATCTCATCCCATGGGATCTGGAGGCCGGAATTTTGTGCAAAGAATTGCTGTTGGTTTACAGTTGAGAGTATTGGGTGATTGCTTGAAGGAGGTGAAGAGGAGATTTCTTTCCGTTGGGAAGGTGATGCTGGATTGGGCCTCTTATGGTTGTATCACCACCTGAACCTTACTTTCTTCCATTAATAAAGCATTTGAGGTTCTTCTATTCGCATGTGTTTCAATGATGTATTGTCTTACTTGCGTATTTGATTTATGCTAATCCTTGAATCAATTATGAATGCATGCTTCTTGTAGTTTCCCTTTCTCGTCTTGTTTGCAGGATCTTGTGTAGCTGGGCCCGTGAGAAGACAAGGAGCTGGGAGCAAGCAGCAAAGAAAGAAGATTGGATCGACCATTCGCGCAAGACATCGGTGAGTGGATCTCTTCCTTTCCTCTTTTGCATGTCATAAAGAAGTAATCTTAGATAGCTTTGCTTTGACTGTTGCTAAGGAACTATCACCCTTAGAGTGGCATAGGGTCATTCCGTGTTGGATACTTTTCCCTACAACACTTAGGTTAATTGAGTTCATTTTAAAGTTTATCTTGAGTTATGTCTCAATTTTTAGGCCTTAGTGATGTGACTTGAGAAACCTTAAATGCAACTAAATGAGACAAGACCCTTTCAATTCGATGAATTGCCTACACTAAAGAGGGTAGAAACTACACAACCAAATGCAAACAACCAAGCATCTGAAAGAAACATGATCTTTCACTACTTCACTTTTCGAAAAAAATAAACTAATGAAAAATGCATTCCAATTCCTAATTTCCTGACAAGTACATTTCTAACAGTCCTTTCAACAGCAAAAGAGTTTTTTTCTCTTTAAAATTCTAATGCAATCCTATTCTTTAATGATGCAGACTATCGTAGCATAATAATGCAACAAACTAGAATTTCATACTTTTTCATGAAACAACGAAATGAATTTTTCGCATACAACACTTCAATGAAAAAGTTTTCAGGACAATTAGCTCTCCAAGCAAATGAAAACATGAAAACATAGACTCGTTCAGACTAATGAATCACCGACTTTACCAAAAACAAGACAAGCAATGTGATCCATTCCGAAAAAAGAAACATTTAGACAATCAAACCAAAACTTTTCAAACTTATGTAATGGAGGTCAAAGTCGTAAAAGGACCGCAAACTAAATGCGAGTAAGTACACCAACAACTCAAATCACTGAGTTCACAGTGAGCTGAATGGATGACAATCTAGATGCCCTAGTGTCACTAACCATCCAATGACTCAAGAAATCAAGCAGAAAGATGAGAAGCCAACAAGCAAACAAAACCAAATGAAAAGCAGCTTTCTAGTCAGGGAGAAAATGGTCTAAAAGGCTTATGGGGTCGAAATCATGAGGGCAAAACACACTAGCCAAGATTGGGGACAAACCCTAATCTTCACTGACACGGATCGATGCGACTTCCTAACCCAAAACAAGCACAAGAGGTAGGTCGGCGTGACTGTTTTTCAGCATCTCGCGCTGATCGGCTTGACTGTCAGAGGATTAAGCACACTGAGCGAGGGAGCCAAAAAAAAATATTTAAAATAGGGACCAGATCTGCTACTATGAATTTCAAACTCAGACCAGTAAGAAGAAGAAAAGAAACAGAACCAAAGGGAAAAGTGGAACTAGAAAAGTTCACACAAAATCATGAAATCCCAAACAAGACAAACAGAAGGATTCATCTCCCCAGTATGGTCGCCAATTTGTGGTGAAGTAAAATTATGAGTGCAAACATAAACAATTCCTCTAGCCCGATAATGGGTCTAGCCACAACTAATACATTATATGGAAGATTTCGTAGGTTAGAACCAATTAAGAGGGCCTACCTCTTAGTACGCTTATCCCGTTTGATGATGTCCTTGCTTGCTCGCTCCAACTATCTCTCGCTTCCTTCTTCAAACACCTAAAACAAGTAAACAACAGCAAACAATAACCATGATAATATACAAATTGTAATTCAACCTACTTAAAAAGTCAAGAAACATTAAGCCATGAACATGTAATATGACAAACTATGTAGGAAATCAATTGATAGTTGCATATATATTGAATCAAGAAGAGATTACAACCATTGCCTTGATGTTGTCGTTCTCCTTCGACAAAACCAGGTTCCTACACACTTTTGCTAGCATTCCATGATGGCCTCGACAATAATATTTTTAAGGCTTTTCCCTTTAGGCTTCACACTAAACCAAATTCACACTTCTCCCTCACACAACTAGAGAGCTACAACTATGAATAGCTTGTTGTTTACTCCAAACTTAATTAGCACTAGCACACCAACATTAATACTAGTTTGTGCTTGGGAAAAATGGAGGTTTATATAGGATGAATGGATCGGAGATGGATCCTATTCTCATGGTAGAAGGTCTTATCTCTTGAGGTAGTTCCATCATTATAGGGGAAAGGAGCCCAAACTGACATCCTCGACCCCATGCGGCCAAACCATTTACCATACTTCTGTTACGAAGCTTCTATAGCTAGAAACTTCGGCTATTTATTTAAAAAACTTTCCATAAGAGGACCAATGTGACTGGAACAAATATCAGTCACTCTGATCGATGTTAGGGACAATGTTAATCCCTATATATCAGCGCGAGGAGGACAAGGGCCATTAGCGTCGGTCTTGTAAACTGGGAAAAACAGATGATTTTGGGGAAATGGTGCAAAAGGGAATTGTTCTGCCCATGAAGAGGGACACAATGGGAGTTTCTTCATGAAGAGTAAGCATCTAAGGTTCATTGTAGAGGTCCTCCAGGATCAAGGAACGGGGAGTACAGGGACAACGACAAAATGTTGTGTAACAGAAGGTCAAAGGTTGCATGTGAGGAGGAAATTGAAGTAAAATAATGGAAAATGATGAAAATAGAGACCTCATTAATAAAAATGCTTCTAAGGATCAGTTGATAACCTTTTTTCAATTGAGTTTTGGAGCTCTCTCATTATTCTCTCTCTCTCTCTCTCACACTCTTGGACACTTAGAGTTTTCTTGGAGCCATTTTGGCATTGGATCAAGAAAGGAAAAAGAAGGTAAGAGGAAGCTAAGATCAAGTAGGGAAAGGCGAGATCAAGCAGCTGTAGTGGAGTTCATTTCAGATATCGATTTTCATGTGTATTTTCCTTGCTACATTTGGCATGCATGGTATTGCATGTGGTAAATTTTTTGTTGTTGTGGCATGGGTTTTTCCATGTGTAACAGTTTTTTTAGCCTAGTCTTACCATTTTCGGATAGCCATGGTGTGATGGGGTTCTCATGTTTTGGTTGAGTTGTATTTCCAAATGGATTCGAAGCTGAGTTCAGTGGATCTTTGAAATGATAGAACACATGGGACTAGTAATCCCGTGTTTTGGATATGTGGTAAAGCTTGGAGAGTGGGTCTCAGTTTAGGGCCTAGTGATCCGGGTTGGATTGCGGTAAAACCTCAAAGACTAGGAGGCTTGAAAATTCCTCATGGTGTAGGTGGAGAATCTGGTGGCATCCATGCTTGTTTGGCCTAGTGATTAAGTGGAGATCATGGTAGAGTTTGTTATGACGTGTTCATTATGTTGGCCTATTGATTTGGGATGGATTACGGTAAAACCTAGTTTCTATTAATGAGGATGATGTGGTTTAGCCTTGGTATGACCTGGTTGGTTCTTTTGGTTTGATTCCTGCATTCATGCTTGGAATATGGCACGGGGGTGAATGGTTGAAGAGAGGTATGGCTCAACCATTGTATGGTCAGTTGGAACATGGAAGTCCCATCCCCGGTTTGGTTTTTCATCATGAATTAAAGGTTATTTATCCTTGTATTTCTATGAGCATTTTGATGGATTATATGTGGTCTATATGGTTTTACTTTCATGAGTATTTATGCTCTTATTATTTTGGTTATATGTGTGTTTTATGACAACAACTATGTATGGCTCTCAGCATGTCTTTACTTGTAAATGAATGGATAATGTATCTATGGTCTAATAGATGGTAATGCATCAAATTAGATGAGGGAAAAATGGTTCTTAGCGATTCTCAAATAAGTACAAGATCCCTATATTTAATTTTGTTGGTTACACCTGTAGATTACATGCTTCTGACATGCTTGATGAAATGTTTGTAATGGCTAGTAGGGGTATCATTAAGGTCTTGTTTAACTTATTGTTTTTTCATCATTGTTTCCATATTCTTTTACTACTCCTAATTTATCATTCCATTCTAGGAAGTGACCTGGGCTCTGGGACTGAAAAAATGGCTCAAATTCTAGGGAAACTGGCACAGAACCAACAAAATGAGTCTCTGGATGCTGGCAGGCAAACTTGTGAGAGAGACTTTGAGTTTCTGGACGTTGTCATGCCTATATCGTGAGAGTGACTGAGTCTTAAGTTCGTCAAAACTTCAGTAGGACACAAGGGCAAGTTGTCTAAAGTGTTGGATTGGTACCTGAGGATCTTGAAGCTGATGTTGAATGTCTATTTGTTATTTTTCTATCGATTCCACTTCCTTAAGGTCACACAGGAGGTCAAATCCAATCATAGTAGCCTCTCGTCACGTGTTTACCCCAGTTGTCATGGTTACTTGGGTATATTTGGGAGGAGGGTGTTACACTGGAGAACCGGGCAGGTATAGGGTATGATCGAGAGGAGTTAAGAGAGAGTGCTACATCAGCTAGATTATCAGAGTATCTTTTTGAGGGTAGATTGGTTGTTGATGTAGTGACACCAAGCCCAAATTTCCATCTTGTACTAGTGGATGTATGAGGGCCAGTATCCCTGGTACGGGAGCTGTAGACTGTTGTATTTTATGTTGTTTAATATAACGAAGTTGGGTTGAAAAATGTAAAAATTTGTTTATATTGTGTGCATTTATAATTTATTGTTGTTTATATTTCGCTGTGCAAAGTAGTTTTGTTGAAATTCTTGGTACAGTAGCGTCAGAGATTCTGAGATTCCATCCTAGACCCAAGATCATGGAAATTCAACATTCAACATTTCTTTTTTAGTTTCACAATGCTTCACATGCATGCTATCACATTTTGAAATATTATTCAAAAAAATATTTATATCCAAATATTTAGATTTATCTTTAATTACATACTCAACTAATATAAAAATATCTTCATCAACGAGAAAAATATATGAATCCAAATTCACTCTCCAAGTTGCAAATTTACCTTTATGAAGCATTAGAATTCCTTGTCGATCCATTTCATAAAATTTGCAAAAATTATGCCAAAATCTCCAAGATCCACTCTCTAGTGATCAAGTTACACTTGGGAGCCCCGCTCTAATACTAATTGTTTGAAACTAGATCACTATTGGGGTAGTGAGAGCACATATAAATTTTGTCTCCAAATATTAATATTTTAATCCATGCACAAACTGAAACACACAACCATAGATCAGAGCATCAAAATAATCATGCAACCATAAAAACAATAAGCACAATGGATAGAATTATGTTTGGTGGAAAACCCTCCCCCAAGCAAAAAACCACCTTGTTGTTGTTGCGCTTCTCAATTCTTTTATTGAATTTGTTGAACAAATTTAACAGGGATCATCTCACGCCCATGAGCCAGAAGACTCAACTTATTTTCATAGTATGTTGGCACCTATCATATAGGAAATAGTTTTTCTCACGGCTCTACGGACTACCATTCGTTGAAGGCCGACACAATCAACGATCCTCGCCCAACTGCCATTGGACTATCCAATTCCTATTGGATTGAGAAATTTCTCCCTTCTACAAAATCCACCAAGTCATTGTCTACTTTGAAGCTTCCATGCCTTCACTTCCTCCATGTGAGCCTCATTTCATATATTTTCATACTGGACTCCCAATTCACTCAACATGATCACTGCAACAACATAGCATCTAAGCACAATCAAATGATAATATTTGCAGCACAATCTGCAATAAAAAGTCCACAAAAGTTGCAAAAAAACTCCTCAAAATACTACTCCAATCCACACATCATATTCTCACACACTACACCAATCTGATGGTTGAAACATACTTCAACTCACTACTACTACAACTACAAATTGCGTAAAAAGTTTTATGTAATATAACTCACACAGTTTTCACACTCTTCTCACACATACACACTCAACACCACAACTAGAGAATCAACCATACTAGCAATGAACTTTCTCCAATATATGGACAAACTCAAGTGCTCAAATCAACAATTACATATAACTACTAAGCTCAGCAATCTTGTTCATATGCTTGATTTGAGATGGATTTAGCTCATTAACTCAATGAACAACTAACTCCACTAGCCTTTTTGATATTTTCAACTTTAATCGTCTTTTGGAGGTCTCACAAAATTTTTCGACCATAAACCAAAGAGCTATGATCAAGGATGTCACCAAAACACAAAATTTAGTTGACCGATTGAGGAATGCTGAGAAACTCTTGTGAAAAACCTTTGTCACTTCCACAACACTATCTACATGTGTTTGGAAGTAACAATCGCTCTCATGATCCTACCGCCATGCAATTTGATCTCTTAAGCCACTCTGATGAGCCTGCCTCCATGCGAATGAGGCTAAAGATGAAGAAAACCAATGGATCTTCAGTCTAGAACCTCTACCAACTGATGGAACACCTTCTTCAGCTCCTTATGACACCTCCAAACCTCTATGTCAATTTTGCAACTGATGAAATAGGCTAAGAACAAGTCAATGACATGAAAGACCTATTATGCCAACCTTAGTACCAAGACCAACACCTCCAACTTCTCAAGCAACAACCACAACCTCTCTAAACATCTCCAAGCTCCTGCAACAGTAGCATCATGTCATCAACTGTCTCCAACACTGATATTGTATCCTCTGACATAAGCAACCACAACTCAACACATGTAGCAGCATATCTAATGTCTCCAAGACATAAAGAGACATATGCAACACCTAGAGAAACACTCAAATCACCTGCAGTAGCATCATCTCCAACCAAAAAAAACCTGCCAACCTTAAACTAATCATAACATTTGGATACCATCTCTACTCAGCAGCAACAACATCATGTCACAAGCAAGTTGAAATAAATTCCAACAATCAAGATGGTCATCAAGCCAAGCATCCATCACACATGCACATGACAAGAAACATCTCACACCTGTTGACATCAATGCCAACAAATACTTTTGAACATATCCTATGGTATAACTTGTAAAAATTCTTAGATGTTTTGGACCAATCCCAAGAAGCAATCCATCCAAAATTTTGTTTCTCTCTTGTAGCAGTCTTCTTTCTAAAACATTTATTCGTATGGTGATTGTGCTTTCCACAATGCTCACACGGGTGAAGATTAAAACATTGATATTCACATGTCCAACTCTATCACAATGTTGTCCTTGATCAATTTGTTCTAGAACAACATCATCTAGAAATATAACATTATGAAATTGTATAGGTTTATAAAAATCATGAATGTGAAAATATACATCCAAAACATCCTTATTATATCCCAAACTAGTTATTTTTTTGTTGTGTACAACCTCTTCCCACGGTATTCTAAAGGTTTTGGGAACTTTAGGTTTCATATTTGTATACAAATTGTTGTTGCTCACTGGAAAATTTAATTTCAGTTGTCCAAGAGTGCAAAGGAATTGAGAATTTTCCTGTCATCTTCCAAGTCATATAAGCACTCAAATCTAAATCGGACCCTATCCATTGGATAGCTCTGTTTCTAAGCATTGTATGTTCGGGTCCTCCTGTAGATTGGTGAGGACCTCGAATGATTCTTCCAACATTCTGGTGCAGTCCCTTACTGCACTGTTAATCTCCTCCATCCCCGTTGTAATGGCACTAGTGTTAGAGCCTAGATTTACCTCAGGCTGAAAAGGTAAGCTTCTAGGTCCACATCAAACCACGCTCAGCCTCGTAGCTAGCCCTATGAGGACAGGAGAGGGCTCTCTCCGTGTTAATCTCAGCAAAAGATAAACGATGGGGCTTGAGATGACTGAAAGAAAAACTAATTTTAGGCTAGGTATGAAGTGCAAGGTTTTGATTTGAGTTTTTGGGGTTTTTTGTTGGAAAAAGGGAAAGGCAAGTTTGGGTCCGGGGATGAGGCCAAATTTTTGTAGAATTCCAGTTGGGGCAAGGTAGGCAGTAGTTTTGATGCTTAGATTAAATGAATAGATAGAAAAGACCACTGAGGAGCCGAAGAGGGCAAGAGGGTGTCAAGAATCCTCTTCAAACTGACAAAAACATTGAGAATTAAACAAAACTAACAGGTAGAGCACAACAAGCTAATGAATTCTACCTTTGTCACTCAATTTGGTTAATTTTAGAAGCAAAGAGAAGGGAAATGGCATACATAAAACATCAATGAATTTACAATTACATGAAGAAAAACACCATCAAAACACAGAGCCACATGAATCCCAACAAGTGCTGCAAAACCCTAATCTTTCCTTTGCCAAAAATGCAGAAATCAAATGTACAATGAAGTGCCAAGCAATCCCAAGTGTCCAACCCTGAAAATGACTCAGAAAATACATAATATAGACCATCCTAACCCATTCCCATGCCTCTAGGGGTCGAGCTCATCATTCTAGGAGCTGTTTCAACCAATTCTAAACAAGGCACTGAAATCTAGGCAATCAAACAACTTGCCTCTATATGGAAGGAAACTGATTCATTCATTTAATTTTCACTTTTTAGTGAATGAATCCTCTAGAACAAGTAAATATGTACCAAAATTACATCATGGTTATGAAATTACATCATGGTAGATCAAGAGTTACATGAAAAAGTAAAACTAGTCAAAACTGGGCGAATTTCTGAGCTGAAGAGTGAAAAATAGGCCAAAATTCTCTATGCGTCGCGCCCAAAATCTCTATGCGTAGCGCAACTTTGGAGCTGATTTTTAGGCCCTTTCCGAAGTTCAAATTGAGCTCATGATAGCTTGTTGGAAAGCCATTCCTGTCTACTTTCCAAACCAAGTGGAATTTCTGGATTTGGTGTCCATTTGCCCCTCCAAACATCCAATCTCCCAAGACTGCTTCCTGTGTGTCAAAATAGGGGCAGTGAGGTCATTTTTGAATGTTTTTTGACCTTTTAAGGGCTCAAAACCTGCCAAAACTTCTTGGACATAGGTAGGAAAGCATAATTTATCATGAAAAATCCATAAATGTAAATTTTTTTAGATTTGGAGCCCTCAAGCAAAATAGAGTGCCACGTGGCGCGACGCATAGGGAGGAAAACCCTGTGTTAAAACTTTCTGTGCATAGCGCCTTTTTGCAGATCCGTTTTGAGGGCCTTCCCGGTGTTCAAATTGGGCACAGGATAGCTCGTTGGAAAATTATTTGAGTCTACTTTCCAACCCAACTATAATTTTTCAATTTGGAGTTCATTTTCCCTATAAAAAATCAGATCTCCCAAGACTGGTCAAAATGTGCCAAATGAGGCTGCCTCAAGGCAGATTGTTGTTGCACTCAACTTTTGAAGGGCTTACTCAACTCCAAATTGAGCTCATGATAGATAATTGGAAAGATATTTGTGTCTAGTTATCATTTTACTCATCAAGCAAGTCATTTGGCCAACCAAGCTAAGAGAAAACTTGATTTTCCTAAGGTCACTTCAGAGGTACATCAATTCTCCCAAGGCAACTGTATTTTTGATATTTCTCTAAAACCATGACACCTATGTAAAAATTGAAGGAGGTTTTTCTTACTTGGTCTGTTTTGGAAAAAAAAATCTCTACTTTTTCCTAAATTCATATTTTCTTGCTCAGAAACATCATTTGAGTAAAACCTACCCCGATGTGTGGAACAGGGGATTTGTTGAAATGAAGCGAAATGAAGGGGATAAGGGGCTTCTAAATTCTTGAGAAAATTTTGGGAAGTAGGGAGGGATGTTAGGAAGTAGGGGAGAGTGGAATGTCAAATATTGAGTGAGGGGAATGGGTCCAAAAGGGATAAACACAGGCCCAACCTAGGAAATTGTCAAGTTGTAGCAAGAAACTAGGATTTGTGCAAAAATGAGGAATTTGGGGGATCTCAGTGATGGGAAGAGTTTAGTAAGGTACATTAAGGATAGGGGAAGGTGTATGAACATCAGTATACAAGTTTTGACGATGATTTGACCATCCAAGAGAAATTGACTTCAAAACCCTAGGAGCGGGAAATGACCTTACCTAGGCGCAATTGAAGCATGAACAAGGCATAAAATAACCCAGTGGAACTTGGCATGATGATGAAAACCCTCTGAAAAATGGTACACTCTACCGAATGGTGACATGAAGCTCTTGGGACAGCCATTAGGGTTTGGGAATTTTAAGTATGAGACTAGGGTTTGGTGCATTTGGGATTTTGGGAAAGGGAACTTAGGATAAGGGATTATTGATTTAAGGGGGTAGTGGAACTTAAGGAATAAGGGAATCAATGAAAAAGGGATAAGGGAGTAAACTTGGTGGAAAAATAGTCATCAAAACCCTAGGCAGCAATTTTTGTTGGAGGAACTTGAAATGATAGGGTTCAACTTCTTTAAGCAATCACCATGAAACAAGAAACATGAAGTAAGCACCCAACTTGGATAGAAAATGATAATGGAGGCTCTACCTGACAAATCCGTGCATTTTTGGGCGATTTGAGTGATTTGGGCAAGTTCTAGCAATTTTTGAACCCTCTGTCTGTATGTGCCGCGTGGCCAACCCAATGCGCCGCGCCTCACCAATGCGTCACGCCCGTGTTAAAATGCATTGAGTTTTGAGGCCCAGTGCGCCGCGCCGGCTGTATGCGCCGCGCCTCCTGCCCAGTGCGCCGCGCCTAGCAACTTAATGCGTTTTTCGCCCAATTTCTCACTTGATTGCCCTGCCTTGCTTCTCTTTTACAAATGATCTTTTCAAATGAAGGAATTGCTTATAAACAAAGAGCCTTTGAGATTTTAGCTCATGAAACCCACTTTCATAATGTTTGCAGAACTTTGGCACTTTCACCTTTTAATCAAACTCTGATTTTGTTTCCATTTGATTTGTTGAACTGATGATGAATCTCTTTGTCTATTCTGCAGGGATGGATGTCATTGGATTTGGCAAAGGCGACCAGGGCTGCACCTGAAGGACTTTACAACTGAAGCAACTTTGAAAATAACATGATATTTATTACAAAAGACGAAATTTGATGATTTTTCTTCAAAACAGAGTTTTGAAGAAAAGTAATGATCGAACATTATTACGATGAAATTTTGCAATGAAAACTTATTTCGAACCTCCCTCATGTGCCTGCTGGCATTATTAGCCATTTTGAAGACTAAACTCGTGAAACCCTAGACCTACTAACTAAAATGACTCTTTGCTGACCACGAGACCAAACAAGACTATATATGACTTTAAAATTGACTTTGATGAGCAGACACGGACCAGTAGGTACATGACATGAGGGAGATGAGTGACAAGACCCTTCCATCAGAAGATCGATGCTCCTAATGGAATGCAAATTACTGAAGATGAATGAGACCCCATGAGATTTTGATCTGTGACGGAGGGCTGAAGAGACCGACTCTAACAACTGGCACGTTGTTCTCTTACCTCTGTATCAGTTGAAGGTTGCGCCTTCAACCATAGCTCTGCTATTTGAAGGTTCAATTCTAGATGAACCTTGGCCATTTCTTCTTGTGCCTCGCACACCCCTGCTGCTAATCTCTGGATGCACGCCTCTGTGGGTGCCTCTGCTGGGATGGCCAACTTAGGGACCATCTGGTAAGCTCCTTTGATTACCTACACCATCTTCCTGTTCTGAGATACAACATTGTCACGCTGCAAGCTCAACTGCTCCATGTTGATCCTTTTCTCTCTCAACACTTGTAGCGTGCAGCTCTCCCTAGCCTGTAGTTCTACAGTAATCCCATCGTACAGAACGTAGAGCATCTCCCTAGGGAGCGCATCCATGTTGATCCATATGCCTTTGAATGCACTAATCGTAGCCCTGTCGGCCTCATTTTCTGTAACCAGTGCCCCCTCTGGCAGCACTACTGTATTGGTCATGTGAGCGCACAGCATTTCCTCGGCTGCGATCGTCCCTACTACGAGGTTGGTTGAGAATGTACCAGTCTGAGGAGTGTTCACCTGCAACTCCTGAATGTGCGACCAAAGGGCTCCCAACATAATCTGGTTCTCCTCCACGAACTCCTGGAGGGCCTCCATGGTGACGTCGTGCACCATCTCGCCTCTCTCATGTAGATCCCCTTCAGTAAGGGTGATTGGGTCAAAAGATAGTTTAGATGCTTTTACCTTCTTGCACAACCCCATCTTCTCTCTCATGCGTGAGCACTTCAATAGTGTCGACGTTGTATGTGGGTATGCGCTAGACTCTTCTACCTCTGTTTCCAACTCTTTTACCTGTGTAGGCGAAGGCGACTTACGGCCTTCGTGCTTGTCATCTATGCTTCTACTATGACCTTCTGTTGTTCAGTTGTTGTCTGTGCAGTGTCCCATGCCTCCTATGCCTTTGCAACTACTGCCTCTTTTCTCCTTTTCTCGACCAACTGGGCCACTCGTAGTTTTTCCTCTTCCTTCTTTTTTGCGTAGCATACTTTTCTGCTACCAACTCGGAGATATCTGGAGCACGCCATTTCAGCGGCCACACATCAAGTATGTTGAAGATCACATCGTCGGTGGCCATATATGGTAGTTCGTGCCACTTCTGTGTAGAGTCCTTGCGCGCCCTAAGGTAAATGTGATCGAAGTTTACTTTAAATTTTGCAAACCCTTGTAGGTTGTTGTAGACAGTGGGTGATAATCACGGTCTGTGGTTAATCCCCATCCTGAAGTTCATATCAATGAACACCCAGAATATTTTGTTGTCGCAGACCTAGTGCGTGTCTTTGGTAGCCCACAGCGAAGCATACTTCGCAGCCTCTGGGAGATCCCTCTCAATCGTGAGCAATTGGTTGTCCTCGGGTAATTCTCCAGCCATGGGCACTATGGACAGTAGAAGCCATGCATAGTGGAAGGCTTTCCCTTGTTCTTGCGCCTCACAGTAGTTCTCCAGGAACTCCTTGCACAGGAATTTGGACCAGTTAAACCGGACCCCCTTTGCACACTGCTCAGCAAGTGCGACCACCAGTGCGGGCACCTCATCCGCGTGGCACTTCCGCATGAGCTTACCTACCAATATCTACATCACAACTTGGACAACCTTGTTGTTGATACTGGAGATTGCGTAGCCCCTCTTTTTCTTCTCTAGTTTGTACCTTTTTTTAATGCCCTCCGCGATGGCCAAGTTGCCACTTTTACCCTCTGAAATGTTTGCGAGGTCTTCTCCTTTGAATGTGAGTCAGGTAATTCGGTGTATCATGTGGTCCGTGATGGGGATAGGCTCTTCCAGCCATAAACACCCATCATTTACTAGGCAGAGCAGCTACATGATGACGAAGATAGTTACCGGGGCGCGATGGTAATGTGGCACCCAGAGCAGGTTCAACAACCCTGCCTTTTCGACCCCACGCAACCACTTGCATGGCTCCAACTCTGTGACTCTTGTCGTAGTGTTCTTCTTCAGCTTAATGAGCTGCGCAATCTCCAAGTGAGGGAATTTCTTGTGGTCGGTGAGATCCCAATCTTCGAATTTCAGACTCAGCACTTGTCCCAGGTGCCTACCTTCAAAAACAATGTCGTCTAGGAGGAGAGGAGTCTGCAGAGAGCTCTTAGTCTCATCGAGGTCCTTGGGCACCTTTGCCTTCCCCTTCTGTGGAGGAATATATGTAGGTAGCTTAGTTCGAGGGGTCGAGCCCTCAATTTCTTCCTCCATGCCCTCATCCTCATCTTCTTCTATTATGATATCCTCCAGGTCTTCTTCCTCCTCATCGGTGTCCAAAGTAACCTCTTTCCCCTTTTCCTCCATGGTCAGTTTGGTGTGCAACGGATTTTGCGAGGACACACATACCGAAATCATGTATTGTTTATCTTTCTTTGGTCTCGGTGTGCGTGGCGATTTGTGGATTTCTGCAATAATCTCAGTTTTCTCAGGGGCATCTCTGATGGTCATGGCTTGCGCAACTTCTTCGGCGGTCATTTCTATGATTTCTTTGTCTTCTCTAGACACTACCATTTCGTTAGTCCAGAAGTCTCTTGACTACTTAACTAGGTGCTCAACCAATGCTCTCCACAAGGAAAACAAGTCTCGGCTCGGAATACGCATGGTACACCATAGCTCAATTCACAAATGACCAAGTGTTGTTCGCTGGGCAGCCCTTTGCAATTTATAGCGTCTTTTGAATTTGAATTCAGTCGTTCCCCAAGAATATGGTTCATTAATGCTCCCTTGGTGGCAGATTTTCCCAAATCTTTCCCATAAAGTCTACCTTAATTGCTTGCTGCCCGCTCCATTTGATCTCAAACGAATCATTACATTGTGAATAGTGACTACAATGGTCACCTTCCAGCCAACCCGCATGACAGCGCATCCCCCCTTGTGCAATCGCAGACCCTGTGACACTTCACTTTTGTGCACAGCCTCTTCATCGCGCAGCTCCTAGGTAGAGTATTTCATAGTCTCGCACCTCCTTTCAACTGCCTGGGGTGCTAAGACTATTCTTTCCACAGCTAGTCAGGTAGTTGTGCCACCTATATAAGGCTTCACCCGATCATTATATGATTTTTCTGGGAAAGTTCTCCATTTGACTCAACTACTTGTACCGCACAATTTATCATTTGCAACGCACCACCATTTGTGATCCTCTTAGCAATACGCGGTCTAATCTATGGCATTAATTTTATCAATTCTCGACGGTAATCTCCGAATTTATCATCGCAATCGTGCGCATCCTGTTCCCCCAAAATAGTCCTTTTGTCCAGAAAATCTCGTTTTACTCCTTCATCCAACTTCTTGACTTCTTCTTCCACCATGGCGCTTTTCTCCCTCAACTGGGATTTTTCATTCATGAGTTCTTGGAGCCAGCGATTATTCTATTGAATTTCTTCATCAGGTCCCACATGTACTTCCCTAATTTCTTCCATCTGTGCGATTTTGTTTTCTAAGGTCTCATGATCCTCCATGTTCGCATATGCTGCTATGCGCGAACTAGGCCTATGATACTCCAACGGAAGTATAGAGTTCATACCACAACTCGTCTATCCCATCAATTTCTTGCATGTTGCCCTATAAGCCCATAGAACTGCCAGTATGCGCAGGTCCCAATCAGTTCACTGCACCCTACATACCTTGTTCAGGGCCTCGGATAATTCATTAAAGGCTCTTGTGGGGATAACCTGCGCACTCATTCTTTCCACATTATGTCGTTCCACCTTGAAGACTGTTAGCGCATTTTCCCTCCTAACCCATGCTTATAGACTGTTTCTCCTAATGCGAACCTTATGTATATTCGCACAAGTTGTTTATCATGCGCCTACACCCACCTACATAGATGTGTGCGCGGACCATCTCATCGCTCACGTTTATCTGCCACTCGCCCTGTAATCTTTCCAAACCGTGTGTGCATCATCCTCCTGCACACGCACCAGTCTTCAAAGTTTCCTTTGTGTGTACCCCACCATCTCGCGGGCGTAGCACGCAGTACCCAATTCAAGGCTTCGAAACATTGCTTCTCTGGTACCTCCTTTTCAAACTTGTCCAAGAATCCATTTACCTCAACTAATTTGTCATAAGTAGGTAGATCCCTTGTTTCCGTGGAAACATAGTGCAGCGATCTTGTCATCATATTACAATTAAGTGTGGTTACCTCATGTAACATGTTATTTCATCGCTCTGTTTCTTCATCTGAATCTGAAGTACAGGAGTTGTCACGCTCACACGAAAGTCATCCATATGCAATGGGATTTACCGAGTCTTTTTCTCGCGTAGTTATTTTGTAGATACAATCTAATCCGTTGTCACTTTCAAAGTCGCGCACTGCCTCGGTGTAGCACGATCCCTCAATAGGGTCCAAAGGTATGATTATGCATAGGGACTTTTTCTCAAAAATCATCTTGCACTTATTTAGATTTATCACCCTGTTCATGTCAGTGGCCCAATCAATTCCTAAAATCGCATGGTAGGGATTGTTGTCATAAACAATCTCTATCACTTCAAAGTTTGCTAGCGCACTTGCCCCTTCAATATCCACGGTGATTCCCTACAATCTCCCCATAGGTATTATCTTTTGTTGGTTTTCCATTCGCAAATGGATAGGAGACCATTACAGCATAGGCCTTCCAATGCATTCCCATGTCTACTTCGGCAGAACGTTCACGTCCGATCCTAGGTCTAAAATCACTTGTTCCATCTCATATTCTCCAATCTGCGTGGTCAACCTCATTTCTCTTCCCATCCTTGACGCATGATTTCCAATCTTGTGGACTACACACAGTTCTCCTGGCGCGGTCCTGGCGCACCTATTAATGAGTTCCTGCAATCCTCTCACAGCCTTACTGTCGCATAGTAGCTTGATGCATGTTTCTAGGAATGTCATTTCTCATTGATGGGTCCATTTTTGGCTCTGGCCTATCTTTTCTTCTTGAAGTGGAGGCATCAGCAAAGCTCTTCCTAGCTTCTATGAAGGTTTCCTTACTGCGCTCCAAATCAAACTCTGGTTCTTTCGTCGGAGCCTTGCAAACCCAAGTATTATCTTCAAGTTGTTTTCCTTTGTCATCTCCTATCGTAATTCCACTTCAAAGCACAATGTTTACATTAGGGTCTTCCTCGCGCGGCTCATACCTCATCATTTGTAGGTTCTGAGTCAGGGGAGGTCAGAGCGCTCCTTTGTCGCGTAGCCTAGCTATCAGTGTGGGACAATCCTTCATTTCATGATCAAACAAGGTGTAGTACAGACATGATGGACGCGTAGGATTCATACAATCACGGGCATAATGTCTTGGCCCCACGCAATTGTAACATATCAGTTGTCTACGACCTCTTCCAGGTCCTCCTCCACCCCGGCATCGTCTGTGCCCCTGAAATCTGGTTCACGTCATCCCTGTATTTTGTTCAAGGGGTTGTGTTTCGACCTGAACTCTATAGGTAGGAGTTCTATCCATCATTAGCTCATAGCTTCTACCGGTATGCTCATCATGTCCCACTGATCTACAGAAATTGCAGAACAATAGCTACAAGTTCTGCGTGTACTTCTGTAACAGATGATAGTTGTTTGTAACATGTTTTCCTCCTATCTGACAAATTGCTCACCACAAACCAGGCGTTTCACTAGGTCTTGTTGTGCCTCTGGTCTTAAAAGCATCGGCCCTCCTCCCACAAGGTAATTTGCTAACACCGGGTAGTGTTCCTTGTCATGCCCCTGACCCTTGTACTTTATGCACCATACCTCTTCGCACACTTTTGGGCGAGCTGTCCTATCCTGTTTCAAACTCTGCATTTCAAGGCATAAGTTTTTCAACTACACGTGGATCTGCTGAACTCCCAAGTTAGGATCCTATATCGGGGTCTCATGCTGCCTCATCGTGGTCTCTAAAGCTTCGTCCTAAGTTGTCAATCTTTGTTGTGACAGCACGTTCCTCAAATGCGGCGATAGTGATGCTACAAACCACTCGCAGTGTTGTCCATCTGTCAAAGTCATGTTAGCTTCGCGAATCATGCATTTCAGTATTTGATCCAGCTCCCAAGGTACCTCGCTTGGTAACATCGTGATTTATTTGAACCCAATGATCGACTGCAATTCTGAATTCGGCCTGCTAAACTCCCTAATTAGTGTAGGTTGGACATCCCCAATTCCTGCATTCGGATTATCACTTGAGTGCTTAATGTACCAGGTCAGTGCACGATCCTGCAGAGTGCTAACCAATGTGGCTTTCTTGATAGCATTATCTGTCACTCCCTGTGCTTCCCATACAGCTTTTACAACGAACCAAAACTGGTCTGAATCTTCATTTCCCACTCCCTTGAACACAAACAACTTTATCGAGCTCGCCATGTTAAAACGAGGTGGTGGTGGCGGTGGTATGGGCGAAGACGAAGGTGATGATGGAAAAACTGACGGTGGTGTTAGCCTCACTCTCTTAAAAATCAATAATAAATCCAATTCTTAAATTAAATCGAATCATTCATCAAAGAAATGTTGCAAACAAGACCAACCTGCCAGATTAAAGATTGATTATTCATGGATTGATTCATGGAAATGGTCATCCATAGCCAAAAGATTGTACAAGTTTTACAATGGGATTCACTCACACATATTGCAGCCAACAGTCAAATGAAGATGGTACTCTCGTGCAGTTGAACGGGGGAGGACACAAGTGAAATACTCCTACACCTATAGGGGGGAGTTTAGATATAATTTGGAGAAGATTTCCTCTCCTATCAATTGACAAAGGGGGAAAATGTCAATGGAATTGACAAGTGGTTGTTAGAATGAAAGTCTCGACAACATCAGTGACGCAGCCAGTGGGCATCTTCATCAGCTAGTGGGTGTTCATGAAATTGTGTCAGTGGACACCGGATGTTGTTTTCAAGCAAAGGACGGTTGGATCCTTTTTTAGCTTGGCACATGATGGAGTTGTCAAGAAACATTCAGAGATGAATCAGACATGCAGCTGATTCATGTTCTCTTCAGATTTGAGTTTTTTCCAGCATCCAGCTTTGGCGATTTTTTAGGCAAATGTTTTTTGAGGATCAACTTGAGAACTTGGAAGATGGTTCCTTGTTCGTTTTGGATTTATCATTGAGGGGGGGAATGTTAGCTTCACTCTCTTAAAAATCAATAATAAATCCAATTATTAAATTAAATAAATAAAATCATGAGAATTCCTCAAACCAAGGATTCTAGTTTGGATGAGAGATTCTCTCCAACTAGCTCTCCTAAATTAGTGTGTAAGTTAAGAAATTGTCTCAACCAAGTGAGTCTAAGATAGATGCGCTATCTTAAGACCACTTGCTCATGTATTTAAATGTATTATTAAATTATTTTAATAAGAGATAAATACATGAGCATGAGAGACCACATGATGGCTCTCTCCCTTTTCCGCCAGATTGATTTTTGTGAGTTAATTTGTTGTGCATATGGTTATATGGTTGTGTGATTTTCCTTCAGGTGGTGTGGGTGGGGGTGGTATGCATGGAATCCTCTGCCTTATCAAATTGATCGCACTGCATGGAGATACCTTCGCGAGCTCTTCATCGTCCCTTCGCGGAGGTGAAACCAAGGAGCTAGTTTCTAGTTCCACACTTCCTTCCTTTCTGTAAATTCTCCCACTTCGCATAGCCCCGAACATCAATGTAACCACATAATCCATTTTTCAGACAATGACATTTTAATCCAAGTGTTCAGAGACTTAACATACTTACCTCGCAGCCCTTTGAGAAAGCATCACTCCACTTCGTTGTAGCTAACTGAAGTGTCTACCATGAACGCAATAATGAATCCTCCTATAATTTGATTGAGCCAATGATCAACAGCGCATGCAATCTTATCCTTTGATGCTTCCAATCTACGCACCACTTCTGGAGTCCACACAATAGGACTGTCAAGCTTGTACCTCCCTTGGCTATCTTCTAGCTTTGTGATCCACTCATACAGCTCTGTAGGGAAAGATGCGAAGAAAGTTTCATGGATCTCTGTGTAAAGGTAGCAATCTAACCACTCTTTTTTTTTTTCAGTAGTGGATTCATGTTCTCCTGCGCCGCGAACTCGTGAATTCTCCTATCAATCCAGCCTTTGATTTCCTTCTTAGTTGGATTCTAGTGATGCGACAACAGACATCTCTATGTAGATTCTGGTCCCGGCAATGAAACCATTTGTTGGCTTATAGGGGCTTGACCGAGGTTCAGAGTTAGTTAGCCAAACAAATCCTTGTACTACTAGCCCTTTAGGTAACAGTCCAAGGAGTACAGGCTGAGGTCTCACTCGAAGTAGTATGGGGGGATGCTAGAACCAATTTTCCACACCCTTGAGATGTCTGAGGGGTTGATTTAGTCCAGCTATGAATACTTCCACGCAGGTTGCATCGCACTCTTTCCTGGCCTGCAAGGCCTTCATGGCCGAGTTCTATTCGTCTTCGCGCAACCCAAACTAGGGGTTGTGTGGCTTTCACGCTGTCAGGGCAGCGATCTGCGCTATTTCCCCAAGTCACCCCATGAATCTTACTTATCTTCTTATAACAATTCATTAGCTTCGCGTAAACAGATACTTCATATTATATTTACTTATAACACATTCATATAAGTTCACGCAGTAAATAAACAGTAAACTTGCAATGTAAAGCCACTATACTTCAATGCGTAAAACAAGAAAAGATACACAGAAATATTGTAGAACTTCTCTTTATTAAAGTTTCAATCAGTTACAGACTCAACCTACCCTGCACACTCAAATGCAGGGGTCCGCGCACTCAGCTGCGGAATACTAGGCCTCTGTACACTCAGCTGCACAGCCTTCTCCTACTCTATGACCCAAATACTCGACTCTACACTTAACCTAAGACTCAATTCTTCATTATTTTTCTCTTCCATGATGTCTTACAACCTAGAGCCTTGCTATATTTATACAATCCCATGGTCTACGAACCATGGGTAGATCTCTAAATCCAACATTACATTACAAAAGTAAGGGCAGACAACCCTATGACTCAACTACAGCTTCACGCTCCGCGCCCACAAATCGTGGAGTCTTTACATTGGAATTGATCAAAACTTGGGCTTTAAGCCCCAAAAACATGTCTTGGGGGGATTCCATGCCCAACACCTATTATTAACAAATTAACCCACTTTGTTTAATATTGAGCATATAATTTACAGAAAACAAACTAGTAGGATTTACACATTCTATACTTCCATGCATAAGATTCAAACAATTTTGTAACCTATCCCTGCTCATACACAACCAATACACAAGTTTTACTTTAGCATAACCAGTAAAGAACTTGCCGAGATACTTATTTGTATTCCGTCTAAAATGAAAAAAAAGAGCCAATTAGAAAGACCATAGCATCCAAC
This sequence comes from Pinus tabuliformis, assembly GCA_031772625.1. Classification (NCBI taxonomy): domain Eukaryota; kingdom Viridiplantae; phylum Streptophyta; class Pinopsida; order Pinales; family Pinaceae; genus Pinus; species Pinus tabuliformis. The sequence goes on from CM062808.1 coordinate 137,746,410, forward strand.
AATGAGACTAGCAATGACGTCTGGTCTCCCCCCTGAGCTTCCTTGCTCTAGACAGTCTTAGAAATCAACTATTGAGTTATTCCATTCTAGAACCTCAAGACTTCAATCAATTTGGTTCAGAATTATTTCCTCAAGTTTTTTTTCTAGGGGTTCCACTGGCTCTGTGTCCAGCTCAAGAACACCTCAGTCCTAACAACGTCCTGCCAACCTTCACAACATCCTATGTAAGGTTCCAAAGTTTTCACTTCTCTTCTCTCTAAATCCTCCAACCATATTTTACCAACCTTGGATCTTGGAGATTTGGAATTTGTTACTCTTAATATATTCTCTTAACTTTTCAAACATGTCATTTTATTTCCAATCAACATTGTCTTAGTATAAGGTTCCACTACGTTATTTTCACCGAGCCACAAGTCTGGGTTTTACAATTACTTTACCACTATTGAATGTTTTCTTGATTTAAGAAACTTGGAAAAGCATAAAACTATGATGCAATTAACAATATGCACACAACTCTGAATTCGTACCAAAAAATGAGATATGGTCGCTTGTTTCATCTACACATTGAATTTATTCAATTTTTGTTCGGTAGTAAAGTTAAAAAACAACTTTTAATAATAAATTTGACCTTTATTGAACAATCTGTCAAACCTATTATCACGAGACTCTGCCACATAACGTGATTAGCTCATATTTGTACACCTGCAAATTGAAAATATGACAAAAAGTATTTCACTTTTTTCTATCTACTCATTTTCTACTAATAGCCAAACATACATCTACAACCATAGTCTGATTTTATCTACTTCACATTAATTTCAGAAAAAATGATCTCCCTGAGCACTTTAGATCGTTTGAGCACATTCAAGAATAGCGTTGTATGAGGTGCATATATCCACTTCAAGTTATACCAAATAGTTACAGATCAACCTTTGCAAGACGTGCCATCAACCTCAGTAACAAAGTGGAAGGTAGGGATGAACATGAAAAATATATGTAGTCATGGAATGAAGAACTTAAAAGAATGGATGGGTCTGAAATCTTAAATAGAAAAGAGTGTAATGAGGATTTTGTTCAGATATTTATAGATAGGAAGTGTGTGGATAACATAAGAATATTGTTATTTGATACAATTCAAAATGCTAAAGTAGGGAATCCTGGATTGGAATGGAAGACGTTGGGTATGTGTTGTATCTAGACATGCCATGAGGTATAACCCCAACAATGCAAAATGGTTTAACAGAGATTGTTTTGTTCTTAGTGCAGGACATGGGTGCTTGCATCATCTTGCAGGATTTCAATCTGTTGAGGTAAGTGATCTACACGTAAATCCTTTTGAATTCATTGACACCAATTTTTGGACTTTTTGGTGCTAGAATCCGACTGAAAATTTTGAGGTGAAATCCATATTTATGTTATTTAAACTGGTTTTTTAATTGTGTACCTTGAAAAACCCCTAGGGGACTTTGATTGTGTAGGGTTACCTATTAAAGCTTGTGATTTCAATAAATTCCTACCATATTTTAGATAAATTAAATAGGAAAATCCCACAAGAAAAACTTCCAAAAAGTCTCACTAAAAAAACTTTGTTTAGTTCTCTACAAGAAGTTGGATTGTGCTGACGTGATCTGGTCTTTTCTTGGAGAACACGGTAACACCATCCACATAAACAATGATCTAACTTATAAGGTCATGGAATGTGATGTCCATTGCTCTTTTAAAGTCGCACATGTGTTGATAAGTCTAAATGGCATCCTCTTGAAATCAAATGTTCCAAATTTGGTCTGGAAGGTAGTTTTTAATCTATTTGGTTCTGCTACTAGCACTTGATTATAACCAAAGAAACCATCTAGTAGTGAAAACATTTAAGAACTAAATATTGTCTGAAGGATCTGTTCCATGGATGGCACTGGGGAATTATCTTTATCAGAAGCTTGGTTAAGATTCTGGAAATCAACACAAAGACATATTTCACCAGACTTCTTTTTGATTAGGACCAAGTTGGAGACCCAAGTGGAATTTCTAACGTTGAAGACGATTTGAGCATCCAATAGCTTTCTTAATTTCTTTTGGATAAGGGGTTCTAGTGTTGGACGAACTTTTCGTAGCTTCTATTGGAAAGTCTTTACCCCTTATTTTATAGGAATGATGTGTTGGATAATATCAGATCCATTTTTCTTTAAATCAACATATGTCCATGAAAATACATCATAGTATTGTTTGAATAATCGGATAAACGCATGTTGTTCCTATGGAGAACAAAACGTACTGAGGTTCACATACTTCAGATCTTCTTGGGTCCCAAGATTGACTTGTTCAGATGATAACTTTGAGCTTAGAGTCTTTCTATTGGTTGGACCTCTAAATCGGTTTTGCAAGTCATATAACTTCTCTAGGGACACCACACCCTTAGGCATAGTGTTTCCTTTCATTGATTTGGATGTGTCTTGCAAATACCGATCATGCTCATCCTCATCTATGGTAGCCTCCTTGAATACATCTACATTAGCCATAAAGTGTAGTACATGTTGGTCATCATTGAAAACATGTAAATTAGTGACATTGTCTGGTACAGATGGTTTATATACAGTTTTCAACTGAAAAACCATTTTTCAATGGCGACATCCTAGCTATTGCATTGTTAATGCATGCCTTGCATCATTTCTAATTCTAGGAACATAAATAATAATGAAAGATTTAAAATAACTTATTAAACACCATACCTCTTGTTGGTAGTTTTTAAGATACAGTGAGAAACAATGGATAGTTCCTCGTACCGAACGAGTGACCACCTTCGAGTCACTAATTATCTTGAGAATATATACCTTCATATCAATGTATTTCTTTAATCCAATCACAAGCACTTCATATTCGATAGTATTATTAGTACACTCGAACTCTAGATGGCATGAAAGGGTATGCTTCTTATTGCATGGGTCTGTATGAACACAATCAGCTCCAGAAACCTCATGTGTATTTGAACAATCAAAATATAAAGTCCATATATCATGAGCTACTAAGCTACTTCCTATACTAGTATTACTACTATTATGTGCATCTATATTACATGCTTCATTTGCACCAGTTGGAGAACAAGGAAGGAGATCCAGCTGTGTATTTGGTGGAACGGGTGATGGTTTTGTCTAATAACACATGAGGTCGATTTCAAGGAAACAATTCCCAAAAATTAGATCAAAAAAAGCAAGAGACTAGTTGTGGCCCTCAAGTGGTGTCACGGTGTGTTTCATGTACAACTCACTATTCACTTGAAACTGGTTATTCCTACCCTTATATGGAAGCCACAAATGTGACTAGTCTATTGCAAAATACCCTTGCAAATTTCTAAACCAGTCCATGTTAATGAGAACACAATAGGCCTCTGGTATGTCCACAATTACAATATTATACATTTATGAACTCGGTCGTCTTTTGATACTCTTATAAGCACATTCTTAAGTTCACCAATAGCTTGGACAAGAGATTTATCCAGCTGAATAATTTTTGCATCAATTTTCTCCCATTTTGCATATATTTTCTTTGCTAAGATAATGACATTACATTTACAAATGCATCAGAGTCAACTAAACAATTATGGACATTATAATAAAAAAAATCAAACGTTAATAAAAATGAAGGGCAGAGTTTTAGCTTCCAATGTTAAAGCATTCACTATAGATTCAATGGGAGCAGAAGAGTTACCTGACACCTTTTGAGAAGAGGAAGATTTATCACCTATCGAAGGTTATGAAAATGTTTGGAAATGAAGTTCACGCTGAACTGCAATCTTTGCGAGCTCATAGATAGAAATTTTGGCTTGTGTTTTCTTCATATCTTCCAATGTGTTATACTCAATCATTTCACCTATAGCGAACAATGTTCAAGTGTCTGGAGGAGTGCTTGTATTGACACGTCTAGAGTGTTGGACTTACCCTTACTATTGGAGGAAGTGTTCTTGGAACTAGTTGCATCTCCGGACTTACTCTGCATAATCTACGTAGGATTGATAGATGGTGAGGCTCTTCTTAGCATCTGCTCTTTTAGTTTTTGTCTTTTCAATTCCTATTCATAGATGGGACTTTTTTTCATTAAGCTATGTCGACCATTTTTTTAGGGGGGGGATCATTTTGTCGTGGATCTTTGGCATTCTTCTCGTCAGCGCTATAGATACATTGATATGCATTCACTGCGTGTGCAATACTTGTGCTTTATTCATCTGATGCATGTTCTTTTGTTTCTTCTATTTTTTATGTTTTCTCATCTGCTAATAGAGTATCCATAATGTGTGCAGCCAAAGAGTTCATGTTTTTGGTTCCATTTAGGGAATGTCTTTTTGAATGATATTCCTAACGGAAAGAACAATAATTATCCATGTCAATTCTTTCTATATTCATCATGACATTTGAGCTCTATGTAGACTTGGTGGTTTGATTGTTGTTGTTACTATTATTCCTTCAAAAAGGGAAATACTTGGGAGGCTTATTGCTATTGGAAGTCTCACTTGACCTTTTATTTAGTTCTGAAATCTCATTAATGAGTGTCTTCACCATCTTGGTCAAGATTTCGATGTTTGATGATTCCTTTTCTTTAGCCTTATTAGAAGAAGGTTTCAACTTCCTACTAGTTTCTTTGTATTCCTTTGATTCGTCATCGCCTGTAATAACTCCAATCAGGCAGAAGTCCTTCTCAGCGGTGATCACAACTGCAAAATTTAATGCCAATATCACCTTTGTGGCCCTTTTCACTAATTGGGAAATGTTAGTGGCAAGGCATCTATGTAATAATCGATAGTAATTTAATCATGTGATTTCATGCCCGGGGAAAACTTATTCAATATACAATTAAACTTTTGATTGAAATATTTCACTTTCTCTTTTTCCCCCATTTTGATGCTTTCGATCGCTTTCAGTAACATGGCAGGAATCTTGTCATCAGCAAACTTCTCAACAAATAACTTTTAAAACTCCCTCCAAGTGTGGATTGAATTGACGTGCAGACTGTGGTACCATGTTGCTACTCTACCTTCAAATGTATAAGGGAAAAATCTACAAGCTACATCATCATACCTCACATCCAACATTCGTATATGCATGTTAAAATCATCAAGGTGATGTTCTGCCTTCATCTTCTTATTTGCATCATACTTGATAACAACTTTTCCAGATGTCTTAGCATCTTATGTAAATTTTCCGAAAGATCAAGGGGCCCTTGGGCCATCCAATCCAAATATTGGTCAGACATGTTCTCATCCCTTATCAGAATCTGAGGAATCTTCACCATCTAATACGTCAAAGAGGTTGTTAGAAAAAAAAACTGTGCCATCCTCGTACCCTTCGTTAAGAGGTGGAAGATGATCTTGATGTAATGTGCCATCTGATGATTCTTCTAACTCCTCAAGAGGAGCAAAGACCAAATATTCCACTATAGATATTGATATACCAATATTGGTTGCTTGTTTCTTCTTTGGAAAATATGGAAGATTTTATTCTCTAGGGATTAATCTGATAGCATTAGTGTACCGACGGGTTATGGGTTGAATTGTCCAGATTTTCTCGTAGGTAACCTCGCAAGTTGACTTTGGGCTAGCCTCAGAGGATATTAATGCTTTAGGAATCAGAGTTGGAATGGTGCTAAGAATTTTGCTACCTTATCTAGGAGAAGAATGATTTGGGTGTGCAAAGTTATCAGCCATAAAAAAATTGGTGACCCTCCTTCTAGCACCATAATGTTGACGGTGCTGGATACCACCAACATGCAGGGTATCTAACCGATATAAGGTCCCAACTAGACCTCACACCGTTTGGTGTAGGAGTCCCATCCAAAATACATCCTAGCTATCGTTTTCTTAAATATATGCCTTAGCTTTAGTTGTCATCACGAGAGAGAAGTGAAAAAGTCCTTTAGAATGAGAAAGCTGGTGTGCCTTGTGAATGTTTGATTGCAGATATATTAAGGTTCTCTTACTACGGAGGGGAAAATGAAGTGATGTCTAAGAGAGAAGTAACAGTATTACCCTAATGGATACACACATGAAATAGAAATGCTCATCTAACATCAAGCGAAATAGTTCACAACAATGTGAAACTTATTATAAACATAACAACACATTTCCAATAGGAAGCACCAAAGTCATTGAAATAGTTCAATTACTCCAGTACTAATGAAATAAAAAATGAACCATAAACATTCAAATAAAAGTCTTATAAATATTCACAATCCATATGTGAAAACATGCTAGTATATAATGATTCAATATTAAACAAAAGTCCCAAGATACATAAATACAATGCACACCAATAGCTCCAATAGTGGAGCATTAGAACCACTACTTGCTCCCCAAATGTACTAAATTTGTCTCTTTAATTCCTTGTGGGAGAAGCCAAGGTTAAAAAATCCTTTACATGAGGAATTAGGATCTATTTATAACTTGAGACATGATCTTTCGCATCCTCATGACTCTCGAGTTCCCAACTTCTTGTGACTTTTGGAATTACATATGACTTTTGGTATTACATGTCCTTTATACTTCCATGACTCTTTGGTTCATACATGACTCTTGGTCTTCCACTCATTTGTATTTACAATGATTACAACAATACATCATGACTTTCACATAGTGATAAGACTTGACATGTCAGTACCTTTGATGATTGGGGCTAACAGTGACTGATGACATGGACTTTCTCCAACAGTGACATGGCTGCCAATTGGTGAGCCCCAGTATTGTAGAAATAATGCTACAACTCCTGGAACTCCCATCTTTAATTTTATCAACCCGGTAGTTCGTAACAAACTTGGAAGCGACGGTGCTATATGCACAAGTACTAGCTCTTGCCGCAGCTGTCACTTGGTCAGCTAGCACAAGTCCGCTAGGGGCTCAAGCCAACTTCTATGAGCTCTTAGAAGAAGCTTTTTAACTAATGGATGAAAGCTAACTCGAAAGAAGCTAATCTACTTGCGAAAAGAAACTGAAAGCCAAAAAGAAACGCAAACCCTAGCAAACCCTAATTCTACCAGCTAGTCCTACTGATGCAAAAATGAGAATGCAAACTACGAGAAGAGATGCCATTACTTCTAGGAAGGTAAAATGCATGTGTCTAAGTTATCACTATCTGAAGAAAACATCTTTTTGTATTTTTGATTAAGTTATTAGAATTATCATGCATGTGCTTTTAACTATTTTTGACTGTGCAGAGGTGGATCAAGGAGGAGAAATGCTTGGGAAAGGTTGGGAAGGTTCAGAGAGGGTCTAAGGGGTCCCTAACACCCTTCCAGAGAGTCTCACAAAGTTTGGCTGCCACGAAACCGTGTTTATGAGCTTCTACAGGAAGTCTGCAGGGGTTCTACAGGATGTTCAGAGATTTCTACAGGATGTTCTGAAATGGGATTTTGGAGCATGGGTGAGTGAGGGAAGATGCATGAGTGGATATGGAGGTAGGATAGGGGTCTGAAGTGGCCTAGGAACTGATGGATGGAGCTAAGGAATGGTGAGGATGGTTCAATTTGTTCAAGGGAGAGTGAAACAATGTTGCACAAAAATTAGGGTTTTGGGAGCAAATGGCAAATGTGAAGCAAGGGTTCTAAGTAGAGGGTGGAGTGGATGGTGCTGATGGAGAATAAGCAGATGAAGGAGTGGTACAGGTGCTCTGCAAGTCGTTTTTCCAATCTGAACCAACAAAAATTATAAATTCAAAGACCTAGTTACGTTGACCTAATTTGCTAGCTGTTAGTAAAGAGAATGAACAGAAGTGTGACCTGCAATGAAACCATGTATTTTAACTCATGCAAATAAGCAAATGAAAGTTTGAACTTGTAACCAACTTCTACACATGAAAGTCAAACACTAGTGATTGCATGGCAAAGCAAAATCAGTGTTTTTGTGGGCAGCAAAGTCATCCTAGTCACAGCTCCTGATCCCACTAAGGGAGAGGTGAAACCACAGATGTTTGATGGCCCTTTTCTTGAAGCTTTTTCTGTTAACAACCTGTCAACTAAATCTGAGCATGAAAAGCTATTTTACACATAGAAAACAAACTAAATAACAAAACAAGATCTAGATCTAAATGGCAGATTTTATTCTAAGAATGCAGCAAACACATAAAGATAAACAAGGGAGGTACTGGGCGCTTGAGATGGGCCCAACCCCAAGAGCTACAGCCTCCCAAGAGAGATTTAGAGCTGGTGCAAAGCTGGATTCATCTTTATTGATCAAGAAATGAAGAGTTACATCAAAACTGTCCACAAGAAGAACTTGAACATGAGCTGAAAGCAAAGCTAATCTATTGCATAAAAATCGAACTACAAACTAGCTAACTAATGGCTAAAACAAAATGACTAACTGGCTACAAAATGACTAACCACTAGCTAACCAAAATGAGGCCCCAAGCCTTCTCATTTATACAATTTGAGGACCCAACAGTCCTCCTAAAAGTTAGGGACTTGGCTGCCCAAGACTTGTAGTTAACAGCAGTCCTACTTGACTTGCTTGGCTGCCCTTGTGCTGATTGATTCGGTGGCCCTTGAACTCCGAGCTGATGGTGGAGAATTCGAGGTAAGGGCCCATAAATGAGGGGGACACCTTCCTACAAATCCTCTAGCTTGTTCTCCCACGAATTTGGCTTCCAAGTGCTCATTAAAACCTTCAAATTTGTCTCCAAGTTGACCAAAAAGGCTACACAAAGCACCCATTAGACTTGTTGGCATAATGACTAACCAAATTCACTCTATTAACATAAAAATAATCAAAAACATGCAATAAACAAATGAGAATGGTGGATTAAGTCAAATTAGGAGGTTGAATGAGCCCAAATAATTGTCCATTTTTGGGGCTCATCATCACCCCCCTACTGAAAGTGTTGCTCATCCTCTGAGCAACCAAATCTCTCCCCTCGTCTTTGATGGCCCTGGTGGCTTCCTTGGCTAGCATCTCGGCCGATTTCTCCTTTGGCTTCCCGCTTTTCAAACTTTCCTGTAGAAACTGTTCGCTGGCTTCCTGTAGAAACAGTCTCTGTCTTCCTGTAGAAACAGTCCTCTGTCTCCCTCTCTGATCCTGTCCCTAAAGTGATTTTCTCGAGCAAATGTGGCCCTTGATGACTTACTGTTTACTTCATTCACTCTTACAGTCCTCCCACCAATTGCCTTTCCATCCATGTCATTGATTGCATTAACTGCAGCTCTGGGATTAGTAAAAGTGACAAATCCATAGCATTTACCCCCAAACTCTCGGTCATTCACAATCATCAGGCTCTCCGCATAGAATTTATCACAATCCAGAGAGTAATGATCATAAACAATAAAGCTTGACAATTAGGATTGCTGCCCAAGTTTTCCTGAAACATTGGCACCTTGATAATTTCTTATAATGCAGTGTATGATGCCTCTGATATTAGGTCTGGCACCAGGGACCACCAGTGGACCTGACCAATATCTGATTAGGTCCAACAATAACACCGCTGCACTCTTCAAGCCGAGAATAGAGTCCCAATAATGCACAATTACAACAGTAATGAAGTATACATATATCAATGAAAGCCCAGAAGTACCACGTTTCAAATAAAGATAAGCCATATGTTGCCGGACTAAAAACGATATTAGAGCAAAAAAAAAAACTCCCGTTGATAAGCAATAATCGTTTTGAGAAGAGATGTGTATTGATGTCAAATTCACATGTGTAGAAGCCCAACTATCTCGGATAAGGATGCATGATGAGGCAAATCTGGAATATGAATATTTGGATAGAGCCTTTACTGCAATAATAGTGCCATAAATCTCAAAGGCCCTATGAATGGAATCTTCAGTAGAATCATATGGAAGGCCACGAACATATACTGAATTTTCATCATCAACCGTCATCTTTCTAATACTTTGGATGCTTGTTAACCGGTTTTTCACTTCAAACTTGAAACATCGAAGGACTTAAAGAAGACCAAACACTGGACATCCTTGAATTTTCAGCATCAAAGGTGCAAAAATGCCTTCTTATGAACTAGGAAGTAAAGGAATTGAACTTGTGATATTTTTCTTGAAAAGGAAGTGATAAAGTTCCCAAAATGTTAATAGGCCATTTGTATTTGTTGGTCCTGCTGAAATTAGTCACAACATCTAAAACAAGCCAACAATATGGTGATAGACCCCTTTCTCAAGGTCATCCTCCGATTGATATCAAGGTTCTGCAACCCAAGCTTTCATGCAGACAATCACAGTATCTCGTCTGGAGCTCCAAATTCAACGAAAATTCTGGGTTTTCCTTCCGCAGAGCTGTTCTCTGCCTTTCCTGTAGACGACTTCCTGTAGAAACGCCTGTAGAGTGCGACAGGCGGGAATTTTTTTAAGGAACTGAAGAGATCTCGAGAATAAAAGGCAGAAATTGGTAGAGCACCATTGGTTAACTGATCTGGAAATGGTGGACATGCGCTTCAGTTGACCGCAGTTGAACAAGGAGTGGTGAGAGTTTCAGCCGAGCATCCCTTAAATTGCTGCGTGATTGGTGGTGAGGTGGCAAAAACATGAGCGCTGGCTTTTTTGAACTGAAGTGATGTTATGAACTGCAGTGGTCACTATTTGTTCTCTGCTTGAAATCTCATCGATTCAGTTGCACTGGAGTTAGACTGCCCATACTGTCCGTTTTTTGACTTTCACGTGCATGGCTGACCCATGCATGCTGCGTGACTTGCTAGAGAACTGGACATCAAGTGAACCTTCCTAAATTCATGGCTTAATTCCATCACTCCATTCGTTCATGCAGTTCTTGAATTAGATTCATGCAATAGAGGAATAGGTTTTGTCACGTACCTGAAGCCAAACGGCTGCTTGTGAAGCTTCTTGCTGCTGCATGCTCTGATTCTTTGATTGCATGAGGCTTGGCTAATGATTTTTGATTGCTTTTCCTTGTGCAGGTGTCCTCTGGCCGGATCTGAGCTGCATGCAATCGTTTCCACGTTCAACTCTGCCCGTTCAAGCTGCTGCTGCTGCATGGTCACAAAACCAGAACTTCTTTTTGCCATTTCTCCCAAACGGTAGATCGGATTGATCTGAAACTCGGCGAGCATGTTCCTACCATCATTATGCATCTCCCATAGCAAAATCGTGATCAATGGATGCACGGATTTCGAGAAAAATGGAAAATGGCTGAAGATTTCAGAGGTCGATTTCTTGGAAACCGTGCATCAGAATCGGCTGAAACTGCTTGGGTAGGCTACTACCACCCATGTGCATCTCCCCATGAAACAGGTTTTAAAACAGATGCACGGATATGGAGAAAATGCAAAAATGGCTGATGGTGATGGAGGCTGATTTCTTGGAAACCGTGCATCGGAATTGCATGAAACTGCTCAGGCATGTTGTCATCAACCTTGTACATTTCCCCATAAAACGGTTTGTCGAATGGATTCATGGTTTTCAAGTTATGGCAAAAAACAATTCTGCTCTATGTGTTTTTGCTTCAAGGCACTTTGCATTTTGGTTGCATGGGATGACAAAATGAATTTTGGCTGTGATGCAGGTATGGAGATGATGGAGGAGGAGTTGGAAGATTGCATGAGGGCTTCTGAACCCTTGAGGAAGCTACCATGTTTTCCAAACCACTTTTTGAAATGCATGTCTAGTTTCCCACAATTTCTACAGGAAGTTCCTGTAGAAGCACAATGAGAAGCACAAGGAGGTGGAAAAAATGATGGATGAAGGCAAGGGATGGACAAACGAGTGCTTGTAGGCATAATCAACAAATTCCCACCATCAGATTCACTTTTGAAATTGGATTTGGCTCGTCCAAAGGTTCTACATGATGTTTCCTGTAGAAATACAGAGCTTCCTGTAGAAGGCACAAGAAAAATTACTTTGACCTTGATTTGAGTGCTCCTCCTGTCATGAAACGTCCTTCTTGCAACCTACAATGTCATTGCTGCAACATGAAATTATTCAATGGAGATTAGCTTTATTTTTCTTTTCTTTTTTCTCCTTTTTTTTTAAAAACAACTAGGGCGCCTCATGGAGGTTTTCACCCTAATTGCTTGCCCTGGGCGCCTCCAAGGGAGGTTTTCACCCAGAGATCTTATTCTCTTTTCTCTTTTTTTTTCAACCCATTGACCGCCTCATGGAGGTTTTCAATCAATGAGCCAATCTAAGGCGCCTCCAAGGAGGTTTTCACCTTAGATTTTTATTTTTCTCTTATTTTCATTTTTTTTTTCTCTTTTTTTCTTTGTTTTTCTACCCTACCCTACTTGAAAAACAAAATCATTTTCAAGTATAAGAATACTTCCAATGGAGCCATGTGCACATCAAGATTAGAGACAAAATGATGTGAAGGCTCGAAATGCATGCTTGGACAAGTATCCAGATCTCAGAGACCAAATGATCTGGCGTTGAAGGGATCAAACAAAGTTGAGGAAGAAAGTACTGCTGCAACTTAGTGACCCTCTGAAACCATATCTCAATATAGCTTTGATATCCTTGGTTCTTTTGCTGATCTGGATCATTCTTCATGTCACCTTCTATCATGACCTTCTGATCTTCCTCTTTTTGTTGATCTTTCTCTTGAGTACATGGAGGATCTGATGATAACCATGAGGTAACTCTCTTGATCTCTGATTCTGATCTCTTCTCTTCATCAAGTGCAGCCCATGGTTCTTTGATCTCCTCTCTTGAATCTTCTTTTGCTAGATGTGATCCTTCAATGCTTTCAATATAGTCACCTTTTTGCAATACTCTTCCTGAGCTTTGGTGAAGATCATTGAGCTCACGAGGAATCATTTGCACATGTTGTGCCTCAGCTTTGCAATTGGGTTGAGCTGCTCCATTGCATGGTTTTGGAAATGGACGTACGGGTAGCTGAGTGGAGGTGTGAAATTGAGATGGAGATGGATGGCATGGTGGTTGGGTAGGCATTTGGGGTTGCCTTGGTGGAGGAGGAGGCGATGGTTGTGGATGAGCAGGTGGTGGAGGAAAATAAGCGGGAGGAGTGTTGTATTGGGGCCTCCACTCCTGATAAGGTGCATTCCACTGAGGCTGTGGCTGAGCATAAGAGTGAAACGAATGAGCAGCTGGTTGGGCATAGTATGGATCTGTGAAGGAATAAGGAGGAGGTGTGAACCAGGAAGGATGAGCAGGGGGACCCCAAGAAGGCATGAAGGTGGCTTGATAAGGGTCATAATAGGTCCCGGGTGTCCCTTGTAGTTCCTGCTGGTAGGGTATGGGTCCATGTTGCCTCCTTTGGTTCATATAACAGAGTGATTCAGTGGCTCCTTTGGCTCTCTGGTATGCAGCTTTGATTCTGGGCAAGGAAGGGCACTGATCTGTAGGATGGTATTCTTCACAGATGAAACACACTTCTAGAGAGTGCATTGGACATTCGTTCCTAGGATGCTTTCTAGTGCACCTAGAACAAAAAATGGCCAAAGCCCTCTTGGCTTCTTCTTGCTTCTTTTGGATCCGCAAGGTATCCAGTTGCATGGCAATAAACTGCCTCATATCACTCTTGAAATCTTCGATCTGATTTGCAAATTCATCTTTGGACAAGGGACTGCTCCCAACATTTCTGCTTGTAGCCATTTGCTTCAGAGGAATGTTTCTTCTTCTTCTCCCCTAGAGGTTCTTCAGATATGTCTTGATGTCCACCCAGGGGTTCTTTCATCACAGCCATCGAAGAAGAACGTTGGTTGTGTGAAGCAGTGGGGGTGTTGTGCAATCATTTTTCCAACTTATCTCTACTCCTACAAAGCATGAAATGAAATCTTTTTGGTTGATTTTTTTGTTTTTTGTTTTCTACTTCTATCTGCAAAACTAAAATAGATTGAACTGCAACTAACTATCTTGCTGAAATGAAAATTCGGAATTGAAATGAAAGCAGGAAAGGACTAATCTATTTTGCTCAAATGAAATTGCAGGAATGAAATGCTAGGCTACGCTTGCAGAATTGAAATTGCGGAATTGAAAGGCTATTCTAGGAAAGCAGGAAATGCTAATCTATGAAAGCAGGAAATGCTAATCTATGAAAGCAGGAAATACTAATCTATGAAAGCAGGAAATGCTAATCTATGAAAGCAGGAAATGTCTATGCTACTTTTGCAGAATGGAAATGAAGTAAACTAGTTAGCAGAAGGCAAGAGTAAGAAAGTAGAAGAAAAGCAACAATCACCAATACTCTGCCGCTTCCCCGGCAACGGCACCAAAAAGATGGTAGCCCCAGTATTGTAGCAATAATGCTACAACTCCTGGAACTCCCTTCTTTAATTTTATCAACCCGGTAGTTCGTAACAAACTTGGAAGCGACGATGCTGTATGCACAAGTACTAGCTCTTGCCGCAGCTGTCACTTGGTCAGCTGGCACAAGTCCGCTAGGGGCTCAAGCCAACTTCTATGAGCTCTTAGAAGAAGCTTTTTAACTGATGGATGAAAGCTAACTCGAAAGAAGCTAATCTACTTGTGAAAAGAAACTGAAAGCCAAAAAGAAACACAAACCCTAGCAAACCCTAATTCTACCAGCTAGTCCTACTGATGCAAAAATGAGAATGAAAACTACGAGACGAGATGCCATTACTTCTAGGAAGGTAAAATGCATGTGTCTAAGTTATCACTATCTGAAGAAAACATCTTTTTGAATTTTTGATTAAGTTATTAGAATTATCATGCATGTGCTTTTAACTATTTTTGACTGTGCAGAGGTGGATCAAGGAGGAGAAATGCTTGGGAAAGGTTGGGAAGCTTCAGAGAGGGTCTAAGGGGTCCCTAACACCCTTCCAGAGAGTCTCACAAAGTTTGGCTGCCACGAAACCGTGTTTATGAGCTTCTACAGGAAGTCTGCAGGGGTTCTACAGGATGTTCAGAGATTTCTACAAGATGTTCTAAAATGGGATTTTGGAGCATGGGTGAGTGAGGGAAGATGCATGAGTGGATATGGAGGTAGGATAGGGGTCTGAAGTGGCCTAGGAACTGATGGATGGAGCTAAGGAATGGCGAGGATGGTTCAATTTGTTCAAGGGAGAGTGAAACAATGTTGCACAAAAATTAGGGTTTTGGGAGCGAATGGAAAATGTGAAGCAAGGGTTCTAAGTAGAGGGTGGAGTGGATGGTGCTGATGGAGAATAAGCAGATGAAGGAGTGGTACAGGTGCTCTGCAAGTCGTTTTTCCAATCTGAACCAACAAAACTTATAAATTCAAAGACCTAGTTACGTTGACCTAATTTGCTAGCTGTTAGTAAAGAGAATGAACAGAAGTGTGACCTGCAATGAAACCATGTATTTTAACTCATGAAAATAAGCAAATGAAAGTTTGAACTTGTAACCAACTTCTACACATGAAAGTCAAACACTAGTGATTGCATGGCAAAGCAAAATCAGTGTTTTTGTGGGCAGCAAAGTCATCCTAGTCACAGCTCCTGATCCCACTAAGGGAGAGGTGAAACCACAGATGTTTGATGGCCCTTTTCTTGAAGCTTTTTCTGTTAACAACCTTTCAACTAAATCTGAGCATGAAAAGCTATTTTACACATAGAAAACAAACTAAATAACAAAACAAGATCTAGATCTAAATGGCAGATTTTATTCTAAGAATGCAGCAAACACATAAAGATAAACAAGGGAGGTAATGGGCGCTTGAGATGGGCCCAACCCCAAGAGCTACAGCCTCCCAAGAGAGATTTAGAGCTGGTGCAAAGCTGGATTCATCTTTATTGATCAAGAAATGAAGAGTTACATCAAAACTGTCCACAAGAAGAACTTGAACATGAGCTGAAAGCAAAGCTAATATATTGCATAAAAATCAAACTACAAACTAGCTAACTAATGGCTAAAACAAAATGAATAACTGGCTACAAAATGACTAACCGCTAGCTAACCAAAATGAGGCCCCAAGCCTTCTCATTTATACAATTTGAGGACCCAACAGTCCTCCTAAAAGTTAGGGACTTGGCTGCCCAAGACTTGTAGTTAACAGCAGTCCTACTAGACTTGCTTGGCTGCCCTTGTGCTGATTGATTCGGTGGCCCTTGAACTCCGAGCTGATGGTGGAGAATTCGAGGTAAGGGCCCATAAATGAGGGGGACACCTTCCTACAAATCCTCTAGCTTGTTCTCCCACGAATTTGGCTGCCAAGTGCTCATTAAAACCTTCAAATTTGTCTCCAAGTTGACCAAAAAGGCTACACAAAGCACCCATTAGACTTGTTGGCATAATGACTAACCAAATTCACTCTATTAACATAAAAATAATCAAAAACATGCAATAAACAAATGAGAATGGTGGATTAAGTCAAATTAGGAGGTTGAATGAGCCCAAATAATTGTCCATTTTTGGGGCTCATCACCAATTATATATTTATTCTTCATGCAGCTTCAATCGTTGATGTCCTTTACCCTCCAACGGGTCTTTGATCATGCGCTCAAAGGTTCTGGAGGGCACATAGAACATTAGGGAAGGATAAAGGGTGAACTTTAAGGCCTTTAAGGTGTACGAATTCACTCAAGGAGGGCACACTTCTTCGAGTCGAAGGAGAGCACTCAAGGAAGACTTGGTCTCTGGGAGGGCACAGTTCAGAGTAAGGAAGGGGAATAGGCTTGAGGGGTTTTCTTTTCACTCTTGGAGGGTGCATGGTGCACTTCTAAACAATGAAGTATTCCCCATTAAGTCTTTAGATTGTGCTCATGCATTCTTGGCCTTAATGAGTTCATTTTTAAACCAAATATTTGTCTCAGTCTAGAATATGGGGCAGGGGGTGAATAGGATGAGTTTAGACATAGAATGACGTGTGACGCGCACCAAATGATAAATAAAACTTAGAAAAACTTGAAAAATGATGAATATATGTCATAACACCACTTTATACACATTCCCCTAGTGTAACGAGTGTAGTGTGTGTGACTGCAACCCAAAAGTGTCGTTTTATGACAACAAAGATGTTATAACCATGAAATGCACCAAAGTATGTTCTAATCAATGTGATTACACTTGAGACCATTCAAAGAAACTTGAAACACATATAATTACATGAAACAATAGTTTATCATCGAAGAAACTCTAGGTACGATAGTGATAGTAGGCTCCAAAATTATCCTAACTCTTCATGTACCTTTTCAACATTACTGAAATGGATATGCTCTTATGAACATGAGTGATATCTCTCCTCACACACACACATATTAAAAAATGAGGAATTACTTGCAAACATTGGCATGGTTCCAATTGGTATGATCAGGATGTGATTCTCTTTGTCAATCATAGGTAATTAGATATGTAAATAAGAGGTGATGATTTTTCACTCTGTGTCCTTTTGCCTCCTCCTTTTAGAGCTAGTGACATGGTTGTTTTGTATGGGGTAGTATAAACCTAGTCCATGTTTATAGTGCAAGGGTTGGTTGATGGTGCATTTCCATGTGGATGGTGGCAAGGGTTTCTAGTGAAAGTCCATGTGGATAGTGGGAAGGGTTGGTTGATAGTGATTGTGCTAGTTTCTATGGTCTAGGCTAGGGTCTCACCTCCCCGGATTATGACAGTGGAAGCTTAAAATAATAATAGTTGATAGATGTAGATGGTAAGTTGGGCTTGCTCGTGGTTTCTCTATGTCATTAGGCAAGTCTGAGGTGGTGAAGGACGTCGGCAGAGCATCTGAAGCCAATCCATCTTCTCTATTGGTAAAACTCTTATAAGTTACATCAGAGCACTTGGCTCATGAAACCCCATAAAATATGGACGAAAGTGATGAATAATAGGCATTTTATGTATATAAATGGAACTACTACATGTGAATGCACTAGAAGGTTCAATACTTAGACATTTTCTAATCAATGTCAGGTTAGAGACTAGACCTACCCATGCTGGAAAAGTGGTTATTGAAGTGAGTCAACTGTTAGTGGAATTGTAATCTATCTTAGGTTACCTATGGTTCTTGGACCTATGATATCCTAAGTGGTGACATTACGAATATTAGTTGTATAAGCCTTTGGGGTAGTAGTCATCTAAGTTAGACAGGGAGGGGTTGTAGTTTTGTAAACATTTGGGGTAGCATTAGAAGTATGAATAATAGAGGAATAAGTTAAATAGAAAGTAGATTTTATATATCGTTGTGAGGGTTGAGTGTGTGTAGATGTTGACTTGGATGATAAGGGAGTGACTCGATAGGTGCATAAAGAGTTTGGTTCACCTATGGGGTCCTTTGGTAGGACAGATAGGTTGCTTTGATTCACCTAAGTACCTTTCACTCCTTCCAGAATGGGATAATTCATATATAATCCATTAAAATTGTTTTCCCTCCTAACTCTTCATGTGTCTTTTCAACATTAGTGAGATGGCTTCATGTTAATCCATACGTATAATCCATTATCACTTTTTTCATTTCTCCTGACTCTTCATGTGCCTTTTCAACATTACTAAAATGGCTTATGAACCTCAGTGACATGTCTTATGGTAATAGCCTCATCCATATATATATATATATATATATGAAAAATCAAGGAATTACTTGCAAACATTAACCATGGACACTTTTTTTCCCTTCTCCCAACTCTTCATTTTCTTATTCAATGTATTTTCAACATTGTTGACATGGCTTATAAACATGAGGGATTTACATATCTTAGATAATTCATATTTAAAAATTAAAAATAAATAAATAATTTGAAATATCTTTGATACTCTTGTCGCGGTGTTCTTCTTCAGCTTCATGAGCTGCGTAATCTCTAAATGAGGGAATTTCTCGAGATCGGTGAGAACCCAATCTTCGAATTTCAGACTCAGCACCCGTCCCAGGTGCGTACCTTCAAAAACGATGTCTTCCGGGAGGAGTGGAGTCTGCAGAGAGCTCTTGGTTTCATTGAGGTCCTTGGGCACCTTTGCCTTCCCCTTTCATGGAGGAATGTATGTAGGTAGCTTAGTTAGAAGGGTCGCACCCTCGGTTTCTTCCTCCATGCCCTCGTCCTCATCTTCTTCTATTATGATATCCTCCAGGTCTTCTTCCTCCTCATCGGTGTCCAAAGTAACAGCTTTCCCCTTTTCCTCCATGGTCAGTTTGGTGCACAACGGATTTTGCAGGGACACACGTACCGAAATCATGGATTGTTTGTCTTTCTTTGGTCTCGGTGTGCATGGCGATTTAGGGATTTCTGTAATAATCTCAGTGTTCTCAGGGGCATCTCTAATGGTCATGGCTTGCATGGCTTCTTCGGTGGTCATTTCTATGATTTCTCCATCTTCTCTAGATGCTACCATTTCGTTAGTCCAGAAGTCTCTCAACTACTTAACTGGGTGCTCAACCAATGCTCTCTAAGGGCAAACAAGTCTTGGCTCGGAATACGCAAGGCACACGATAGCTCAATTCGCAAATGACCAAGTGTTGTTCACTGGGCAGCCCTTTGCAATTTATAACGTCTTTTGAATATGAATTCGGTCATTCCCCAAGAATATGGTTCATTAATGCTCCGTTGGTGGCAGATTTTCCCAAATCTTTCCCATAAAGTCTACCTTATTTGCCTGCCACCCGCTCCATTTGATCTCAAATGAATCATTACATCGTGAATAGTGACTACAATGGTCACTTTCTAGCCAACCCGCATGGCAGCGCATCCCCCCTTGCGCGATCGCAGACCCTATGACACTTCACTTCTGTGCGCAGCCTCTTCATTGCACAGCTCCTAGGCAGAGTATTTCATAGTCTTGCGCCTCCTTTCAACTATCTGGGTGATAAGACTATTCTTTCCACAGCTAGTCAGGTAGTTGTGCCACCTGTATAAGGCTTCACCCGATCATTATATGATTTTTCTGGGAAAAGTTCTCCTTTTGACTCAACTACTTGTACTACGCAATTTATCATTACCAGCGCGCCACCATTTGTGATCCCCTTAGCAATACGCGGTCTAACCTATGGAATTAATTTTATCAATTCTCGACGGTAATCTCCGAATTTATCATCGCAATCACACACATCCTGTTCCCCGAAAATAGTCTTTTTGTCCAAAAAATCCCTTTTTACTCCTTCATCCAACTTCTTGACTTCTTCTTCTGCCATAGCGCTTTTCTCCCTCAACCAGGTTTTTTCATTCATGAGTTCTTGGAGCCAACAATTATTCTGTTGAATTTCTTCGTCAGGTCCCACGCGTACTTCCCTAATTTCTTCCATCCGTGCGATTTTGTTTTCTAAGGTCCCATGATCCTCCATGTTCACATATGCTGCTATGTGCGAACTAGGCCTATGATACTCCAACAGAAGTATAGAGTTCATACCACAACTTAGCCTAGAAAGCGTCTATCCCATCAATTTCTTGCACGTTGCCCTATAAGCCCATAGAACTGCCAGTATGTGCAGGTCCCAATCAGTTCGTTGCGCCCTACATACCTTGTTCAGGGCCTCGGATACTTCATTAAAGGCTCTCGCGGGGATAACCTTCTACGCACTCATTCTTTCCACATTCTATTGTTCCACTTTGAAGAACTGTTAGCGCATTTTCCCTCCTAACCCATGCTTATAGATTGTTTCTCCTAATGCGAACCTTATGTGTATTTGCACAGGTTGTTTATCATGCGCCTGCACCCACCTACATAGATGTGTGCGTGGACCATCTCATCGCTCACATTCATCTGCCACTCGCCCTGTAATATTTCCAAACTGTGTGCGCATCATCCTCCTGCACACGCACCAGTCTTCAAAGTTTCCTTTGTGTGTACCCCACCATCTCGTGGGTGTAGCGCGCAGTACCCAAGTCAAGGCTTCAAAACATTGCTTCTCGTTCAAGAATCCATTTACCTCAACTAATCTGTCATAAGTAGATAGATCCCTTGTTTCTGTGGAAACATAGTGCGGTGATCTTGTCATCATATTACAATTAAGTGTGGTTACCTCATGTAACATGTTCTATCATCACTCTATTTCTTCAACTAAATCTGAAGTACAAGAGTTGTCGCGCTCACATGAAAGTCATCCATCTGCAGTGGGATTCACCCAGTCTTGTTCTCGCGCAGTTATTTTGTAGATACAGTCTAAGCCAGCGTCACTTTCATAGTCGCGCACTGGCTCGGTGTAGCGCGATCCCTCAACAGGGTCCAAAGGTATGATTACGCACAGGGACTTTTTCTCAAAAATCATCTTGCGCTTCTTTATATTTATCACCCTGTTCATGTTAGTGGCCCAATCAATTCCTAAAAGAACATGGTAGGGATTATTGTCATCAACAATCTCTATCACTTCAAAGTTTGCTAGCGTACTTGCCCTTCAATATCCACGGTGATTCCCTGCAATCTCCCCATAGGTATTATCTTTTGTTGGTTTTCCATTCACAAATGTATAGGAGACCATTGCAGCATAGGCCTTCCAATGCGTTCCCATGTCTACTTCAGCAGAACGTTCGCGTCTGATCCTAGGTCTAAAATCACTTGTTCCAACTCATATTCTACAATCTACATGGTCAACCTCATTTCTCTTCCCATCCTTGACGCATGATTTCCAATCTTGTGGACTACACGCAGTTCTCCTGGCACAGTCTCGATGCACCTATTAATGAGTTCCTGCAATCCTATCACAGCCTTACTATCGCGTAGTAGCTTCATGCATGTTTCTAGGAACGTCTTTTCTCATTGATGGGTCCATTTTTGGCTCTGGCCTATCTTTGCTTCTTGAAGTGGAGGCATCAGCAAAGCTCTTCCTAGCTTCTATGAAGGTTTCCTTACTGCGCTCCAAATCAAACTCTGGTTCTTTCGTTAGAGCCTTGCAAACCCAAGTATTATCTTCAAGTTGTTTTCCTTTGTCATCTCCTATCATAATTCCACTTCGAAGCACAATGTTTACATTAGAGTCTTCCTCGCGCGGCTCAGACCTCATCATTTGTAGGTTTTGAGTCGGGGGAGGTTGGAGCGCTCCTTTGTCGCATAACCTAGCTATTAGTGTGGGACAATCCTCTGTTTCATGATCAAACAAGGTGCAATACAGACATGATGGATGTGTAGGATTCGTACAATCACAGGCATAATGTCTTGGCCGCACGCAATTGTAACATATCAGCTGTCTGCAACCTCTTCTAGGTCCTCCACCCCGGCGTCTTCTTTGCCCCTAAAATCTGGTTCACATCATCCCTGCATTTTGTTCAAGGGGCTGTGTTTTGACCTGAACTCTATAGGTAGGAGTTTTATCCATCATTAACTCATAGATTCTACAGGTACACTCATCATGTCCCACTGATCTATAGAAATTGCAGAACAACTGTTGCGAGTTCTGCGTGTACTTCTGTAACAGATGATAGTTGTCTGTAACATGTTTTCCTCCTATCTGACAAATCGCTCACCACAAAGTAGGCGTTGCACTAGGTCTTGTTGTGCCTCCGGTCTTAACAACATCGTCCCTCCTCCCACGAGGTAATTTTCTAACACCGGGCAATGTTCCTTGTCATGCCCCTAACCCTTGCACTTTACGCACCATACGTCTTCGCACACTTCCGGGCGAGCTGTCCTATCCTGTTTCAAACTCTGCATTTCAAGGCATAAGTTTTTCAACTGCGCATGGATCTGCTGAACTCCCAGGTTAGGATCCTGTATCGGGGTCTCATGAAGCCTCATCGTGGTCTATAAAGCTTCATCCTAAGTTGTCAATCTTTGTTGTGACAACGCGTTCCTCAAATGTAGTGATAGTGATGCTACAAACCACTCGCAGTGTTGTCCATCTGTCAGAGTCATGTTAGCTTCGCAAATCATGCATTTCAGTGTTTGATCTAGCTCCCAAGGTATCTCGCCTGGTAACATCGTGATTTATTTGAACCCAATGATCGACTGCACTTCTGACTTCGGCCTGCTAAACTCCCTAATTAGCATAGGTTGGACATCCGCAATTCCTGCATTCGGATTATCACTTGAGTGCTTAATGTACCAGGTCAGTGCACGATCCTGCAAAGTGATAATCAACGTGGCTTTCTTGATAGCATCATTTGTCACTCCTAGTGCTTCCCATACAGCTTTTACAACGAACCAAAACTAGTCTGGATCTTCATTTCCCACCCCCTTGAACACAGACAACTTTATCAAGCTCGCCATGTTAAAACACGATGGTGGTGGTGGTGGTGGTATGGGCGAAGACGAAGGTGATGATGGCAAAATTGGCGGTGGTGTTAGCCTCACTCTCTTAAAAATCAATAATAAATCCAATTATTAAATTAAATTGAATCATCTGAATCAATAATAAATCGAATCATTCATCAAATAAATGTTGCAAACAAGACCAACCTGCCAAATTAAAGATTGATTATTCATGGATTGATCCATGGGAATGGTCATCCACAGCCAAAAGATTGTACAAGTTTTACAATGGGATTCACTCACACATATTGTAGCCAACAGTCAAATGAAGATGGTACTCTCTTGAAGTTGAACGGGGGAGGACACAAGTGAAATACTCCTACACCTACCGGGGGGGAGTTCAGATATAATTTGGAGAAGATTGCCTCTCCTTTCAGTTGAAAAAGGGGGGAAAATGTCAATGGAATTGACAAGTGGTTGTCAGACTGAAAGTCTCGACAACATTAGCAAAGCAGCCAGTGGGCATCTTCATCAGCCAGTGGGCGTTTATCAAATTGTGTCAGTGGACACCGGATGTTGTTTTCAAGCAAAGGACAATTTTAGCTTGGCACGTGATGGAGTTGTCAAGAAATATTTAGAGATGAATCAGACATGTAGTTGATTCATGTTCTCTTCAGATTTGTGTTTTTTCCAGCATCCAGCTTGGCGGTTTTTTAGGCAAATGTTTTTTGAGGGTCAACTTGAGAACTTGGAAGAGGGTTCCTTGTTCGTTTTGGATTTATCATTGAGGGGGGGAATGTTAGCTTCACTCTCTTAAAAATCAATAATAAATCCAATTATTAAATTAAATAAATAAAATCATGAGAATTCTTCAAACCAAGGATTCTAGTTTGGATGAGAGATTCTCTCCAACTAGCTCTCCTAAATTAGTGTGTAAGTTAAGAAATTGTCTCAACCAAGTGAGTCTAAGATAGATGCACTATCTTAAGAACACTTGCTCATGTATTTAAATGTATTATTAAATTATTTTAATAAGAGATAAATACATGAGCATGAGAGACCACATGATGGCTCTCTACCTTTTCCACTAGTTTGATTTTTGTGAGTTAATTTGTTGTGCATATGGTTATATGGTTGTGTGATTTTCCTTCGGGTGGTGTGGGTGGGGGTGGTATGCGCGGAATCCTCTGCCTTATCAAATTGATCGCATTGCATGGAGATACCTTCGCGAGCTCTTCCTCCTCCCTTCGCGGAGGTGAAACCAAGGGGCTAGTTTCTAATTCCACACTTCCTTCGTTTCTGTAAATTCTCCCACTTCACGTAGCCCCGAACATCAATATAACCACATAATCCATTTTTCACACAATAACATTTTAATCCAAGTGTTTAGAGACTTAACATACTTACCTCGCGGTCCTTTGAGAAAGCGTCGCTCCGCTTCGTTGTAGCTAATTGAAGTGTCTACCACGAGCGCATGCAATCTTATCATTTGATGCTTCCAATCTACGCACCACTTCTAGAGTCCACACAATAGGACTATCAAGCTTGTACCTCCCTTGGCTATCTTCTAGCTTCGTGATCCACTCGTACAGCTTTGTAGGGAAAGATGCGAAGAAAATTTCATCGATCTCTGTGTAAAGGTAGCAATCTAACCACTCTTCTTTTGTCAGTCACGGATTCATGTTCTCCTATGCCGCGAACTCGTGAATTCTCCTATCAATCCAGCCTTCGATTTCCTTCTGTGTTGGATTCCAGTGATGCGACATCAGACATCTCTATGCAGATTCTGGTCCCGGCAACAAAACCATTTGTTGGCTTGTAGGGTCTTGACCCAGGTTCGGTGTTAGTTAGCCAAACAAATCCTTGTACTACTGGCCCTTTAGGCAACAGTGCGCGGAGCATGGGCTAAGGCCTCACCCGAAGTAGTATGGGGGGATGCTGGAACCAATTTTCCACACCCTTGAGATGTCTCAGGGGTTGATTTAGTCCAACTGTGAATACTTCCACGTAGGTTGCTTCGCACTCTTTCCTGGCATGTGAGGCCTTCATGGCCCAGTTCTATTTGTCTTCGCACAGCTCGAACTAGGGGTTGTGGGGCTTTCATGCTATTAGGGCAGTGATCTGCGCTATTTCCCAAGTCACCCTGCGAATCTTACTTATCTTCTTATAAAAATTCGTTAGCTTCACGTAAACAAATACTTCATATTATATTTACTTATAACACATTCATATAAGTTCGCGTAACAAATAAACAGTAAACTTGCAATGTAAAGCCACTATACTTCAATGTGTAAAACAGGAAAAGATACACAGAAATATTGTAGAACTTCTCTTTATTAAAGTTTCAATCGGTTACAGACTCAACCTACCCTGCACACTCAGATGCAGAGGTCTGCGCACTCAGCTGCAGACTACTAGGCCTCTGCACACTTAGCTGCAGAGCCTTCTCCTACTCTACGACCCAAATACTCGACTCTACACTTAACCTAAGACTCAATTCTTCATTATTCATTTTCTCTTCCATGATGTCTTACAACCTAGAGCCTCACTATATTTATACAATCCCATGGTCTGTGAACCATGGGTAGATCTCTAAAGCCAACATTACATTACAAAAGTAAGGGCAGACAACCTTATGACTCAACTACAGCTTCACGCTCCGCGCCCACAAATCGTGGAATCTTTACATTGGAATTGGTCAAAACTTGGGCTTTAAGCCCCAAAAACATGCTTTGGGGGGATTCCACACCCAACACCTATTATTAACAAATTAATCCACTTTGTTTAATATTGAGCATATAATTTACAGAAAACAAACTAGTAGGATTTACACATTCTATACTTCCATACATAAGATTCAAACAATTTAGTAACCTATCCCTGCTTACACACAACCAATACACAAGTTTTACTTTAGCATAACCAGTGAAGAACTTGCCGAGATACTTATTTGTATTCCGTCTAAACCGGAAAAAATATATATATAATAATAATAATAATAATAAATAAATAAATAAATAATAATAATAATAATAAATTAATTAATTAATTAAAAAAATAATAATAATAATTGAGGCAATTAGAAAGACCACACCATCCAACAATGAGACTAGCAATGACGCCTGGTCTCCCCCTGAGCTTCATTGCTCTAGACAGTCTTAGAAATCAATTATTAAGTTATCTCATTCTAGAACCTCAAGACTTCAATCAGTTTGGTTCAGAATTATTTCCTCAAGTTTTTTTCAGGGGTTCCACTGGCTCTGTGTCCAGCTCAGGAACACCTCAGTCCAACGTCCTGCCAACCTTCACAACATCCTATGTAAGGTTCCAAATTTTTCACTTCTGTTCTCTCTTAATCCTCCAACCATATTTTACCATCCTTGGATCTTGGAGATTTGGAATTTGTTACTCTTAATATTTTCTCTTCACTTTTCAAACATGTTATTTTATTTCCAATCAACATTGTCTTGGTATAAGGTTCCACTACATTATTTTCACCGAGCCACAAGTCTGGGTTTTACAATTACTTTACCACTATTGAATGTTTTCTTGATTTAAGAAACTTGGAAAAGCATAAAAATATGATGCAATTCACAATATGCACACAACTCTGAATTCGTACCAAAAAATGAGATATGGTCGGTTGTTTCATCTACACATTGAATTTATTCAATTTTAGTAAGGTAGTAAAGTTTAAAAACAACTTTTAATACTAAAGTTGACCTTTATTAAATAATCTGTCAAACATGTCATCACGAGACTGCCACATAACGTGATTAGCTCATATCTGTACACCTGCAAATTGAAAATATGACACGAAGTATTTCACCTTTTTCTATCTACTCATTTTCTACTAATAGGCAAACATACATCTACAACCATAGTCTAATTTTATCTACTTCCCTGAGCATTTTGGATCGTTTGAGCACAGTCAAATATAGCGTTGTATGAGGTGCATATATCCACTTCAAGTTATACCAAATAGTTACAGATCAAAGCACCTGGCTCATGAAACCCCATAAAATATGGACAAAAGTGATGAATAATAGACATTTTATGTATATAAATGGAGCTACTACATGTGAATGCACTAGAAGGTTCAATACTTAGACATTTTCTAATCAACGTCAGGTTAGAGACTAGACCTACCCATGTTGGAAAGTGGCTACTAAAGTGAGTCAACTCTTAGTAGAATTGTAATCTATCTTAGGCTGCATATGGTTCTTTGTCCTATGATATCCTAAGTGGTGACATTACGAATATTAGTTGTATAAGCCTTTGGGGTGGTAGTCGTCTAAGTTAGACGGGGAGGGGTTGTAGTTGCGTAAACATTTCGGGTAGCATTAGAAGTATGAATAATAGAGGAATAAGTTAAATAGAAAGTAGATTTTATATATCGTTGTGAGGGGTGAGTGTGTGTGGATGTCGACTTGGATGATAAGGGAGTGACTCGATGGGTGCATAAAGAGTTTAGTTCACCTATGGGGTCCTTTGGTAGGACAGATAGGTTACTTTGATTCACCTAAGTACCTTTCATTCCTTCCGGAATGGGATAATTCATATATAATCCATTAAAATTGTTTTCCCTCCTAACTCTTCATGTGTCTTTTCAACATTACTGAGATGGCTTCATGTTAATCCATACGTATAATCCATTAACACTTTTTTCATTTCTCCCGACTCTTCATGTGCCTTTTCAACATTACTAAAATGGCTTATGAACCTAAGTGACATGTCTTATGGTATTAGCCTCATCCATATATATATATATATATGAAAAATCAAGGAATTACTTGCAAACATTAACCATGGACACTTTTTTTCCCTTCTCCCAACTCTTCATTTGCTTATTCAATGTATTTTCAACATTGTTGAGATGGCTTATAAACATGAGGATTTGCATATCTTAGATAATTCATATTTAAAAATTAAAAATAAATAAATAATTTGAAATATCTTTATTTGTATTCATGGATGAAAAGTTACCAGCCAATCAAACAAAATTCCAATATAAAAAAACTATTTAACTCAATAAAAAAAATATAACGAAAATAAATTATGTGATGAAAATCTTATTTTACCCCTAATAAATATAAACTTTAACAACTACACAATATTATATTATGAAGACATACAAATATATTATATCCCTCATTGCATTACTTACCAGCCTAGATCCATCTTCACCCAAATCTATCAAGCGTCGAGAGGGATCCAATCTCACGAGGTGTAAACCTCTTTTTTGAGCTCAAAAGTTGAGGAAATGTTTATACCTCGAGATATTTGATCCCTCTTAGTGCTTGATAGATCCAGGTTAAGATGGATCTAGGATGGTTATATATTACTATATAATATCTATATTCATATCTATGTGTCTCTTTCTTATTCTCTCTGTCTATCTCACCCCCAAACATACACACTCTCTCTCCATATCCATCTCTCTCTCTCCCTACCACTTCCTCTCTATCTCTCTCTTCCCCTCCTCTCTCTCTCTTCCCCTTCTCTCTCTCTCTTCCCCTTCTCTCCTTTTCTTTCTCTCCCCCCAGACTCTCCTCTCTCCCTCAATCTCTCTCCGTCACTCCCTTGTCACTTCCTCTCTTTCTATCTCTACATTTCTCCCACTATGTCTTTATTCTTCCTTCCCTCTCTCTCCCCCTCCAACTTCATCTCTCTCTCCTTCTCTCTCTTGATTCTGATCTCTCCCTTCCTCTCCCACCTCCCTTTGTCTCTCCCCCCATCTCTGTCTCTCTCTCTCCAGCTTGAGGAAAGGTTTTCACCTCAAGAGATTTGATCCCTCTCGATGCTTGATAGCTTCAGGTTAAGATGGATCTAGGTTTTTTATATATTATGATATAATATCTATATTCATATCTATGTATCTCTTTCTTCATCCCTCTCTCTATCTAACCCTGAAACATACACACTTTCTCTCCATATATATATCTCTCTCTCCCTCCCACTTCCTCTTCCTCTCTACCTCTCTATCTTCCCTTCCTCTCTCTCTCTTCCCCTTCTCTCCTTCTCTCTCTCTCTTCCCCCACACTATGCTTTCTCCCTCACTCTCACTCCATCCCTCCCTTGTCACTCCATCTCTCTCTATCTCTACATTTCTCCCACTATGCCTTTCTTTTTCCTTCCCTCTCTCTCTTTCTCTCTCTCTTCAGTCCTATCTCTCGCTTCCTCTCCAACCTCTCTCTATCTCTCCCCCCCATCACTCTCTCTCTCTCTCCAACTCTATCACTATCTCCCTCGATCTCCCATTCCCTCTCTACCATCCATATTTGTGCCTCCCTTTCTCTCTCTCATTTCCTTCTCTCCCTATCTCTCTCCCCTCCTCTTCTCTCTATTCTCTCCTCTCCTCTCTCCCTCACTCTCTCTCCATCTCTCCCTTCTCACTCCCTCTCTCTCTCCAACTCTATCTATTTATGTATTTGTTCTTTCCTCCCTCTCTCTCCCCCTCCAACTCCACCTCTCTCTCTGCCTCTCTCCTTCTCTCTCTTCCCTCCCCTCTCTCCCACCTCCCTCTCTCCATCACTCTCTCCCCCCCTCTCTCTCTCTCTCTCTCTCTCTCTCTCTCTCTCTCTCTCTCTCTCTCTCTCTCTACCCTCTAGCTATGTCACTATCTCGTTCCTTCTCTCCCCCTCCCCCTCTCTTTCTCTCTCTCTATCTGCCCTCCAGCTATGTCACTATCGCATTCCTTCTCTCCCCCTCCGCCTCTCTTCCCTTCACTTTGCTTGTTTTCATCATTTGGATCCTTAGCTAAGATGGATCTACGCTGCTTCTTACTAATACTATTTGTATTATATAAATTTCACATCTTATAGTATAAAAGTAATCTCATTTTTTATTTTATTAAAACCTTAATTTAATTTCTATGGGTATATTTTTAGTAGTCGTGGGGATAGAGGGTTTACATATATCTCAAAACTAGTTATACCCTTTTCCCTTTTAGCTTCAACTAGAAAATTATTATAAAATTAAATTAAAATATATATTTTTATTTCTTTTGTTAATGTCAGCTACGAACATGGAGCTAGATCAAGTCGATTACTTGGAGGATCCCTGTGCCTCGGTTCCCATCTGGACTTCTTCTCCTCCCCCGATACTAGATGTGTCATTTTCTCAACATTTTGTCTCCTTTGATGTTCCCCCCCAGGTGGTTACCCTGCCCTCACCTTCTAATCCGAGAACCTCTTGTTCGGTTGAACCCTTGCCTGACGACCCCCTCAGATGGTCGGTTTCTGCTACCCCTCGTCCCTCGTTGGCACCCCTACACTTCATGGCCTCCTGCATTAACCCGAACCCCTCCATTTACCCCCTAGGTTATTCGTTGAACCCTCTGGTAGGCATTTTGACCCATATCCCCTCATCTTCTCCTAAAAATAGCCACCCCGACTTGCTCGTTGGTCCGTCACTCTCCCCTGTTTTAGCACCACCCACTTCCAGTTACTTTGAAGGGATATTGTCCGATGTGGAGGGGCCCATGTCCGAGCACCAACCTAATGAACAGATTCCCCCTCCCGGATCCCCTAAGAGCACCCATAGTGACAAGATTCATAAGCTAGGCAAGAAAACAAAGTGTGTGGAAGCCAAATTCCAGGACATTTCCCTTCGTTTTGGTGAAGACATTAAGATGGGAGACATGATTAACACAGCTGACAGAATTTTGGTTGGCCGCATTCGTGGATGGACATACTCAACGACTAGACTTAAACAATGGACTACAGAGATTTGGGGTCACATTCTAACTGACCTCCTATCTATTCAATCTCTGGCTCAGGGCTGGTTCACCCTTCATTTTGCGAGGGATGACTACACCACCTGGATCTTATCAAAATTTCGGCACATTGAGCATACCCCGATCCTGCTAAAGAGATTGAACCCTTTGTTCGATTCAAAGCGGGAGCATCTTGGAGCATGTCCCCTATGGGTAAGACTCCCTGGTTTACCCATACATTTCTAGCCTGAGGATATCTTTTGTCGTATCAAAAATGCCCTGGACACCTATATGGAGCACGACAACTCATATTTATCTTTGGACAAATATGTCCCTAGTGTGGATTCTAGTACACCTTGACACCAAGGAAGGCTTAGAGGAACATATCGCCCTGCACTAGAAGCCCTACACACGCACTCAAATTCTTGATTATGAAGGTTTTCCATTCTGTTGCAGATGATGTCACAAAGTTGGGCACCTATGTAGGGAATGCCCTCTGAACAAGAAACCCTCAGTACCAAAGCACCCGACGGAGGACCCAATCGTTGGCCCAAAGGCACCTGATCATCTGGTGACCACTAGCATCACTCCGAACAAGACTGCCAAAGTGACTCTAAGTAAGTATGGAAATGCTCCCACTCAGCCTCCCTCACCTCCTATGACTAGGCCTCGGCCGACTACGCTCTCTTCGAGTAATTCTAAACCTTGTTCCTTTGTTTATTCCATTTCTTCCTGTGTATCTGCATTTGTTTCATCTGGGCAGCATTTCATTTTCACATATGCTCTAACCCCTCACTCCTTAGTCTGCCCTCTAAATCCCCTCCCTCTGACTTTTTCCTGTACCCCTCCCTCCTTCCCAGAGCCGAACTCCTCCGCCGATCACTCATCCACCTCCGACTCTGCGAATCATTCAAACTCCTATAATCTTTGTTCCCTCAATCATTCCTTGCCTCTGGACTCCTTATGTATCGGTTTATTGTCCCCCTCCATTCCCGTGAAACCTCCTCGAGGTCAACCCTCTTCAATATCCAAGGCCAAGATTCAAGCTAGCATGGATGTCATAGTGGGCTGTCAACTTTCCATTGACCAGGTTGTTAGAGCAAAAAACACCCTGGTGTTCTCCCCCTCATGAAGTTGCTCTCTTTCAACTGCAAAGGGTTGGCTAGTCCCGCTAAAAAATTGGCTTTCCGCAGGCTCTTGAACATTGAATGAGTGGATGTTATCTTCCTTCAGGAGACCCTAGGTTTAGTTGAGCCCATCATTTAGTTACTTGAATCTTTGATACCTGGATGGCATTTCCACACTTTGGATGTAAATGGGAGATCTGGGGGAATTGCACTGGGTTATAACCCAAAGATGATCAAATTAATCAATATTTGGGGGGGGGGGGTTTGGATTTATTGGGGTGGATTTTTTCACACATGAGCTAGGAATTGAAATCAGAATGATCAATGTTTATGGTCCCTGTCAAAACCGGGTCACTTTCTGGGATCAGTTACTCAAAACCAAACTCTTCCAAGTGGAAAACCTTATTCTGGGATGTGATCTTAATTTCTTTATTGGTTATTCAGAATCATGGGGACATAACGCATAGATTGACCCTCTATCTTTCTCATTTGAGTCCTTGCTAGAGGATCATGGATTAATTGGTATCCCTTTGGCTTGGCTACAACCCCCCTGGAGGAACAGAAGGATAGGGGATGTGATGTTGGCTCAAAGATTGCACTGTTTCCTCATTAAGGAATGATTGCTTGGACAAGGATGCATCTACTGACAATGGGTCGGTTCGAGGGGACTGTCTGATCACACACCCATTTATCTTGAATTCAGTGGACGAGCCAACAAGCCCAAAGCACCATTCAAGTTCAATGCTACATGGTTAAAGGACCCAAACTTTATCAGGCTTGTATCAGACTATTGGAAGGCCCATCCACCTAGTGTGGGATATAATTTATCAGAAGGGTTCACTCACAATCTAATCATCGTGAAATGCCTCTCTATGAGCTGGGCTCATAATAAGAGACTACTCGATGATGAAACCCTAAGGAACATTGAGACAAATATTGCTAGTATGGAAGACGAACATGGGCATGGATATTTGTCTACAAAGCATAAGGAACATCTCACATCCCTTTTCATGCATAGGGATAATATTCTTAAGGATAGAGAAGAATTGTGGAGGCTTCGGAGTCGAGATATATGCCTACAAGAAGGATACGATAACACTAAGTTCTATCATAAATTTTCCAATGGACGCAAAGAAATCAACACCATTTGGAAAATGACAAATGAGCATGGTATCTAGGTTCATTCCTTTCATCATTTGGCCTCTCTTAGTACCACTCACTTCAGGAACCTCTACAAGCCGCCCCCCCCCCAATTCTTCCCTTGCTCAAATCATTAAGGTTCCCTGGCTATTCCCCTGTTTTGTTGAACAAGAGGATGTTGAGGACCTTAATAAGCCTATATCAATGGGGGAGCTTGAATCTACTCTGAAATGGTTCAAGAAGGACAAGAGTCCTAGACCAGATGGCTAGCCTGTAGAGTTCTATACTACTTTCTTTGATATCCTTGGCGAGGACCTCCTCAAAATCATTGAAGATTGTCGCACTACAGGTCGCATGTACGAGGCTTTCAACTCCACATTCATTGCTCTCATCCCTAAATCTGATAACCCAGACTCCTTCAATGATTTTCGACCTATTTCACTATGCAACTATATATACAAAATCATTGTAAACTGCCTCTGCCCCATTCTATCCTCACACATCTCATCTAAACAAATTTCATTCCTTTAGGATCGTCAGATACATGAAGCTAGTAGTACAACCCAAGAGGTAATGCATTCCATCAAGATAAAAATGCTGAAAGGTATGATACTCAAGTTATATCTCTCAAAATAATTTGATTGTGCTAGCTAGTTATATATAAGAATGATTTTAACTCATTTAGTTTTTCCTCCGGATTTCATCAATTGGATTATGTGTTGTGTAACTAAAGTTTCTTTCAGTGTCCTCATAAATGGTTCGGCCTCACCTTATTCCACTCAGAAAGGGGACTCAGACAAGGATGCCCCCTCTCCCCTCTACTTTTTCTACTAATTATGGAGGGTCTAAGCAGGCTTATCATGGAAGAAAACAGGTTGGGTCGTTTACAGGGTATTAAGATCTCCAATAATTGCACACTGACTCATTTACTTTTTGTAAACGAAGTCTTGTTCTTCCTAAATGGAGGTATTGGGGATCTGAATGAGCTACACTCTATCATGACCATATTCAGCATTGCATCGAGCATGGATATTAACAACAATAAGTCTACCATCATTACATCAAGTTGTTCTCCTCATGAAATTCAATATGCACTCCACAAGTTCCCCTTCACTCTACACACCCTGGTTGACGGACTAAAATATCTTATATACCGGCTAAAACCACAACACTATAGAATAGTTGTTTGGCTTTGGTTGGTGATGTAGGAGCATCTAAGCACCCTTCATTAAAATCAGAATCCAATGCTGTGAAAGGGGAGAACATGGACAATCACTACAAACTGGGGCAAATTATGTTCAAACAAAGCTAAATTGATGGAATAGATAAGTCTCTGGAAGACTTATCTAGTGTAATTATCTTCCATGTATGCAAGTAGAGAGATTTAGGTGATTTTTGAGGAAATCGTGGGTCTTAGATGATCCACACCTTTGTAATTTCTTATATAAAGAGAGTATGTGTTGTAATAGGGGAGAGATGGGATACAGTGTAGTCGAAGGAGAACTTGTGATTAAGGCTGAGATGCCTTAGACTATAATCTAGTTATGTATATATATATATAACGGAAATATTGTGTGTTATTTGTATCTCGTGTGTATGTGTATTGTTTATCTATAGTTTAGATGTATGAGCTAAGTTCTGTGTTACGGGTTTGTTGATCGACAATCAATCACTATAAGGATCGATGGCAATCCAATGTTAAATACGATATCATAGCGAGACTTGTTGTATGGAGTAATGTGAGTGCCTTAACAAAGTATGGCAGAGAAACTCTGTGTTATAACGTAATTCCACCGAAAAGTGAACACGATCAAGTCAACGGAGGAGATTGAATAAACATAACGGGAGTTGTCGGATCCATTAGATCGACGGATATTATCAACGAAAGCGGAATCCAGAGGATCCATCGCAGTCATCCAATGGGAGGAGATCTACGGTCATCACGTGGTGAAGAAGCGCGGGAGTTAATCAAAAGAGAAGGTGGTTTTCGTAGGCGGGAAGTTGTTTCTCGTGCAGCCTCAAAGCCATAAGCGGAATTTGAAAAATGGACCCAAGAAAGTTATAGACTATGATATAATCCAGTTGAAGTCTGGATAGATCACAGTCATTCGTTTAATGACGATTAGATGGATATCGCGTTGTTAACATGCATGGGGTTTAGTTTGGAAACCAGACACGATGGGGTTTTATATAGCGAGGTTAAACCTTCATTGAGTTCCGACGATCAGGACCGTCCGTTGGTTAACGGATCGGACGGTAATCACGCACGAACATGTGTGGAGGGTTAATGGCTTGAGCAGACCTGATAGGTTATCAAAAAGGGTTAATGTTTATTTGAGTTCTGGCCTTCACCGTTCAATGGTTGATTATGTAGGAATTTACAGGGTAAGTTCCTCAGACAGAACACCAAAGGACACCGCTCACAACCAGATCACAGATCAATACACCAGTATTTTTGACGTGGTTAAAACCCTCAAAGAGGGAAACAGTCCACGGCCTGAGCCAACGTGGCCACTTCAGGCAATGTATTAATAAAAGAATGAAAATTTACATAAGCTTCTCTCATAGACGGATCACCCTACAAATGACCCTCCACGCGCTTTAAATAGAAATCATGGACTAATCGGGTGTCAAGCCACGGATCAAGTGTCGGTAATACCAAGGAGAGAATGAACCGTTGGATCACTACATATCGTGACCGTCGGATTGTAAGTTACAAAATGTACATAGTAAAGAAACACACTTTACCTAACCCTATACTAGACCAAGTTGTACTTAACTATTTCATATGTGTCGAAATATCCTAACAGATTAATCGGGTTTTGTTGTGTTTCCGCAGATTAGGGGTTTTATGTAAAATCCAACAATTAAAAGGTTTCTGATATATACATGGGCCATATCCCACAAGTCCATGTGCCTAATTATGTAAATATGCAACTAAATTGCGTAAATGCAGTTTTCCTGGCATCAGTTGGTTGCCAAGATCGAGCATAGACTCTGCATTTGGCATCACAAATATTTATCCATAGCAGGTCGACTAGTCCTCATAAAATCTGTTCTGGAGGCCACACTTGTCTACTGGATGTCCCTAGCATGGATCCCTAGAGGCATACTCTCCAGAATACAAAAC
The DNA here is from genome assembly GCA_031772625.1 of Pinus tabuliformis. NCBI lineage: Eukaryota > Viridiplantae > Streptophyta > Pinopsida > Pinales > Pinaceae > Pinus > Pinus tabuliformis. The sequence goes on from CM062808.1 coordinate 137,782,501, forward strand.
CTATGTTGCAGATTCCTTTGGAAAGGTAGACAGGAAGGCAGGATATTTGCTTGGGCCCATTGGGAACTGATAGCACTACCCAAGAAATGGGGAGGATGGGGAATTAAAAGTCTGTCACACTTCTCAACTACCCTTGCTGCTAAATTGGGGTGGAAAATTCTCACCACTTGCAGTTTATGGTCGAAGGTTGTCTCCAAAAAATACATTCATCCACTCAACACATTGGATTGGAACAAAACATGCATATCTAATATATGGAAAGTTGTCCTCAACTCACTTCCACATATTCAGAAAAGTATTATCTGGAGAATACATTCTGGATCTTCAGTGCGAATTGGATGGGATCCATGGATAGGAAATGGCAACACATACAGGCTCCCTCAAGATTTAATTGTGCACCTCTTCAACTTAGGCATCACATATCTAGATCATATAGCTGATCCTGAGAACACTACCCTTTTCTCACAAGCCTGAAAATCTGCAAACTGATTAAACCTCCCCGAAATATGGCATCAAATATGGGAATTATATATAAATTCTCTCTCTAAATCACATATTAGGATTACCAGCAGCGAAAATGAACTGATCTAGGCATTGGCAAAACACAAGAAGTATTATCCCAAGGAAGGATACCTCAGCATCTTCGCAGACCATTGACCACCGGTTTTGGAGAAGTGGTGGAGTCAGCTATGGAAATTGAAGGCACCACCTCGATCACGATTGTTCATGTGGACTGTGCTCAGGAACAAGGCCCCCACCGAGGACAATATCTTGAAACAAACCTTCCATGGCCCACCTTGGTGTTGCTTATGCAGGAACAACACAAAATCTACAAACCACATTTTTCTTCATTTCCCGGTCACATTGGAATCATGGCACACGATTCTGTCTTCCACCCTCATCCTCATCCGATGGGCAGGCAATTCTGTCTTGGAAGCATGGCACTCCTAGTGGGAATAATCCAATCTGATTAAAGCCAAGAACATACCTACCCTCATTTGTTGGGCCATCTAGTTAGCCAAGAACCATATCATTTTCTCAAATCATTTACCAAACTGGCACCTAATCTCTGCTCGGGTAATGGCCACTTATAATCTTATTCCTGATGATGATACCTCTCCTACTAGGCCTGTTATCCCTAAAACCATCAACAAATATTACCCTTGGGCATATTTCAATGGGTCTGCACAAGAAGGGGGTTGTGGGGAGGAGCTATCCTATACCTATCATATTCTCATTTCTTCAAAATTCAGATGGGGCTGGGAATTGGAACAAATAATTTTTCCGAGCTCATTACTCTCATACATCTACTTCAATTTGCATTAGAAAAATAGTGTAGAAATATTCAAATTTATGGGGATTCAAAAATCATAATCAATTGGTTCAACAATACTTCTAACTGTCATTCATTCTCATTGAGGCACATATGGGATGAGGCACAACTTAAAGCACATTTTAACTCCATTGTTAGCCGTCATAGATATAGGAAATGCAACCAAATTTCCGATCAACTATCCAAGGAAGCTGCGATCCGGCCTAGAGGTACATGGATGATTCAGGAACATAGGGACGGTGAACACTACCAATACTATCACAGACCATATATGGACTTCAAAGCATAAGGGCCCAATGGGCCTTGTTTCATGGGTTATAGTTTTGATTATCTATCAGTACATAACTGTACTCCCAACGGGTTTGTACTCTGATATTTTTTATTTAGAGCATATGCTACACATCATCTACATGTAATTTTCCTAATATCAATGAAAGTTACTATTTTTACTAATATCAATGAAAATTACTATTTTTACTCGGGGAAAAAAATTATGATTTATGGGCATGTGGCATGGATAAACCATTATATATACCCATAGTATTGTAACAAATCTTATTTACAAGTTACTAATATCCATGGTTGGTAAAGTGGGGATGGATATTTGTGAAAAAAAATCTTGTCATATTATTATAAAATATTTTGATTGTGTTATAAGTTATTATTTTTTGGTATGTGGTATTGTTAAGCCATAGTATTAGCCCATACTATTGTAACAAAGCATATTCACAAGTTCATAATATCAATGACAAAGTGGGGTGAATATCCATGATAAGCAATCTTGTCATATTTTTATAATCTATTTTGATTGTGAAATAAGTTATGTTTATTGGGCATGTGGTATTGATAAGCCATGGTATTCTAACAAATCCTATTTACAAGTTAATAATATCCATGGTAAAGTGGGGACTAATATCCATGGTTAAAAATATTTTCATATTGTTACAAAATATTTTAATTGTGAAATAAGTTATGTTTTTTGGTCATGTGTTATTGTAACAAAGCCTAATTTTTACAAATTAATAATAGCCGTGGGTAAGAATCTTGTCATATTGTTATAAAATATTTTGGTTGTAAAATAAGTTACGGTTTTTGGGCATGTCGTATTGATAAGCCATGGTATTGTAACAAAGTCTATTTACAAATTAATAACAAAATCAAAATATAACAAATTGAATTTTACTTAGTTGAACCAAAATTTAAATGTTTACAATCATCCCGGATTACTTTTAACTTTTTTTTGTTTTTTAATTAAGCTTACATTTAGAATTGATTACATACTTAAATTACACCTTCACAAATACTATAAGCTGGATTGTAGTATACTTAAATTACACCTTCACATATACTATAAGCTGGATTATAGTATGCCTCTAGGAGCAATCACTGTCAAAGTTCAATAAATTTCAATTAAGCTTACATTTAGAATTGTTTACATACTTAAATTACACCTTCACATATACTATACGCTGGATTGTAGTATGCTTCTAGGAGCAATCACGGTCAAAGTCCAATAAATTTCAATTAAGCTTACATTTAGAATTGTTTACATACTTAAATTACACCAGTATGCTTCTAGGAGAAATCACGGTCAAAGTCCAATAAATTTCAATTAAGCTTACATTTAGAATTGTTTACATACTTAAATTACACCTTCACATATACGCTCGTTTGTAGTATGCCTCTAGGCAATCACTGTCAAAGTCCAATAAATTTCAATTTGGCCTCTTCTCATTTGTGAGTTAAACCATTTTTTCATTTTTTATATGGAAAACAATTTAGATATTTTTTAGCGAAGTTATTTAATATAAGATGAAAAATATTCTTCTTTTCATTTTCAAAATTACATTGAACCTTCTGTCTTGATTAGCAGCAGACAAGCTTCATTACCTGCCGTTCTAGCCATACATTATAATTTATATTGTATCATCCCAAAATTTAATATAAAATGAAAAATATTCTTCTTTTCATTTTCAAAATTACATTGAATCTTCTGTCTTGATTAGCAGCAGACAAACTTCATTACCTGCCGTTCTAGCCCTACATTATAATTTATACTGTATCATCCCAAAATTTAGTGATTTTCAGCTTGGTTTCTTCCTCAACCTTAAGGTGTTTTGGCATTAGGCATCATAATAACGATTTTACAAACGAAATGCGAAAGATTCTTAATTGTCATCAAATCTTTCATACTTTTAATGTGTTATTATTATTCTTTAAATGATTAAGAAGAAAAGTTTTGAAAAATATAAAAACTCTACATTAAAAGTGATTTTTCTGTAAAATGGAAAATGTGTTTAACATTAAATCAATACAGGAATGACATCAATTAGTTTATATATTTTTATATATAGAGGCTCAATAAGAAGATGATCTAAACAATGCTTGCATTCAAGTGTCAACAATCTACAAGCCAATACAAATTAGAATGACATAAGATTGCCATATGACAGCCATAAGTTTATATATTTTTATATAATGAGTCTCAATAAGAAGATGATCTAAACAATGCTTGCATTTAAGTGTCAGTAATCTGCAAGCCAAAACCTATACTTTAGCTGTCGTTTCCTTCTTGGATCCCCAATGATTTCTTACTCTGTAGTTACACATGGGCACCCTTATTATATGCTAGTGCAGAAATCTAGCAGCCCCTGAACAAGTTTCTGGTTGACCACTGCAGCTACTTGTACGCTTGTTCTGGTTGACCACTGCAACTACTTGTACGCTTGCACCCATGTATGCCTCAAATGTTTTGCAAAATATAAAGAGAAGTCCAAAATTTATTTCATGTTATTGCTTCATAGCATTATTACAGGCAAAATATACAGCAGGGTAAAGTTTTTGGATTTGTCCAGTTTGAGATCTTATTTAAGATTTTTTTTTTGCGTATCACTTAAAAGTTATCAATTTTGGAACATAAAGGTAAGCATATAAAATTCATTGTTTCTAGCCACACAGAACATTTTTCCATGCAACCAGTCACTGCATCCTTTAGCCTATTCCTTCTGGTTCAAGCTTTATTCAACAATAAAACTCAAGTAATTATAACAAATTAAATGAGTACTGAAGATAACCATCTCTCTTCACAGTTACTTAAACCCAAATTAACAATAACACACAAAATATGAATACATGTTTAAGATTATACAATAAAAAATTTCATTAAAAACGGATAATATAACATAGAAAGACAATCAGAATTAAAAATAGTTTATACGGTGAGAAGGTTCATTAAAAGCCGATCATATGATATAGAAAGACAATCAAAATTAAAATTTGTATTATACAGTGAAAAGTTTCATTAAAATATGACAGAGAGAAAATCAGAATTAAATATAGTTTATATGTTGTAAATATTGTTACAGGGAAAGAAATATGTGGTGAATATTATCGCCTGGCCCAAATTATCTGAAAATGTGTTGTTCTGTAAACATTGGTTTTGGGTAAATAAGAATCGAGTTCACATATAGTCCAGGATTTGGTAGGAAAAAAAGAACCATCAGGAATATCGAAAAAAAGACTCGAGAGTTCTTCGAAACGCTAGACAATGAAATTTAAATCTCGGTAAATATTTAGGATGCCGAGACCCTGAAAAATTCAAGAAAATCGAAAATATCAGAAGATATCAGAAAATGTTTACAGTCAAAATCAAACAGCAAAGAAAAGTATAGAGTAATGGAATTGAAATATATGGAAAGAGATTGAAATATATTGCATTGGCATGCCTAGATGAGAAGCTAGATCATTTCTTTCGCTCCACATTAGAAATTTTTGCATTGGAAGTGGAAACCATACCTTCTTCCGAATCATTTTGGCTCGATTGTTGATCAGCTCGTCAACCTGAAATTCCCAATCAATTTGAATCGGTATCTTCGAGTTGAACTGCTCGCACCCCTGAAAACAAGCTTTTTCCGAAACATTCCCAATCAATTTGACTCAGTATCTTCGAGTTGAACTGCTCGCACCGGTGAAAACAAGCTTTTTCCGAAACATTTGGACTTCGTACTTTGGATTGATCTGCTCGTCGCCCTGAAAACAAGCTTTTCCCAAAACATGCTCACTCCCTACCGAAACATTTGTACTTCGTATTTTGGAGTTGATGTGCTCGTCGCGCTGAAAACAAGCTTTTCCCAAAACATGCTCACTCGCCATCTAGGAGTTGATCTGCTAGGTTAACTTGAAAAGCTCGGAGAAAGTTCAAGAAATCGGAATCCTTTTTTATCTTGTACTAATTTTATGAAGAAAAAAATCATTCATTTTCTTTTCTATGTAAAATGAAAAAGAAAACCTTGCAAAATGATTTGATTATATTTGTAATTTTTATTATTTTTTCAATAAATTAGCTATGAAAACATAATATGTTTTGAGCCCAAACGTCCTCAAAATGCCGGCGGACGCAAAATCGGAGGTGGAATTGAGGCCAAAGGTCAACAAAATGACGGCAGAAACAAAACCGGCGGTAGATTTGCGTCTAGACAAGGCAGATTTGAGTCGAAGCAACACTGAAATGCCCCTTAGAAGAAAAAACAGATCTTCTTCATCTCCCCGCTACTTTTCATCCTAGCAATAGATTCACTAAGTTTACATATATGTCATGGAGGAGCATTCCCGTCCCATGATAATCAGCAGATGAAATTACATTTCACACAGCCTTTTTGTGGATGACATTTTGATTTTTGGAATGCTCTGTTGTCTTTCCTGGAGCTGCATATACTGAAGAATTTCCAAAAAGCCACTGGCGTTCAAATAAACGAAAGCAAGTCAACTTTCTATCATGCGGATTGTGGAAAGAAAATTAGAGAGTACTTGACAGAATTGTACAATATAGAAGAGGCCCATAAAGGAAGGTATGCAATACCTTGGTTTTCACTTTAAACCTTCCTGCTATACAAAAGCGGATTGCCAATGGATCTCCGATCGTTATTTCAAAAGGATAGCAGGCTGGGAAAATAAGTGCCTTTCTATGGCAGGCAGGGCGGTTTTAGCACAATCTATGCTGGCACAACTGACTGTGTATTGGAACCATCTGTTTTATATTCCGGCGAGTATTATTTATTTGCTTAATAGAATGACAGCAAATTTCATCTGGGGAGGAATCAAAGAAAAAAGAAAATATCATCTGACAAAACTCTCAAACATCACTCTTCTAAAGGATCTAAGAGGCTGGGGAGTCATGGATCTTCGGAAATTTGGGATAACTTTGTTGTGTAAATCACTTTGGAGGAGTATTTTTGGGGATAGTTTATGGAGCAGATCCATAAGAAAGAAGTACATGGGCAATAAAGATTTCTCATTCTGGTACAAGAAAGGTACCATAGGGTCCCCAAATGGTTTTGCCATCTCGCTGAGTTTTCGCAAAATCAAGTCTTTTTTCCTCCAAAACCTCTCTTGGAGCTTACAGAATAGAAACAGAGTGTATATAGGTTTTGAACCTATATTGGGAGCAGGGAAAGAAATCAATATACCACCTCAAATCAAAAAAGTTTTCCATTGTTCGAGGATCTTTATCTGGAGTCAAGTCATTGCAGGATGGCAGGGACCTTCTCCCCTCTGGAAAGAAGCCCAAAAACTGGGCCTAAATGGAATTTTGGCTTATCAATGGAACAAGATCCCGATGATCATGAGGAATATTGGTTTCTGCCATACCGAAGCATATGATTTTCTCACCTGGAAGGGGAAAAGGGGAAAGGATAATATATGTGTTAAGGATATCTACTCATCATTGACTAGAAGCCAACTTTCTTTATCAGATCATCTTTTCCCTTTGTCGTTATGGAAAACAGGGGCCCCCAACAAAATTATCATTTTCTCTTGGCTAGTCTACTATAACAAAAATCTCACATGGGATAATCTGCAGAAGAGAAAATAGACAGGACCGGGATATGCCTAATATGTAAAGCGGAGGGGGAAAATAACTATCACATGTTCCTTAAATGCAACTTCACCCTTCAGCTATGGAGGAACCTATCATCTTATTTTGTTTTTAGTATTATGTTACACTCTTCTCTTAAAGAGTCACTTGAATGGTGGAGTACACAGAAAGCATCATGGAGACCCATTCCTCAACTTGTTTTTTGGACAATCTGGAAGTGGAGAAACAAGTTTGTGTTCCAAAACATACAGGAAGATTTTCAGTTAGTCTTTGAGAAGATCATCTCTCTTTATAATTCTCTTCCACCCAAGATCATACAACATAAAAATAAAAAAATCAGAGAACATAAAATTTTCCAGATGAGCTTCCCTAGAGCTTTTTTTGATGGGGCAGCGCAAAACGGTATATGTGCTTGCGGTATCTTCATTTCCATGAATGAAGATCAGAATTTTTCCATTCACTGGAATGGTGGGAAAGGCACAAACAACAAAGCTGAAGCAATGGCACTATCAGGGCTCCTACATTTCAGCACCTTCCTAAACATTCCATCTCTTCAGATCTATGGTGATTCTAAAATTATAATTGATCATGTCACTGGCAAACTTTCCATAAAAAATCATTCGCTAATAGGATGGATGAACAAGATTGATTTTTTCTGAAAAAGGGAAAATGCTTATTCTATTCAACATGTGGACAGATCACAAAATACTCATGCATACAGTTTGTCAAAGAAAGGGCTTCTAATTCAGCAGGACAAATGGAAAATGGATATTGTCTTGGGGGATACCACATACCAGATTGAGGATTTTTTCCCTTCCTGGAACATAATTTGTTTACTGTTTCTCTCTTCTCCGTGTTTTTTGAGTCCTGGAAAATGGTTCCTTTACAATGCTTATTTTACATCTCTACAGGTGATGTGCATACAATAGGGTTTTATCTATCTCTTGCCAAATTTTTGGTCATCTTTTCTGATTTCATACATTGTGCAATGTTTGGTCACATATCTCTACTTCTCTTCACTCCGTACATGCTTTCAGGAGATAAAGATTATGATGAGGCTTGCTTATAGACTTCTGATTCTATGTTTTAAGTTCATGTTTCAGACAGACTATATGTAGTATGTGACTCATCAATTATTAATACAAAATCTTGCTTTTTTTCATACTTAAGAAAAGAAAAAAGTTACATATTTCGAATATAGAGGAAAAGAAACATTAAACAAGAGAGAAATCGCTAAGAAGAACACAAAAGATTTAGATAGAGCGATAGCTAAAAGGCCACAAATAACACTGAAATGCCCCCTGACCTGACCTGCCCTGCCCTACCATACAGTCGTTTCCAAATGCACTGACAACTTTTACTAGACTAAAGACTAATGAATGACGTGTTGCATCTTTTTAATGACTCATTCGTAATAGTATTTCGTTAAAATTTATTTAAACCTTGTCGAACGAACTCTTAAACTATTTATTAATTTATGCATGGCTAAATTCTTAATTAAAATTGCACACTATAAATACACAGAAATCATTCACATTGGGCACATGATTTACTTTTGGAAAACCCACAAAGGAAAAAAAAAAAATTGTTCTATTATGAACTTGGGCTTAGTACCAGGAATAATGGATTAGATAAGGAATTAGATCCACTTGATCAAGCCTTTTTTAGTGGTGATTTAGATCTCTTTGCTGCTCTTTACACCTTCCTTGGACAGTACCTTGCTTGGCACTCTGGTCCTCGCTGCTCCTTACACTTACTCATCTTCATCCTAGTGGTGTCTTTACCTTTCTTTCAAATCTCCTTTTATAATTTTTTAATGACTAAAACCCTAATCCTAGATTTCAATGGCTAAAATTAGATTTTGCCATCCCAAAATCGATGGTTGTGATTTGATCAATGGGCGGACACACGCTCTCCACTCTAAAATGCAAGAGATGTTGTCTCATTATGTTATGTAAACATTTTACTTTGTCGAATAAAATAAAAGTAAAAACAAAATAAAATCATACCATTAATATTTATATTTATTAATAAAAATAAAAATAAAAAACTTTACCTTAAACATTTTTACTTGGTCAAAAATAAAATAAAGAAAATTTAAGATACTCTACATTAAAACAATCAAACAAACAAAAAATCACTTTAAACTAAAATAATACAGTAAAGTGAAGTTATATGTAGCTTTTGAGCTCTAGGTTTATGAGAACAACTGGTATTCATCTATACTATAGTCTATTTAAAGTAGGAAATTTAAACCTCTATTAGACTAAAAAGTCATTTGATTCCTCTCTTGGCTTAGTAGATCGGGAGGTCTTGAGTTAAAATGGATCTATGTTGGTTAAATACAAAAAGTACTTTACAAAGTTTATTATCTAGAGAGGCAACCTTGTAGTTTTACTCAGCTACACACAATCCAACATATACATCAATGATATATATTGGACATATAATTGATAGTGGAGAGCTAAGGGTGGATTCAAACAAGATTGTAGTCATCATCAAATGGCCTATTCCCACTAGCTTGACAAATATCAAGAATTTTAAGGATACAACCCAATATTTGAGAAAATTCATTGCATTTTTTTCCAAAATAACACAACCATTGCATGCCATGACCACCAAAGAAAGTAGGCTTAATTGGGATAACCCACAACAATGAACAACTAAAGACCTAAAAAAACAAGATCAATGATTCTTTGATCCCAGCCATGCCCAAATTATAGCAACCATTTGAGCATTAGTTATAAATAAATTCCGATGAGTGTGCATTAAGGGAAATGCTCAATGAGTGTGCATTAGTTATAAATAAATTCCAATGAGTGTGCATTAAGGGCAATGCTCATACAAGGGCCAGTGTGTTACCATTAGAAGTTGTTTTATGAAGGACTCCATTGTCTATATGATAAAGAGATATTTGTGATTATGCAAGCAAGAAGGGGAAGCACTATCTCCTAGGAAAAGAGACCATTAGTTTATTTTCAACCCCTCATTGCCTACAATGTTGGGTCCCTATAATACTAGTAATTACCCCATTACTATTGTAATTTCATCCCTTATTAATATTGTTGTGCCCCTATTATCCCCATATCGTTATTACTGTGCCCCAGAGAATCCCTCTATTGTTATTTTTGTGGCTTTATATTATTATTGTTAGGTCAGCTGGGTTATATTGTGACTCATTAGACTCCTATATATAGAAAGGAGGTTTTTTCATTTGAATCATCCAAGAATTGTTCATTTATGTAATGTAAAGGAGGTTTCCCCCTCGAAGAGGCTAAATTCTAAGGCGTTGATCTATCTTTTCTATCTTTTCTTGAGCTGGTTTCATAACATTTGGTATCAGAGCTTTGGATTCTAGGGTTTCGCTGCTCCAAACAGGTCATCGTGGAATTTTCGCTATAACTTTTTTTCTGCGACGTTTCAGAAGTTGAAAAAAAACCCATTTGAGAAGAAATCGCGCTGAACCTCGAGTCCGAATTTCAGAGCTTTTCGCGCTATATTTGCGGAGATATGATCTGAGGAAGTTGGTCTTTTTTTAGACTCCTGAATTACATTCCAATCAGGTGACCTGGGGAAAATCGTCATAACTTTCTCTCTGCGGCTCGGATTGAAATTTCGTAAGAAGCTACAAAAAGAGGACGGACTGTAGTTTCTTGTATACATTTTTAGATCCAAAGGTCGAAACAGTGACTTGTGGCACGTCGTACAAGTTCGCTCTACTGAACTAGTCTATAATCAAGTCACTGTGGGAGATTTCGCATAACTCTTCCTTGGAGAATCCAATTTGGGTCAGAGTTGTGGCATTGGAAAGAGGACATAGAGAGCTACTTCAGGTCACATATTTAGAACTAGATGATTGGAAAGTACAGAGATACATCAGAGGCAATAACGAGCTCCTACAAAATGAAAAAAGGTGTGTAGATTTTCTTAAATTTTTGCTTAAGCTTGGTTTGAAAATTTATTTTGAAGGAATTAAAAGGGCATAATAGAGCATTATTATCGGTAACTAATTCCCCGAGGAAAGAAAATGCAAACACCTAGTAAGCAACCTGAAAGCTCTAGCATGACTCATGAAGAAGAGGAAGAAATGATACATGATGTATCAAAATTACAAGAATAAGTGCAACAAATGTCACTGTCACAAAAGCTAACAGAAGCTAAGATAAATGGCATGGAAGCTAAGATGAATGGCATGGAAGCTAAGATGGACAACTTGAAGATAGATTTGAATACAAATTTGAAGACAGGCATGGCAGATTTGAAGACAAATTTGACAAATTTTCTACAAGAAATACTTACCAATGGTGAAAAGGTAGTAAAGGAAACTCATGATGCGAACAAAAGAAATGTTAATCATGATTTCTTAGACTCTAATGTGGGATCGAAAACCCACCATGTTCTAAAAATCGATATGAGGAAGTTTTATGGCAAGGATCCCGCAACATGGATATTACAAATGGAGCAATTTTTCGATCTCAATAATTTGCAAAACACACAAAAGGTACGTATTGCAACTTTATATTTGGAACCAAATCAGTTTGTATGGTATCAATGGCTTTGCTCTCGTAAACAAATTATCACTTGGGCAATTTTTACGGAAGAATTGATAGCACATTATGAGGATAAAAAAAACAACACTTTTTTTAGCCAATTGATAAGTCTCAAACAAAAGGGTTCAATAATGGAGCACATTGAGGAGTTCCAAAAATTGAACATAAGGGTAAAAGATATTCCAGAGGAGCATAGGATTGATGTGTTCATAGGGACTTTAAAGGATAATATCCAACATGATGTTCGCCTTTGGGAACCGATTCATTAGAAAAGGCATTCAGGTTAGCAAGAAAAATGGAAAGCAAAATTATGGCAACCAGGAAGCATACCACTCACAACTGTAAAGATGGAAGTGTGGTTGCTCCTAGTCTTCCACAACCTATAAGGTTGACACCACAACAATTGGAAGAAAAAAGAGCAAAAGGGCTTTGTTATAGTTGTGATAGTGAATACACTAAAGGTCATAAGTGTGCTGAGAAGAAATTATTCTACATAGATTGTGAAGAGGAAGAAGAAAAGGAGCAAGAAAGGTCAAAAGAAGAGGATATACTCCAGGAACAAAGCCTAGATAAAGAAGAAATGAATCTGACCATATCTTGTAATGCATTGGCAGGAATTACCACTCCTCAAACCATCAAGATAGAAGGACAAATCAAGAAGAAAAAGGTACTAGTGTTGATTGATTCAGGAAGTACCCACAATTTTATTCATTGTAAGGTAGCAAAAGAATTGAATTGCTTCTTATACCCAGCACCAGAGTGTCAAGTGATGGTTGCAAATGGAGGAACAATAAATTGCTTTAGAATGTGCCATAATATCAAGCTATCGATGGGAGAATATGTATTGACTAGCCCAATGCTTTCCATTCCAATGGGAGGTGCTGATGTTGTACTAGGAGTACAATGGCTACAATCCTTGGGTACAATAGCTTTCAATTTTCAAGAACTTTTCATGAAATTTTCCGTGGAAGGAAAGGAAGTTGAATTAAGGGGTATTGCAGGGAAGCCGGGAAAGATAATTAGCTCTAATGGTATGACAAAGCTTCTAAAAAAGGAACAAAGGGGTGTAATTGCACAATTATGTTCGCTAGATGTTTCTACACTGCAATCATCTATTTCTCCAGATCTCCAAAAAGTCTTGGACAATCATTCCAAGGTATTTGAGACTCCCAAAGGTCTCCCACCTATTCGTGATCATGATCATGCAATTCATTTGATTCCAGGAAGTGTTCCTCCAAACATCAGGCCGTACAGATATCCCTATGCCCAAAAGAGTGAAATTGAACGTATGGTTGCAGAAATGCTAGAGGCTGGTATAATTCAACCGAGTCAAAGTTCTTTCTCTGCTCCAGTAGTATTAGTGCACAAGAAGGATGGATCATGGCGCATGTGTCCGGATTATAGGGAGCTCAACAAGCTCACTATTAAAGATAAGTTTCCCATTCCCGTCATTGATGAATTATTGAATGAATTGCATGGATCAATTTACTTCACCAAGTTGGATCTTCGTTCAGGATATCATCAAATCAGAATGAATACTGAAGACATTCCGAAAACAACATTTAGAACTCATGAGGGTCATTATGAATTTTTGGTCATGCCTTTTGGCCTTACCAATGCACCTTCAACATTTCAAGGTTTGATGAATTCCATTTTCAAACCATTCCTTAGAAAATTTGTGTTAGTATTTTTTGATGATATACTAATCTACAGCAAGTCTTGGAAGGACCATGTTGAACATGTTAACAGGGTGCTACAACTATTGGAGGAGAAACAATTATATGCAAAAAGATCCAAATGTTTCTTTGGAGTACAAGAAGTGGAATATCTGGGTCATATTGTATCTCATGAAGGAGTTAAGGTAGACCCTAACAAAATTAAAGCCATTAAGGAATGGAAAATCCCCACATCTATAAAGCATCTGCGAGGATTTCTCGGGTTGACAGGGTATTATCGCAAGTTTGTTAAGAATTATGGGAGAATAGCAGCACCTCTAACAACATTATTGAAGAAAGATGCATTTTCATGGACTCCAGAAGCAACAAAGGCCTTCGAACATCTTAAAGAGGCAATGTGCCAAGCACCGGTCTTAGCTACACCGGACTTCACAAAAATCTTTATTGTGGAATGTGATGCTTCAGGAAATGGAATTGGTGCTGTTTTAATGCAAGATGAAATACCCATTGCTTTTGAAAGTCGTCCAATCAAGGGAAAGTTTTTACACAAAGCTATTTATGAGAAGGAAATGTTGGCAATACTCCATGCACTTAAGAAATGGCGACCCTACCTAATGGGAAGACACTTCAAGGTAAAAACAGATCATGATAGCCTTAAATACTTTTTAGAACAAAGATTATCCTCTGAAGAGCAACAAAAGTGGGTCACAAAGATGTTGGGTTATGACTTTGAAATCATCTACAAAAAAGGGAAGCAAAATGTGGTGGCAGATGCACTCTCAAGAAAGGATGAGGATGTGGAAGCATTTTTGTGCGCCATTTCTATTATCCAACCAGATTGAATAAACGAAGCAAGGGAGGAATGGAAGAATGACGAAGAAGTATGGACACTTATTCAAAAGTTACAACAAGATTCTAGTACGTCTGATACATTTAGCTGGAAAAATGATTCTTTATGGTACAAAGATCGCTTATACCTCTGTAAGAATTCCCAACTAAAACAAAAGATTCTTATGGAATTGCACACTTCTCCCTTAGGAGGGCACTCAGGATTTTTAAAAACTTACCACAGGGTTAAGAAGGATTTTTTTGGGATGGCCTTAAATAAGATATTCAAAAATTTGTAATGGAATGTTTGGTTTGCCAACAAAATAAAGTTGAAACAATTAAGACACAGAGTCTATTACAACCTTTATCCATTCCAAGCCAACGTTGGGAGGAGGTTTCAATGGATTTTATCACAGGTTTACCCAAGTCTGAGGGAAAGAGTGTCATCATGGTGGTAGTTGACAGACTCACCAAGTATGCACACTTTTGTGCATTATCACATCCATTTAAAGCCAGTACGGTTTCTACTGCATTTATGGAAACAATTCAAAAGCTACATGGAAACCCAAAGATTATTGTAAATGACAGAGATCCCATTTTCACTGGAAATTTTTGGACAGAGTTATTTTCTTGTCTCGGTACTCAGTTAGCTCATAACTCATCTTATCATCCTCAATCTGATGGGCAAACTGAGATAGTAAACAAATGTTTGGAAGGATATCTTTGTTGCTTTGTATATGATAAACAGACACAATGGGTCAAATGGTTGCCTCTGGCTGAATGGTGGTATAACACTTCCTTCCATACAGCAACAAAAATGACCCCATTTATGGCACTTTATGGATATCATCCACCATCCATCACATCATATTTAAGAGAAAATTCTAAGGTTCAAGCAGTGGAACATCACATCGAACATCAACAACAAGGCCTCCAACTCTTAAAGGATAACCTCGTGTTGGCACAAAATAAAATGAAACAACAGGCAGATCAACATCGAAGCGAAAGAAGTTTTGATGTAGATGATTGGGTATTCCTACAGCTACAACCATATAAGAAAATGTCCCTCAAGCAAGCTAAGAGGGATAATAAATTATCACCAAAGTATTATGGTCCGTACAAGGTGTTGCAAAAGATTGGTACTATAGCATACAAATTGGAGCTTCCTGCAGCTTCTCGATTGCACCCAGTTTTCCATGTTTCATGTTTAAAGAAGGTTATAGGTGACAAGCTCCTAGTTCAAACAATATTGCCAGAACTTGACGAGGAAGGAAAAATCTTATTGGAACTGGAAGCAGTCACAGAAACAAGAACTCGACAGCTACGAAATCAATCAATTTTATAGTATCTTATCAAGTGGAAGAACTTATCCGCTGAATATTCCACATGGGAGGATGAGAATTTTATACAGAATCATCCAGAACTACTCAATTGTTGAGGACAACACTTTTTTTGAAGGAGAGGGGCATGTTGGGTCCCTATAATACTAGTAATTGCCCCATTACTATTGTAGTTGCATCCCTTATTAATATTGTTGTGCCCCTATTATCCCCATATTGTTATTATTGTGCCCCATAGAATCCCTCTATTGTTATTTTTGTGGTTTTATATTATTATTGTTAGGTCGGCTGGGTTATATTGTGACTCCTTAGACTCCTATATATAGAAATGAGGTTTTGTCATTTGAATCATCCAAGAATTGTTCATTCATGTAATGTAAAGGAGGTTTCCCCCTCAAAGAGGCTAAATTCTAAGGCGTTGATCTATCTTTTCTTGAGCTGGTTTCATAACATACAAAGTTGGAGCAATGGTTGACTTTGTGGCAACTACTCTACCTATTAGTCATTGGGTGTTTTAGTGAACATATAACTTCATAAAATATTAAAGAATCATTGGGTGTTTTAGTGAACATATAACTTCATAAAATATTAAAGAATAACTTCAATTTCACTGGATATTAATAAATACATTCCAAAATTCTTTTATTAAACTTCTCCCAATACTTTTTCCAAATATTTATACACACAAAATAAATATCTCCCACTTTATAAATTATCTATTTTTTTATGATCATCATTTTTATAAATCTCTCATTCCTTTTTATAAACCTCAACCTCCCATTCCAATAATCCCTTTTATAAACTTCCCATACCTATAATAAGCAAGATTTCACTTGAGTTTCCATGAACCTTCTCATTGAAGTTTAGATGGGATTAGATTGAACTAACGGGGACCTTTCCCTATTAAAGTATCCCAGAGAGATGAAACGGAACTTGATATCACAGAGTATTGAGAGGAGGACTCATTTTTGAAATGGAAGTTGTTATCATAAAGTATTGAGAAGAGACCTCATCTTTGAAAAGGAAGTCTGACATCTTTATTTTTGAATATGGTTCAAAGGGTGGTATTATGTTGAGAAGAGACCTCATCTTTGAAAAGGAAGTCTGGGATCTTTATTTTTGAATATGGTTCAAAGGGTGGTATTATGTTAGAAAATTTTCACATGGTTAATAATCTAATAAGAAAAGTTCTATGGATTAAAATATAGAATGACATATTAGGGAAAGACAATTGAAAAAAAATATATATATATATATTTACCATAATAATAAACAAAAGAGTCATGTTTATAATTATCAAAAAATAAAAAATAAAAATCATTTCAGTAAATAACAATCCATAACAAATACCATTAAGGCAAAGATTGCCAACCAAAAAATGATTCTTGTTACTATAAATAATTTATTTATTGCTATAAATGATTTTAAGCATGTGTACATTTAATTAAATTTATAAAAATATATAAATTTTATCATATATATTTATATATAACCTAATTTCAAATAT
Organism: Pinus tabuliformis; assembly: GCA_031772625.1. Classification (NCBI taxonomy): domain Eukaryota; kingdom Viridiplantae; phylum Streptophyta; class Pinopsida; order Pinales; family Pinaceae; genus Pinus; species Pinus tabuliformis. Next base: position 137,799,607 of record CM062808.1, read on the forward strand.
ATATTTATATATTTGTCTGAGCACAGTCAAATATAGTGTTGTAGCAGGTGTAGATATCCACTGCAAGTTATACCATATAGTTACAGTTCGACCTCTACAAGACGTGCCATCAACATCAGCAACAAAGTGGATGGCAGGGATGAACATGAAAAATATATGCAGTCATGGAAGGAAGAACTTAAGAGAATGGATGGGTCTGAAAGTTTAAATAGAAAAGAGTGTAATAAGGATTTTGTTCAGAGGTTTATAGATAGGAGATGTGTGGATAACATAAGAATATTGGGGGTTGCTATTGGATGGGGATGGCAGAGGTTGGGTATGTGTTGTATCTAGGCATGCCATGAGGTATAACCCCAACAATGCAAAATGGTTCAACAGAGATCGTTTTGTTCTCGCTGCAGGACATAGGGTGTCTTCTTAAGTACGTATGCTAGCATCATCTTGCAGGGTTTCACTTTCAATCTGTTGAGGTAAGTGCTCTGCATGTAAATCCATCCTTTTGAATTCATTGGACACCAAAATGGTCAAATAAAATAAGAAAATAACCTGAAAGTATTTCCTGGATATAGGTGTGGTTTGGTTCTCTCAAAAAGACTGGATTGTACAGATCCCTGACCTTTTCAGGTTATGGGTACTTTTAATTTTTCTAACCTCGTAACTTACAAACAATTTTCATTACCCTCTGTCTTTGTCCTGCGTTATCCTATATCATCCTCTCTGTCCTTGCCCTACATTATCCTATATCCTCCCAAAGTTCTCTCTGTCCTTGCCCTACATTATCCTATATCCTCCCAAAGTTTAATGTTTTTCAGCTTGGTTTCTTCCTCCTGAACGATTTTCTTTATTATTGAAAGATTCTTAGTTTTCATCAAAATTTTTGGACTTTTAGTGTATTACATTATTGTTTATATTGGTGTATTACATTATTCTTTATATGATTAGGAAAACTTTTGAAAATTTTATCAAAACCTTCAACATTTAAAATTATGATTTTACTGGAAAATGGTAAATGAGATTAAGATCAATATCAAATGAGTTTAAGATCAATATCAATACAAATTATGATTTAATTATGATTTACTCGAAAATAGTAAATGAGTTTAAGCTAAATATCAATACAAATTAGAATGAAATAAGACTGCCATAACTTAATATATTTTTGTATAATGAGCCTCTATAAGAAGATGATCTGAACAATGCTCGCATCTTTAAGTGTAAATATCTACAAGCCCAAACTTATACTTTAGCTGTTGTTTCATTCTCAAAGCCCCAATGATTTCTTATGTTGTAGTTACACTTGGATACCATGCTAGTGCAGAAATTTAGCAGCTCATGAATAAGTTTTTTGTTGACCACTGCAATTACTTGTACCCTTGCACCATTATGTGCCTTTAATCTTTTGCAAAACCTTGAGAGAAGTCAAAATATATACCTTATTATTGGCAAAATATATACCTTCCTTGGGATATTGTTCTGCCTTTTTGGTTGGTTAATGTGAAAAACCAACGTAGTTGGGCTGCCATTAAACCAGTTGTGTTGGGCATTTGAAGAAAACAAATATCAGACACTACGGGAAACCTGTTTTACCACTGCGTCATAAAGTTATACAACACACTGGAGAGGGCATGCTATTGGTTATGATTTGTAATGAAATGAATAGTCAGCATGAAGGTCTAGTGTTCCACGTAGATTCAAGCTCCATGAAGGTCCTGTTGTCTAATAACAAATTGTTTTAGGTAGATTCAAGTTCCATTTTCAAAAAATTGTCATTTCTTTATAGCCCTTGGAATGATCTGTGTTTTTATTTAACCAGTTGTCATTCTATTTAACCAGTTGTCCTGATCTGATTCTTCATCTATTTAACCCGTCAAAAATAGTCATTTCTTTATAGCTCTTGGAATGATCTGTCTTTCTATTTAACCAGTTGTTATGATCGTCTTTCTATTTAACTAGTTGTCATGATCTGATTCTTCATCTTGTGCTGACCATGAACCACCACACTAGTTAATTTTAAACATGTCGACAATTGTTTCTTATTACCGAAAAAAAATATTCTTAAAAATTAGTGTATCAATTTCAAACATAAAATGTTAATATATAAAATTCATTGTTTCTAGTCATACCTAAAATGTTAGTATATAAAATAGTATATAAAAATTCATTTTTTCTAGTCACACATGAAACATTTTTCCGTGGAAGTAGTGATTTCATCCTTCATTTTTTCATTTTTCCATGTAAAGCAGTGATTTCATCCTTCATTTCTTCATTTTTCCATGTAACTAGTGATTTCATCCTTCATTTCTTCATTTTTCCATGTAACTAGTGATTTCATCTTTTAGCCTATTAGCCAGGTTCAGGGACCAGTGATTTCATCCTTCATTTCTTCATTTTTCAATGTAACTGTGATTTCATCTTTTAACCTATTAGTTAGGTAAGTTCATGCTTTATTCAACAATCAAGGTTCAAGCAATAGGTTCAAGCTTTATTCAACAATAAAG